>JAHLJT010009436.1:79913160-80263160 GCA_031308135.1 Acheta domesticus | reverse complement strand
AGAAGATCAACCATTGCACCTTCCAGTGTAACAAATTTGCAGATAAAATGTACAAATCATGAAGGTGATGTAAATTAAGCACCATGAGTCTATTTCTAATATTCTGTATGGAAAAAATGTTCATTCATTGATTATTACACAGCTGAATACATTTTAATACTTCAGTTCTTTCAAATAAATCAATATAATAGAAAAAACTAGGATGATAAATTAAATTAATATTCACAAGTAGACCTACAGTGTAGACACTAGTGGTACACTAGGATTGAGAGAATGTTTCAAGTGTATTGTAAGATTTCCATTTAGTAATTTACAAGGTTTCGATTTACACTTTAACGAAACAATTTAAAATTTATGTAAGTGAATGGCAAAATAAAAAGAAATTGTGAAATAAAATTTATGTTAAAAAGAGATCATTTACAAGTTAAAATATTTGAAGTAATATCAGGTTTCCTGACTATTATAAATTCTCCAAAGTTACAATTTAGAATTTTGAAGAATAAGAAAATATTTTGTAAAAATTTCATGCATACTTTATTCTATAATACATTTGTTTTTATTTTTTAATGGAAATAGGTACATATTTAGGCCGTACATATCAGTATTGAACATTTATTGGACAGTTTTATGCTTCTTAGGCAGTTTTACAACAAATGTGTACCTGTGGTCTTCTTTAGAATTGTCTCAGGAAACACTTAACCACTTCTGGCATTTACAAAATGCTATCCCCATATTAAATCTATGACACAAAATCCACTGGATAACTAAACAGTTTATCACAGTTACCTCAGCATCACAATTTCTTGTGTCACCAGAGACAATGTTTGGTTACGAATCTGGATCATAAATTAATGCAGATTTCTTCAGTTCCACCATTGGTAATATTGCTGTTTCCTGTTAAAAACAAAACAAATGTTATTATCATGCAAGTCCAGTCTGTTGATTTTGAGGAAAAGTAAAGTAAAGAGTTTAAGTGCATTAACTATTTTCGGCCTATGCAATCAATATTGGGATTATATGAATTTTGTGGTGGAATTATTCATTTTACCATTAAATCATTTTTAATTCTCTTTACTTAAATTATGTTTCAAATGAAAAAGATATTAAAAATACATTACCACTAAGAAAGGGATGAAAATAACTCCATCACCATGATTAAAACTTTTTCAATTCTAATGCACACAACATATGTAGATACAAAAATAATTAATAAAGAACTATTAAGAATGGTGGGAACATTTAACATTCATGCTATTTGTTTATTTTTTTGTTCCTTTTCTTCTCACCCTTAACTCATCACTATTTTATTTTCTCTTTCTGTAATTTATACAGTGTGTTCATCCGTATACTCCACTGCTCTTTTGGTTCCTCACTGTCCTTCCCTCAATAAATTTTTATTTTGTTGCTGAATTTATTAGTTCTAATATTTCTTAGATACTAAAGTAAAAAAAGAAAAACTCTTATTGTAAACCCTGACCTAAGTTAAACAAATAAGGAATGAATCCTAATGTTTGCTCCTATTATGTTACCTTAATGTAATGTGCATTCTAAAACATTAGTAATAACGCAATTGACAAAGATGTACATACATATTTTTGTGATTCACCAGTGCATAATAATATGAAATTCAATATCAATCTTCATGAACACTATTCTACAAATTTCAAGTGCACAAGACATAGCTTGCTAAATTACTTATATTAATCCCTTATATTTCACCATTATGAAATTATTTGAATCATGCAAATGACAATTTCATCCATATTGTTTATTTTGTTGGAGTTTATGCAAAACTAATTTCAAACTTTCAAATTTTATGTCATGCAAGACCATGCAGATCTTCATAGACCAGGCAATTCATTCATCATCACTACCTTAAATGTTTCACAACAAAGATATTGGACTGCAATTTTCACTGAACCATAACAAAAAAAGGAAATTAAAAGGAAATTTAAAAATGCAATGATTAGGCCCCTTTAGGCTCGGAGATAAAACTTATTTTTTCCAAACAACATAGTAATTATAAGTGAACGAGTTTACTTCAGCAGTACTTGCTTGTAGAACAACTTCAAAATGCATGATGATTAGGGACATTATTTTTCTCATTATCAAAAAAAATCATTGCAAATTTTTAAATTTTCCGATGGCTGCTTTTCACAATGATTTATTTTGCAATGCCAGGTTCTCAATAAAATTTCATTATCTGCTAAAAAAAAAAATTTTATTGAGAAATATTAAAAGACAAGAGCTAATCTTTGAATATCTAAATAAAAAAAGTTAAAAGAAAAACTAAAAAAGAAAAGATTTTGAAAATGTGACCAGTGAAAAATGAATCTGCATATCTTTGTTCAGTAAATGTAGAGTTTAATTAAATTCACACAACACAAAAAGCTTAACTTAAATCTTTTTGATAATCTCAGAAGAACCTAGTTCTTCAGAATTGGAAATCGCACCTCACAGAAAAACATTCAATAATTTCAATCTCAGATATTTTTATCCTTAGTTACCCAACCCAACCGAATTATAAAAATATTCTTACTACTAGGAAATTTGAGGAATGAATCCAACTGTATTTGTCACCTTCTGTCATTGCATTTATTTGAATTCCAACTTTACCTGATGCAATGCAGTTAATTTAACTTCACTCTAGGTAGTGGTCAGTTTTTACTACCACACTTATTCAAACTTTGTAACTTCTCTCTGGATTGAAATAACGTTCTCAAATACTCAAATAAGGGTAAAATCCCAAAAATAGTTTTATGTGTAGAATAGAATTAAATTAATTCCATAGGCATGCACAACCTACAACAGGAGGTGAGCCAACCAGTTTTGGGACTCTTTTGCCATTTAATATTTTTATTTATGTATGTCATATTTGACTAATGTATAAAATAAACATACTTAAAAAAGGATATATATATATATATATATATATATATATATATATATATATATATATATATATATTTACATAAATAAAAGGTTTTATTGCGAAGGATGCTGAGGTCACTTTCAGAATTTTCAGGGAGACAGAGCCCCCCTGGCCCCTCCCGTAAGCCGACACTTGTTTCCAATCCATAGAGAAGTATACACACTGGCAATATTGTTTATCTCTGGACATTTTAAGCCTGATTATTTTCTGAAATTAACCCAATGAAATAGGTACCTTTAGAAAACTATACACCAAAAAATAAATCTTTGGTCAACAAAGTCTTGCCTCTATCTTGCCTCTTAAATCTCAATAGAAATTAAAAGGAAATTCTACTAAAAAATTTAAGGATATCTGCTGGCAGGTTTAACATAATTTATAGAGACAATTTTAAAATCGATTTGTGTTTTTTCTGGCTTTGAAAATTAACAAACTTTTGTATCAAGTAAAATGCTTGAAACATTCCTTTAGTATTATTTATTTAACTATATTTTAATTCTCCACTGAAATGAGAATGCCCTTCCAAATCTGATACGGACACATACACATGTACACGGAACACAGGGGAACAAAACGTTTTGTGAGAAAAGAAACCCTAATTGCATTGTCCAGCCCAGCTCCAGAACACCGCCATTGTCAGCCACAGCAAATGTTTGTTGAAGTGGGAATAAACGATGAACACAGGCATTGACGGATGGTGCCTTGGAACATTCATAATTTACATGAAATCATGATGCAATGCCATTAGATTATGCATCAAATTGCAATAGCATCAGTCTAGACTTGGCGTTACAGGTTTAAAGGGTCTTACATCGTTTTAAAATACGTTACTTTAAAAATAAAAGGATCTTGATATGATAACAATTTTTGAATCGGTAACTACCAATTACAAAAGTATGCAAATTAAAACATTTGTTTTATTATTTTTCCAAAGTGGAAAATTTGAGTGTGCTCCAATGTTAATGAATTATTATCGGAGAACTGTTAGGAGTGGCTTTTTTCTAAACATGGACCTTTCAACAGGTTCAGGTTGAAATCTGGCGTGAGCTTTTTCTTCTGAAAGATATGTACTATTTAAAAGAACTGTGAAAAAAATTGCTGCCTTTTCGCATTACAAGGTACTGAAAAAATGGTCGTTCGCGTGGGGTTTGTGCAGCCCTATCTGCAGTGAAAGTTCGCCGAGCGAACAAGCGCTCCTACGGGCATTAGTTCTTCGACATTGAGAAATTGAAACCTGATGCAATGCCAGCGTGTGCCCGCGGCATGCATGTGTAGTTAACATTGATTACCAGTCTTCGATTACTTTTCATATACATTAGTATATAATAGTTCAATAGAATGCGATTCTTTCCTCTTTCAGTTGATCTGTGACAGAATTCAACATAGGACGGCATTGGATTAATACAATGAAATTTGGTCGTAGAAAAGAGGACAAATCCTGTAAACTTACACCTTAGGCATGATTAGAAAGGAAAGTTACTCATGAAAAATACAGAACAGAAGTCACTATAATAAAATATAAATGTATTCAGTGTAGTTATTACAGAAATGATCAGTGTCAATTGAATGTGTGAAACACAAATGTGTCTGCCACCACCCACATCTAAACAGAGGAAATGTATCACAGTCCTTCTCCTCACACACGAAGCTTGTAATATTTAAACAATATTGTCCTGGATTTAAGAACCGGTCTGGACGTTCATCGGTAAATTACGCAGCATACCAGGCGTATTTAACCATTCTTTTGAACCTTGCAGAAGAAAACTGAAAATGAATAAATTAATGCAATTTTAAAATGCTATTGCGCTGATAGACTTGAAAATCAATGCATTGATAAGCTATTATTGTATCGGTAATTTTCCTATACAAACCTTCCATTGCCGAAAGAATTATCTGTCCAGGGGTCGAATTTGACGTGTTGTACCGGGAGGGATTCTTAAAACTTCTAAATTCTTCTGTTGTTGGGATTCCAGTCCACCGATATTTGTATGTCCAAACCATGAATCGAGCAACAGTAGACACTTTTCCTCGCAGAAAGGCGTTCTTTATAAAAATTTCCACATTGCTCTTGCCCATTTAGCCAGATTTTGACGCATCAGTGATGATGTTTGGGGCAGTGAATATGCTCTGTTTGACACGAGGACCTATCTTTCCTAGCGGTTCCTGAAGGCAGATGTACAGTTTTGTGAATATAGATCCACTCTTACTTATAACAGACATAATTGTGAAAGAGTGCGTCAATGATGGAATTGACCGGACTGTCGACACCGTTGATTTTTCTCCTCTCATTGATAGCGTTCGTTTAGATCTCATTTCCTTTTCAAAACTTGGTCAGTATTGTATACAGCCGAATCACTAAAAGACTACACTTTTTCTTTTGCAAATTCAATAAATTCTTTTACCGTAACACCTTTTAGATACGTTTCTTTCGTGTTTTTTACAGAAACGAATTTGGTAATCTTTCGACTTTGTTACGATGTTTTCATAACGATAAATGCAGCTTGGATAAGCCTGAAAATCAACAATATTGAGATCTTTTGCTAACGACAGTGCCCAGTTTCGCAGACTACCGTCACATATAATTCAGCCCCTTTCTCTAGCTAGCATGAATTGAAGATAAAGTTGCTGATTCAGTTCTGCACTAGCTTTAATATTTTTAAGATGTTTACCTTTTTACTTTTTCGCTTTACGAATACTTCGTAAGAAGAGAAAGTTATGTAATCGTGCGGCGGAAAACGGGGAATTTTCGCCAGAAAAACTCTTATAGCAGGGGTCTGGTGACAAAAAAGTGGATAAAACCTGTTGCTAAATTTAGAAAAAAAATCCTCTATCTCGTGGTGTAGTCAAAATCCATGATTTGTTGCTTCTTCACACTGCAAAATCGATTGACGGCAAAACTTCCGTCTGTCCGTCTGTGGTCAACGCTAGCGCCTAAACTCGGTTCTATTCTTTCATGGCTCTGTTCGACACAGGCGGTGTTGGTATTGCGTAGTGGTATAAGTGCCGGTTCGTTGACTTTGAGATTCGGATGTCGGGTTTCAGTACGGAAAACGTTTGCTGGTATAATACACTTTTGCTGGTTTATGAAGTAGTGGAATAGCAATAACGACCGTATAGAAGCAGAGCGAGAAAGTATGTGCGTTGGAAGCACCACTAGTTTAATTTCTATTTCTTTTTTCCACTTGTAAAGGTCCCGCTCTGACTTCACTAATCTAAACTTCTTGTTCACAGAATTGAAACATAAACGTTTCTTGCTACTGTCATTGAGCCACTACCGTACAGCAGCTTTTTCCTTGTCTTCCAACGTTAAATGACATTGAGGTTTCTTTTTCGGACTTGGTTGATAATCACTTGCCTCGTCGTTTGACTTCTCATCGGACGTTCTCGGCATTTCGGAATCCGTTTCACACTTGCTTTCCGAAATGTCAAGTGTTTCTACCGTTTGCAGAAAAATATCTTCCTCATTCATATGCTCATCCAATAATGTTATTAACATGTCACACATATGCATATCATTGATGGTATTCTCTAGTGTGGGGAGTATATTTCTCTCTCCATATCGCTTGATAACAAGCTTTAAAACATTTAAAGGATTCCACATCTATGAAAAGATTATACAAAAACTATCGTAACACGTGTTAGCATCAAGTTAAGTGTTGCTATTTCTATCGTATGTGCTTGCCTTATTTACAGTAAGGAGGCTAAGAGCAGAACGAAGATAATAATCCCTTTTAAATGCATCTACGTCTTAAAGCGGCTTCAGTACAAAAATATGGGAAAAATAAATAATTGACATTAACTTTCTAACTACGTAACATCTTACTATAAAACAGTTTAGGAATTAATTTTTCAACTCACATCATTTACAACAGGTAACTAACTGACGAATACAGGTGTAATGAATTTACCTATTGAGTATTCCGGAGCACAGTGTTTCCCGAACTGAACTGTTTTCCACCCAGCGAACTGCCAGTCACAAGTGTTCAGTTGAGAACCTAGCGAGCAATATCAGCACTACTTGAGTCGCTAGCGGTCACACGGGTCACACCGCTCTCTGTAGAAAGGGTTGTCCACGTCACCAAAAACAGTGCGACCGAAAACGACCAAATTCGTATTTTTTTCAGTAACTTCCGGTGCGAAAAGGCAGCTGTTTTTTTTACAGCTGTTGCAAATAATAAATATCTTTCAAAAGAAAAAAAATCAGGCCAAATTCCGACCTAAACCTGTTGAAAGGTCCCTTGAAAGATCGCAAACTCAGATTGCCGTTGAAAAAATTACAATCGCTTTTAGCGGGGAAGAGATTTCCACACGAGTGGCAAAAGCGAACGAGGAATGGGGGGGGGGGAGAGGGAGGGAAGAAGGGACAAAGGTAGAAAACTGTGGAAAATGAACTTTCTGTGATAATTCTTAACAGTGCCGCAACCAGGATCTTTTAAGGAGGGGAGGATTGTAGGTGAAGTGCCGATCCGAATTGATTTAAATAAATAATTAATAATTGTTGTAATTCACCATCATGTAAATAATTATAATTTGTCCCGAATTTAAAATTAATTTTTATTTGATTTACGTTTATGTATAATTTATTCCAACAAGGTGTTGATTGACTTTCGTTACTATAGAAAATTAGTTAAAACTGTATTTGGGAATAATGTGTGTCATCGGCGGGGGGGGGGGAAGTGAAGCTCGTTGCGCTCTTCCCCATTGGTTGCGCCACTGATTTATTAATACATATTCCAACTAGAAATGAATGTTAAAATTAATTAAAAATGTATCTTGTGATTAAATTTTAATTTTTAAAAATACATGAAATTTCAATCAGTTTTTAATGAAATCGCGTTTATCTCAAAAAAGTAGGGGAAGGAGTAGGGGAAGTTCAAAATGGAACGTTCACCTCAAGGGGTGTTGCTAAGTATTAGCAGTTGGTACCAAGGGGAGGGTAAAAAGAATTGCCAAAGTAATTTTTAATGGCTCCTAAATCGAATGTTTTCTTTCCATAAATGAAGGTTTATAAAGACAACTTCTATAATATTTGAACTTGTACTGTAATATTAAATAGTCGATGCAATTTCGACCCCATGAACCTACAGTTCAAGTGGTCAATATTGTAAGTGGCTTGAAGAGACGCAGGACGATGTTATGTACAAAATTGTCCATAAGAAATGATACCATTACAGGCGATCAATAATTCAGATGGTTCAGTTTTGGTAAAAGCTGAAAATTTGAGAAATATTCTGATTGAATTGCTCGGATGGGTCATTTCAGGTATAAGAATTCAACACCATCTCCAAAAATATGTTCATCTCTTTGTGGTGAACTCGCTGGTGTGTTTCGAACCCGAAATGACTCACCTCGTATTTTTGAATACAGACCTCGGAGTAAGAAATGTTTACTCGTAACACGTAAAAAATAAGGAAGTTTCCATTCTAATTTTTCTACACTCTGAATTGTACAGCTCACTTTCTTTCCCCATGAGAAAGGTACATAAGAAAATTTAACATCATCTTTTTAATAATGACATATAATTTTATAATATAATAAAATTAACTATCCTTACTGGGGTTTACAAAACCAGGAACATTATTGTACAATTTGCGCTTTGATCTCTACAATTTAGTTCTCCATGTCTTCCAGCCTTGGATTCACGGTCTGGGCCAATACCTCTGACCACTCATCTTTAGAAACATGAAGACCACATTAACCTTCAGACCACGTTCGACGTATCAGAGTTCATGAGCTTTGTTCAGGCAGAACAGCCTTACGGTTACTTTTTACGACACGATTCGTTTCCACTTCCTTCAAAATCAAAAACGTAATACTTGATGCACTTGTATTCAAATTTAAAGGCAGATGAATGTTCTCTTTGAAGCAACGTACACTAGGTCTCTGTTGTTTCGAAACTAGATTTCCTCGAATTTTTTGTTTCCTTCGAAATTCGGCAGCCTGGGTGAGTTCACAAATAAGTCAGGAAACGAAATCTCTTAAATCAATATTAAATTCTCGCAAGAGCAATATTTCAATTGCAATTCCCTGAAAACTAGATTTCGCAAGGAAGTATCTGCGACAAGTGCCGGCGGAGGCAGCGGTGGTGGTACAGGTGATCTTAGAGGTAGTAGTAATATGGTGGTAATAGTAAGGATGGAGATAGTAGTGGGTGTGCTGATGGAGGTAGAGGCGGAGGTGATGAGGTGATGGTGATAGTAATAGTGGTGATGCTGGTGACGGGTCAAATGGAGAAGGTAGTGATGTGGTGGTAGGGGGTGTGCTGATAGTGGTGGTAATGGTGGTGGTGATTTTAATGGTGATGGTGATGGTGGTGGTGATGGTGGCGATGATGGTGGTGGAGATGGAACAGGGAGGCGGGGCGGCGGGGGTGATGGTGGTGGCAGTGAAGACCGTGTGGGGGGAGGGGGCCAGGGTGAGGGGGCGCGCGGTCGCTCGCTCGCACTCACCCCGTTGGCGCGCGTCTCGGCGGGCACGTACGCGGCGGCGGGCGCGCAGCGTACGCACGAGCGTTTGAGCGCGGGCCGCTGGCGGGACGCGTGGCAGCGCACGGCGAAGCGGAGCTCCTCGGCCATCTCGGAGCACAGCGATTGCTGCACAGGCAGGCACACAGCGCTCGAGGAGCCGGCAGCGCGGCGCGGCGCGGCGCTGCTCCGCCCGGAGGCTCCTCGGGCCACACGCACGCTTCAGGGGCTCTTGGGGAGCAAGCTTTGGCGTGGGGGGGGGGGGCGGTCTAAGGTGGTTGAGATGATCCCCGGCGCCAGGGTTCTCGCGCTCTCTCTAGGTCCCTCAGGGCGCTAACACACTTCATGGAAGAGGAAGGTTTTGGGGGGAAGCTCTAGGGGTCCAAGGTGGTGGAGGTACACCGCTCGTTACTGGGAGGGGGGGGGTACATGCCCATTTCAGAGAGTCTCTTGGGGGGTAAACTTTAGCATTTAGGGGGATAAGATGGCTGAGTTGTTACATGGCGCTTCACCCGCGTGCTGTCAATAGATTATTCTGTGCGCACACACACTTCAGGGAAAGGGATGATTGGGGTGAGGGCTGGGGGTTCTAAGGCTCTAAGGCAGTTGATTTGTTTCCCCGGCATTCCGCCTGTTGAGTTCCGTCCTACTAGATTTCTCGTGGTGAACTTACACATCTGAGTGGGAATGGGTCTGTAGGGAAAGGTCTAGGCTCTGTGGGCCTAATGTGGTTGGGTTGATTCCCGGCGCCCCGTCCTTTGCGCTCCCGTTACAATACTCAGGGCGCACGCACACTCTAGGGAAATGGAAGCTCTGGGGATCTAAGGCGGTCGAGTTCCATGGTGCTACACCCCCTGAGCTCCCGCTTGTTACTGGGTACGTGTTCACTTAAGATAGGGGAATGTCACTAGGGAAATATCCAGGCTCTGCAGGGCTACGGTGGCTGAGTTCCCCGGCGCCTCTTGTAAGCGCAGCCAGGGAGCGCGCTTCACTAGGGCTCTTTGGGGACAAGCTGTGAATAGGGGGAGTTAAGTTTGGCAAGACAAGCTTAATTGGAACATCTATCTAAGGCAGGGTGTATCCACATAATATTACTGTTGCCTTAACAATCAACATTATACCTACTTCAATTGCAGGCCATAAAATCATCTGCAAACTGCATATTTTACATTTTATAGCATAAGAAATATTTGAATAGTGTAATGTTGGATGTTCCTAATTTTATACATTTGTTGGTATAATTTGTTTTGCAAAAAATCCATCAAAGGGGACTTGCAAACCCCACCACTGTAATCTTCCTCTCTCGCAAAGTCACTGATCCAAAAGTTACCGTTTTGTGCTCAGTTGTTTCCTAATTAGTTCAATACTAAATTGTAAACGCAATTATTCCAATGTTGGGCCGATGTTATGAGTAAACGACGTGGGTAGGTTTTTGTTTAAATGCAGAACTCGTGTCATTTTGTGTAAATACAATTAACGTTTTTTGTAGACATGTTTCAAGGTGGAAAATATACAAAAAATAACGAATGTAAATATCGCTAATTTTGGGCACTTTAACGCTATATTCTGGGCTGTGTGTTATTCTGATTAAAAATCATTTTCATACCTTTCAAACGTAAATGTTATGAACTCCCTTTGATTTTTATTCTTCAAGAGGTTAATGAATAAATCTTAAAAATGTAACGTTGAGAAATTCGAGATCGTTTCAATTTCTAGTTTCTCGTGTCTTCAAATTAGTCAAGAAGAAAGTTACACGTCAGTTGATCAAATCAAACACATGACCTGTTGAATATTTTTCGATAATCGGCCGCAATAGTTTGTGACATTCTCAAGCGAACAAGATCATGTAATTCGTCATTTTACAGAAAGTCAGATTCGTATTATTCGTTGAGATCCAAGTGCTTACCATTAAAATTATTATTTCACATTTTTAAAGATTACGGAACAAAAAGAGGAAAACAATTGCACTTATTTTCACGTTTTCGTGCGTGTGATTCATATTACTCACTCGCTGCTTCATCTTTTGCCAAGAACCCTGAAAGTTTCGATGTTGTGATATAAGTTTAACAAAAGTTTTGAGTCACACTAGCTTGTCACGATTTCTACGAAGAATTTACATGATGAAATATTTATTAATGATAAAAATTAAAATAATGCTGATAAATTTCACCGACAAGAGATATTGGGCTGTTTGTGTGACATTTTTTGTTCAGAAAGAATTATTTTAAGCTTAGAAAAAATTGATAATTCGCCATGCCAAATCGAATTTAATTTCTTGCTGTTATACCGATATTCGTTTCTGTCAATATTTCCTTGTCAAACATTTACGGGAAAAAGAAAATCATTACAATTGTTGTTGTGATAAATACTTCCAAAATTACTATGAGAATTCTTCACTCTTCAAATTTTGCTTGAAAAGTAAGTTGGTAAAGGCCTACAAAAATTTCCTTTCTTTACATCTGAAGTTAAAACTATATATCACAGTTTCGATAGCTTATGATGTCCTTTTATTTTCACTCGTTAATTGACAAAGGAAATTGATAGAAATTTTATCCCGACCCACAAAAACATACATATTCTTGCTATATTATTTTCAATTGTTTTTATAGAATCCAAGCGTTAGAAACTGTTACGACTTAACTGTTTAGGACAATGTGGGGAAGGTAGATACAAATCTCCCACGAAATGCAAATTCATGTTTTATGTAAGGATTGTGTCAGTACATCAGATATCAGTGAATGATCCATAACAGGAATAAATGGTTACCGTTTTTTGGACATAAAGAGGGAACGATGAAGTGCAAAATGTTGTTCGTACTGTGAGGTGCGGTACTGCTCAATTTTGTCTAAAAAACAGGACACGAAAAAGCATAACGATCTAATCTACCACAACATATCTATTGCATTTCTATCCACAACTAGGAAGCGAATATACGTTAGATCTACGTGACCTTCTACTTCTGTTTGTTCTAAATTGTGCTGGGTCAGTGTATTGGGTTGGGCAGTGAACTTCTGATCGATGTTATGGGAATAGGCCGAACTATAATGCTTCCTGTTTCGTAGTGTTACAAAAATATGGAAACAACATATTTCTGTTGTTTATTATCAAGATGTCGGTGGGAAAATAGCATGTTATATGAAAATATATTACACGAGAAAGTTGTTTGGAAGTTTTGACACATCATATGCAGTTTATACCAGCGCTATTAGAATATTGCTTTCGTATACAAGAACTGAATGCGAAAATAATGTCAAGAGATCTCGGTCGAAGGAATTGACATGAAATTGGTTCAAGTGAATAATGCAGTGAGTCCCAAGGGGTTAATGTACTCCTCATCATGCATCATCTCATCTATTATGTCTTTTAGGTCTAAGTGGTTATTGGTAATGAAATTATGATAGGTTAAAGGTAAGAAAATATGAGAGAGATGTGAAAGAATGGAAGAGCGTTGAAAAGTCCCCTTGTACAAAGCATTCGCAATCCATCAGATTCCATCAATCTACTCATGATTTACGTTTTTCTGCGTCATTACTTTTCACCAAATGCGCAGTATATCAGAATTTTGAGGGATATACAGCGCAATGTTCCTGAGGTTCAGATTACTTTAGACAGTAATGAAAAATATATTTCGACTGATATTCAGATTACTTTAGAATGTTCTTGAGTTTCAGATTACTTTAGTTATGAAAAATATATTTCGACTGATATTTAATTTTAATAGCAATTCTGCAAACGCAATTGATACGATTATACGAAATTGGTACTACACTTGAAGAACACTATCTATCGCGTGTTCTGAAGATTGCAATTTTAATGAACTTGGTTTGATGTACTAGGAATAGTATGAGTTTTTCCTAAATATTTTTAAGTGATTCATAACAATTACCACGATTAAACGATTTATTTGGGAGTCAGACACAGCTTTAAGACTTTGTCGATAAGAAATCGTTGAAAATTTCAGACCAGACAAACTTTACTTAAGGGAACTGGTAATAAAATTGGGGATAGCTGCATATGATATTCAGTGACGAAAGGGAAACAAAACAGGAAGCACTACTCCTTTGGTTATTCTATGAATCACTGGAATTCAAATAATGCAAAATTTGATACTTAATACTTTTGAAATTCATGCGTTTGAAATGATAATATTAAGAGAAAAGAAATTGAAACACGTGACAGGATTTGAAAAATTTCAAATTATAAAAAATATCAATTTTATTTTCTCTAAGCACATACAGAGTTTTTACTAGTGCGAACGCATAGAAAACAATGAGTGCTTAATAATTTACAGTACTTCAACAATGACTCACCACTGTGATTTTTTTGTAATTGAATTACGATAGCATCCCAAAAGTATTTTACAGAAAAATAACATTGGGAGCATTCAATGTATATTTTGAATCATAATTAAAAGATTTATCAGAGAATATATTATGTATATATAAGATTGAAATCCATTTTGGTGAGCACATTTATTGCCAAAATAGGTCCATTTCTCACACGAAGCTAAATTGATTTGTTCAATATATGCGGCAGAATTGCCTTCCTCCGCTATATTTTTGTGTTTAAAATGGAAAAGTTGTAACTCGTTGGAATTTGGAGGACCATCCGATTTTTGTTGTGTGTTTCCAGTGGTCTCACAAAACACCTTCTGGATCGCCTAGTTAAGAGATGTTTAAATAATTATTTGGAATTATTTTTAAGTATTCGTAGGGATTTATATCAGGTACTGAAACTCACCTTATCAGTCTGAGCATTCTTTTTCGAATTCCAACAAAATTCCAAAATCGCGACCAAGATCGCTAACGCCAGTCCACAGAGAAGAACAACGAAGACTCCTCCTGTGAAAACAAATGGCAATGATTCAATAAATTGAGCAATAATGTAAAAAAATAAAGACAGTTATATAATTTCGAATGTATTTACGAATACTAGAAAATAATGTTTCTGTTTGATATCATAATGACAATATGATGCTTGTTAACATCTGAGTATCTGAAAAAGTAAAGGCCTTGTTTTGACCCAAATATTTACTTTGTCTTATCTTTCTTGCCGAATTGATTTATTCAATTAATTAATTAATTATTCCTTTCTTAGTTCCCTCTCTCGTTCGTTCACCAGCAAGCCCTCAGGAAATATTTTGATCTTTTCAAATTCTGAGAGAGAAAGGCAAAAGGTGCCAGGGAGAGAAGAGAAGGATTGTAGTTTTAGTAGCCTTTACATGTAAGGCAGGAATTTAAATTCATCTCTTTTGTTCTGAATGATATGCATCAAACGAATGATATTAAAAAAACACTGGAATAAAAAGAAAATGATATAAAACCCATTAATAAGAGAGACTATGTTTTGGAATTGAGTTTGAAAAAACTTTCTTTAAAACTTGAATGAAATGATTATTACCCTATGTTCAATGTTTTCGAAAGTAAAATGAATTTGATTAGAGAATAGAAAAATCTGTGTCTGGTATTATTGATAGTTCTCCTTCTTAACTGTGGAAACAATGTTCAAAACGTTTTTCTAACATAATTCTCAGAAGTTTACACTATTAAAAATATTTCTTATTCATGATGAGTGCTTCAATTTTTTTTGACTTTCTAAACAGTATTTAACACATCTAGTACTTTTCCATACTAACTTTAACCAAGAGGGGTCAACATCAAAGTGTCTTCTTAAAAATATCTTTTACTACAAAAGAATGAGTGTTAGACAATTTCAGGCAAAGAAACAATGCTCCAAAATGAAAAAAAGGTGCTTAATAAGTATCTTTCAACAAACCACTGTTCAAATTATCAAATACATATATTAAAGAACCACAAACAACAAAATAAAGACAAAAAATTAATTCTTTAGTTCTTCTAACGGTACATTATAAAACAGGGAAAGGAAAATAGAAATTATGTAGTTAAATGATAATACTAATTATTATTTCGAAAAATGATCGCTGATTAATCCCGTTAGATATTTGTTGAGTAAAATGATCTGGTGGATCATAAACTCATCTGGTTTTTTAACACACAATTTAGTGGCTGAGGTTGTGTACACACATGCTGGACCTCTTCAGAAGTTGAAGCAGAGAACAATTCAATTTTGAAGTGGAGAACTACTCGAGACTAAAGCAGATTCAGCATGGCCCAACATGAGTAGACAAAACGTCAGCTAATGAAAGGCGTATTAATTACAAGAAAATAACAACTGAGTTCACCATTCACCATGACATTTTACCCACCTAATGATACAGTAATGATTAGGGAACGGTATTTATTGTCATAAAAATATGTATGTCTGAAATATGTAAGAAAAATAGACAATATGTAAAATAAAATTTTATCATTTTGTTTACAATTGCTCCCTACAAGCATTTTCAAATTTTCGAACTGAAAACGTCGCCATCCATTCGAAGTCGTACGGTGTCGGTGTTGTACGGGGGAGGGGTTAAAAGGGAACATACACCACCACCCCAAATAAAACAATACGGTAAGGCAATTCACGGTGGCCATAGAAGCGCATTAGTATTACATTGCTTTGTAAGAAAAATTATTCCAGTAACATTGAAAACGTATTTTCAATGTTAAGTTTTTCCTTAGAAATAGCTTAGAAATAGAAAATTAGAAATAGCTATGAAGCTACGTCTAAAATCTTGCCACCGTCGGGAGTGGAACCCTAGGACCTCCCAGTCAGAGGCACTGCAGTGACATCAGTTGACACTGCAGTGACATCAGCACGGCTGACTTTCAACGGTCCGAAGGCAATTTTGAATCCGCGAGAAAACGGTGAAGGGAAGACTGACCGATGTTCTCGATTCCCAGCGCGCTGGCCTTGGACTCCTTGCTCTTCTCGTCGCGGTGGCACACGTCGCCCGTGTTCTTCCACCATTTGTCGTACAGCAGCTGGATGGTGCCCTTCTCCTGCAGCTCCAGGATGGCGAGCGAGATTTTGTCTCTCCACGGCGAGCCTGCGAAATCAGAGCATGCATTGGACGTCGGTTGGAAACGGAAGTTATTTACATTCCAAAAAGATTATTACAATTGGTTTCAAGGCTAAGAAGCCATTGTGATCGTTATTTACATTTCTTAGGAATGCTGTCTGAGCATATTGCATTGATAAATTATGTACACGTAAGCTTCCGCGGCTGGAGTCCATAACTTCTCGGCTGTCCGGGTGACGCCGCGTCGTTGGCAGAGAGGTCGACGTTTCGCCTACCATGTCGCAGGCTTCCGCATGTCACTGCCCTGAGGAAGGCTGCGTCATGGTAGGCGAAACGTCGGCCTCTCTGCCAACGACGCGGCGTCACCCGGACAGCCGAGAAGTCATTGATAAATTAGTCAAGCGAGTGACAATTTCATAACTTTTGTACAGTATTTGTTCTACAATTTAATTCAAATATCAATCCTAAAGCACAAAGACAACAAATATAAAATCGCAGGAACATACCGACGGTGGACAACCGACAGTACTCAAGATAATGAAAAAAACCATTATGCACTTCATGAGAATAATAACAAATGGCGAATGAGGCTAACGATTGTTTAGATAACTACTATAGATTTTTATGTAATCAAATGACCTGCGACCCTCCGTCACTCATGGTTAGGCCCCTTCCGGTCTACAAATAGAGAAAAATGAGGTCATTTAACGCGTTTCTTCGCAGGTATTTTGTGTAAGGGAGTTCATCTAAAAAATTGTAAGAATTAAAAAACTCGTTTTTTGGTTCTTTAAAGAACGCGAAAAATGCGTTTTGTCTGACTTACGGCATCTATAGAGGTGATCAATAGCTCATTTGATTTCTCTCGACAAGACAAATCGATTGACTCTATTCTCAGCCGGAGAATACTCCGAATAAACAAGCCGGACAACTCTAATATGTTTACTTTTTTGCATTTAAAAAGCTCAAATTAAAATCTTAAACATGAGAATATCTACGGAAACGCGATGATAAGCTAGTAAGTGGTAATAAATAATATTATTTCTAGGTGGATATGTCGCGAATACAGGAGAAATGAAACATCTTTTCCCTTAGACCACATTCAATCAATCCGGGAAACAATAATATTGAAGCCTCAGAAACATGCTCTGCAGATTTTAAGCACCAAAAAGGCGTAAATTTAAAAGACAAATTGATAATTCTAGTTTTATAATGTAACAAACCTTTAAAAAGAAAATATTTGCATTCCATCTTTTTCTGATGTAAATTCCAACGCTCGAGAATGGATGACACAGTTGTCTTGTGTTTATATTTAATGATCTTTTATTTTGTACGCTTCCTAGCACTATAAGAACGTTTAGCATGAAAATACCTGCCAGAGGCGCCACGCTAAGCTAATTTTCAGTGTTTGGAAAAGTTCTATCCAAACGAGTGTTGTACGAGTGTCTATATTGCGTGCTCCGGTATCTCTCTAGAGCTGTGCATGCCGAGGCGGAATGCCAGCTCGACCGGTGGGCAGAAGTCGCCAGTCACCTTTGGGCGTGGCGATGCCGTAGCCCTTCGAGTCGAGCAGGCCGCCGATCTGCGTGAGGTTGCAGTCCCGCTGCACGGCGTAGTCCAGCATGGTGGACTCCATGAGGAAGGCGTAGTTGCCCTCCAGCACGCGCCGGATGCCCTCGTCGTACGACGACACCAGCACCGACGGCCGCTTGCTCTCCATGAAGCGCCACATCTTCTGGTAGATGCCGATTTTCGAATCCTGCGCAGAGCGGACGTACATGTAGCGAGGATTTATATTTTCTTATTTAGGTGTCTGATAATAAATGTTACAAACTTCTAGGGCATGCAGAGGGGTCGAAGAGTATATCTTTTGACCGATGAGCATGTGGGAAATCTGATAGTTATAACGAAGTTGCACGTGACTCAATTTTGACATCAGAACATTGAATGGTTGGCAACTCATACACTGGTGTTTGGGAAGTACGTAATCTCTCAAGGGAAATCTCGCTCACTGGCAATTAATCAAGTTAACTGGAGTTCAAAATCACGGAAATATCTAATATTTTTGGCACCTGTTCTGTGTATTTTTGAAGGTGCTAATTTCGGTTTCTCGTAGAAAATCGCAAAAAACCTCTATAAATTTCGCACTTTTACTGCCTTTGCTTATATTTCGACAACTATGTGTTGCAAATAAAAAGACTCGATTCTGACTTTTTGAGTGAGTGTCGTCCTCTGAGAGTTCTTGTATCTGTCAAACACCAGTTCTAGATGAGTTGCCTACCAATTAGGGGCTCAATATCAAAATTGGGCCGTATTCATTCTTCATTATATGAGATTTTACATCAAATGTTCATTAACAAAAAGTTATCTTCTTCGGCTCCCTACATGTACTAGAATTTTGTAACATTTATTCCGAGATTTCTGTATTAAAGTAGTTTATTTATGACGTACACTGTAGCATTACAATGGAGATGTAAATTTACCACAAAAATGTTAACATGCTTTGACATATTTTAGATATTTCTATAAATAGTAGGAAGTTTTTAAGTATTTATTTCGCTTTCTTTGAAGGCTTTTGCTTCTAAGCCTTTTCAATATTGATTTCTTAACCCAGACTTCACATTTCATATTTAAAATGATTACGATCAAATGTTTAAACTCATAATAAACGTGTGTTTCCGCTTGTAAAGAAAATATAAATATTTCATACAACTAATGAATGTTTCATTGCACAAATGTCAAGTTTCAACCCATTTGATCCCAAGACAGCTGTACATAAATTGGAAAAGAGAGAAACAAATATGACTACTCTTAAAGATATTTAAAGATTCGATTTACATCTTCATGGTACTATAATTTGTTGTAGCACGCGTATGTAAACATCTCCTTTAGAAAAAAAGTGTCTTTTGGAGATACTTGAAACATGTTCGATCATTCAGTTATTTACTCTATGTCACTTCTTGAAACGTAAAGAAAGCGCAAGAAGTTGCACAAAATTATGAAATTCTTTTAAAAATCGAAACCGTTTCATTCAGTTATGATTCAAAGAATATATTTAATGAAACTATTATTGGTAATGGTTTTCATAGGTTATGGCTTGATATTGACATCTCAAATCTAATGGAAAGCTAAGGTAAAGGCCCACTTGTGGTCAAGAATATATCCGGAGTTTTTTCAAAATTCTTGGGACACCGTGCTAAATTAGTTACCCGAAACTCAACATATAGGCAATCTTCACACCCCTGTGTATATCACTTTTATATAGTGGCCAATTTACATTTTATTCTATTTTTTCAACATCTAATTCTGATCCAGCCATTTGAAAATTGTAACATTTTGGTAAAGGGCAGATACTTGATTCAGTATTCGCCACTATATTTCATCCCTGAACGTGTCTAAGATACCTAAAGTCCGCAAAAGTACCAGATCATGCTGTATTATTAAAATTACATGATTAACACTAGAAGGACCGAGTGTGTCAAAATGACACATTTGTGACACATATTACAATGTAGTGCTTGAGTTTTAAAAGTTAGAAAACTGGTTCTTTGTGCTTTCTTTAGTTCATGAACTTCATGTGCTGTAAAGCTCAATCCTGTGATTTTCATAGAATTGGAAAAAATCTTAGATATACCTAGAAGGACCGCCATGTGTCATATTGACACAGTATACACTTCCAAGTCTTGATATTTGATTTTTGTATCATACTTCCGTTTCCCATTGGAAGAAGTATATATCTGGTTTTCAGATTGATAAAGCTATTGTTACCTCCCTGAAATTTGATGCATGACGATGACAACGATTCCTTAGAAATCACCGGATACATCCTGTTCTTTTTGAATCCACAGTATGTGTTACAGAGAACTTTCCATGTACGAAACGTTATTGCAAACCGTGAGTGTGAGTGTGTCAATGTGTATGTGTGTGTGAAACTGCGTAATGAGTACAAAAAAAGTCCTGAAGGTGTAATAAATACTTCTTGAACTATAAAATTTTACTAAAGAAAACAGTGAAGATAAAAGTGACAGCAATGGAGACATTTCTCAGGATGACATGGGTGAGGAAACCAAGAATTCTAATATATATTCGAGTGAAGAAGTAGAACAAGGAGAAATGTCCAATATTATCCAAGAAGTAGGAAAAGCAGCAGTGGGAACTTCGTGACTGAGGGGAGGGGGGGCTTGAACATGAACTGCGATAACTTTTTTCTTCTGGGTCACTGGCAGAAAAGCTGAATATGAATAAAATAGGAATAATGAGAAGGAATCAGCAATATCTGACACTTGAAAATCACGGCAGTTTTGTCATAGTGAATTTTACAACTTTGAACAAACTCTCACAGATTATTATTGCGAAAAAATAAAAGTGTTCGAATCCTGAGCATCTTACATGACAGCATGAGCCCGCGAACTTTGGGAAAAAGAAGACGAAGACTTTTTTTTATAAAAGCATAGGCGGAGATAGATACATTGCATCAGATGGTTCGTTTATGTATAGTGATATTGTGCGCCCAAGGAGGTGATGATAGCCAGATCACAATCCTTCAAGATCCTAGATATCCCAACAGCAAATGCACAGATATTGTTCAAGAAAGATGCAAGAAAAACATCTACTTATAGACGGCAATTTATTCGCAAGATAGTAGATAAAGTATCGTCTAAAAATGTTAAATCTTACCCTTCACTCTTGATAAAAAGCACTGTTACACCTAATCATATGAAAAGGAAGCATTGCCAAAGAGAAAGAAATTATAACAACTTTACTTCTCCTGCATGTTGTATGAGTTGAAAGTTTGTTTACGGAAAATGCTGTGAGAAAAAAACTCAGCATGACTACATTGTGTTTAATTTCTTCTTTCTTCATTAATATGAACATTAAATTTTCATAAACTAACAAATATTCATTAACGTTTTCATTCTTTGCTCAGTATCGTCTCTATTATTTCAAGTTTTGTAAAATTTTCTACAATTTTGTATTTTGTAACTTCAAACTTTTTAAAATACAATGTATTAAAATGTTCCAGAAATATGTGCACTTATTCATTTATCCACTTTACATTGTAGTACTTAAGAAAAATATATAATATTAGCTTTTAAAGTGTTCAGAATATCATGTGTCAAAATGACACACAATGGTCCTTCTAGGTAGAACGAAATTCCGGTCCTTCTAGTGTTAAAAAAATGTGTCTATCTTATTCTTCATATATAAAAGAAGATAAAATCTATAAAGTACGACTTCTGTTCTGTTCGACTCGTCACCCCTCGAAGTTAAGTTTCACGTTCTCCAAGTTCAAGCAAGTGAGATGCCTACTATTCCTTTCTTATTTTTCAAATGTCTTTGCAGTGGACACAACTGAGATAGTGGCCAAAATTATACGTGCAAGTTTTCTTGAGCCCCGGAATTACTATCCGCAGTCCTTCACCAACATTAGACGAAATAATAATAAAAGATAGCATCAAGCCATTTTAACCAGAAATGTTCGTTCCCGTGTAATCAAACAATTTTTTTTATCTAAACACGAGCCAAGATTACGATATAACTGCCTTGCCGTCGAACTAAGCAACGACCGACTCCTCTCCCATCTAGCGAAACGAGGGCTCAAGAAAACGGGCGCGAATAATCGCTGGCTCTCGGCACTCACCCTGAAGAAGGTCATGGTGGAGCCGCCCTCGAGCGTGCCGTAGGAGATGTCGGTCTGGTCGGCGAGGTCGGCGGCGCTCTCGATGGGCGTGATCATGCGCTCGACGGTGAGGAAGGCGGCCAGGTTGGCCGTGTACGACGAGATGATGATGAGCGTGAAGAACCACCAGATGCCGCCCACGATGCGCGTGGACGTCGCCTGCGACACACGGCGCGCGTCGCGTCGCGTCGCGTCGCGCTTCGCTCGCAGCGCGCCGCCCCCACCCCTCCCTCGCTGCCTGTAGGATGTTTCAAAACGCCCTTCCCTTCTACAGACTGATTCGAAATTGCCGTCGGACCTCTGAATGTCAACTGAGTCACAATAAGATTAGTCGTGTGTGATATTCGGATCTGGTGGAATTGTAAATGATTTCCGCCAGCGAAGAAGAATGAAGCCTTCAGGGTGGCCAACCTTTCTAAACTCGAAGAGAAGGCCACTAGCTACCTGGGGAAACCTTCCATGTAACAAAGCGATGGCTTTGAGGAAAGGAAGAATGTGATGCGCTCGTCAGTGACCTACGTGACACCGTTTGTTTCATACTTTTGTCGGTATTTTCATGCGTTTGCAGTCTAAAGTATGGCCTTTTGTCCTTATGCATACATAATCGCAAAATCAAACTTTTAGTGTTTTAAATTGGACGAAGCATTCGCTGTCGTAAGATGGTGCCTCTGACACTTAATATTGTCAGTATAACACTTCCTTGATTATTTTAAAACGACGATTTTCAAATTACTTTTGGAAAAAATGACATCTTGGATAATTATGTATAACACTCTCTCAAGGATCCAAAAACAATTTTGAATCACTCTGTATAAAGGTGCCGGGTGTTACTCTTAATGCAGCGATTCACAACCAGTGATTTACGAGCTTGATAAAAGTTCACAAAAATAATGTAGAAATGGTGGGATTTTCCATTCTAACCAGATCGTAGATATAAACCAACCAAAAAGATAAATACAAAACAGGTTTAATGCAGAATCTGATCTAAGACCCAAACTTTATGACATTGAACATTATTTTTAACCAAATTCACAAAAACATGTCATCGAGGTTTAAACAGAGCTTCGCTACGTACAAATTGATGTACTTTAAATTAAAAATATTTGCTTTTGCCAGCTTACAATGAGGATTGTTTTGTTATATTGTATTAACTTGTATTAATTTGTTACGATAAGCTTGCACTGAGAATGTATTAATTTGCATGGTGTTTTATAATACGGTTTAGTTCTTCGTTTCAGACTATTTTGTAAAATGAAAAATAAATTTAATAACAACCTAATTGAATTGTTTTCTTTATGCTATAGGGTTCGATATTGGGGTTTGGAAGGATGCATTTAGAGAAAAAGGTTGAAAATAGCTGCGTCAATGCAATCAATGAAAGAATCCACTCCCTACGCCACCAGTGCGGAGAACGAAAGTCACAAATGAACGAGAGCTTGTGTTGTTTTGTGTAATTATGAAGAGAGGAATATTTTGAGAAAATGAGTGTGCATAACAACGCAAACAGCATGCTGCACAGACACAATGATTTTACGCTCTCGGAGGCTGAAGGCCGGAGTATCGTCATCAACTAAGAAATGTGTAACGAAGCGACAACTGGGGTTTTAAAGTAATAGCGAATACACGTTCTTCTGTATGATGTATCCCAGTGTTGTCAAGGTCGATGCCACGAGCAGAAGTCCGTGGCACGAGTATCACGACGAAATCGCCCCTCCACGCAGTTCATTACCCTGCCACCAGAGACAACGCCATCCCTATAGTAAAACGGCGGGGTTACTACTACTACTCGTAATAGTTCCTTTTCCCGACGCTAGTTGCGCGGAGACGCTCGTGGCATGCTACGGTGATACGACGCCTGCCACTGTCACCAGTAGAAGACCTTGACACCACTGATGTACCCCGTCGTTCATGGTTTCACCGTTTTCTCAAGGTAAGGATTCTATTTCTTTTCGTTGTTTACGAAAACAAATAAAAGCCAATATCCCTTTACATTTACACCTTCAAGCACTGCTCGCAAGACTGGCTTGCACCGGTTCGGGAGACATTGCGATGATGACAGGATGTAAATAACACTTTATAACAACCGTGAGGTAAACCAGGCTTGCGAGCTGAGCTTGAAGGTGAATAAGCCGCTTTACAGGATGCCTCGCAAGGAAATCCCGTATGTTTCCAGACGTTTGGAAGGACCAATTAACAAGATTATGGGTCAATATCGAAACAGACCAGCTTACTGCTCTAAACCAAGTTTATTTTAGTGTAGTTACGGAAATGATATTATTAGAAAATATGCTTTACTAGGCTCTTTACTGCATTTTTTACTTAGACAAAAAGTAAACTTTTTTAAATAATGTAGTTTTATTACGACTGTAATTAAGGCATTCAATATCTGACGGATATAGTGAATTGAGATATAGTATATAAAGTCAATAAAATATTAATTGTTAAGTAAGCAAAGAGTATAAGTCAATTTTAGTAAGAGTTTGGTTCTTCCATCATTAAAATCCATCGATTTGTTCCAAAACTTTCAAAAACGGGCAGAAATACAAAGTTCAATGTAAAAGAACATAACTCTTCTTCCGTTGTGTATAATACGAAAATGAATCACTAATCATTAACTTTTTCTTGGTACTCGAAAAGAACATAGATTGTTCGAAAACATGTTTATAAACTAAATATCAGGGCATTTTTACTGTTGGTAATCTAAATTGCAATGTCCGTTACTTTACTGTTCTCCTTGAACTCCGCATTGCGGAATTTGTGAGTTCATGCTACATTTTTGGCGTTTTTGAGGTTTTAAGATTTAGAATTATAATGCTTGATAGTACTTGGCCAGTAACTAAACCATAATCTTAGTGTCAAATTATTTAGCTGTTGTAATGAAGTCACCTAGTGCCAGTCGGTAGGGTTGTATGACTTATGGCATAGGTTTCATCACAAATCAAGAAAATGGGCGTAGTACACAATATACCTCCGACCATTGGTTCCGAGACTCAGCTGTACGTTTATTGGATATTTACATCCATTTCAAAACTATTAGTACAAAACAACGTGCTAAGATAAGTTAAGGTTAATGTATAACGTGGCTCTCTTACCTAAATATTAAGTTCTTCCCCATTGACTGCATGCGCTTACGAGAATATTGGGGTTACTTGTCATAATGAACCTTCACCATACCTAAAAGAATCGGTAAGTTTGCAAACACAATTTTAACTTCCTCCTGCATTCTTCTTTAGCCAGAGAAATTCCTCTTTCGGGCACTCCGAAGCAAAAACGAAAATTCATCTAATTATGTGAAAATATCAAATAATTTGAACATGTCGACTTCATCATGAGGAATGTGAAGGAACAGACAATCCTACACATTTCGGCGGAATGTTGTGAAGCGTCATTAGGCTGAAGGATCTTGAGCTTACGTTGGGTGAATATCTTCCAAATCGTCTATACAAACGTGTTCAATTACGGTATACGCCCGCAGAGCAACTGGTACATCCAGTATTTTATGTTTTCATATTTTCCGTGAACAGCGTCCTTTCACTCTATCCTCTTTGCGTCAGTGTGTTTCCTCATTAAAAATTATACCTTCTTTTGTTGTACTAGTTTTAATTATTTGAAATATTATAACATAATGTATTTATAATAACAAACAATTACTTTATTTATGATATCAGGCAGATGATACTGGTTCTGTCGGAAACAATGAAAGTTATTTCGTACGTTTCTACAAACGTTTTTATTCCCTTCACATGTGGTGGAATATTGACTAATGGGGTTGCTCTTTAATGTAGCCAAGTAAAGGAAGCATTAAATTTGCAATAATCCATGGTAAGAGAGACATTAAATTGTATGGTTGTCTGAATTTACAACTTCGAATATTGTATATCTGGTAAGTAAACAGATTTACACAATAAAAGACTTATTTCCAAACTCATCACCTTGACAAAATACATGTAAAGAATGTACGTGTAAAGAATAAATTTGTCCCGGAAATGCTGATGCAAAACCGTAGTGTTATTAGGAATCATACCCCAAACTTGGTGAACTTGGTGAACATGGGAAAATGATTTAATTTCCATGTTATCTCAGAATCTAATTAATTTTTAACAACTGTAAAGTCTGAATATTTGTCTTCATGAAATTTTGTGTGCGAATTTCACATAATTTCACTGAACCTAAATGAATATACTATGTAATAAAAAATGGTTGAATAATTTTCAAAGTTTCCCCTCACGAATGGATAGAACTTTAAGAGAAGCCCGAGCCATCTGACCTTTCTTCTAATCATTTATTAACGATATTGTAATATCGTAGCATAAAAATTCGTTATTAACACTTACGTAAACAGTTAATAAATGCTTTTTTGGAAATGGTCTTCGCTAAATATCCTTCCACCAGCGCGTGTCAGGAGATAAGAGCTTGATAACACTTTGCATAGGGAATTGTGTTTTAGTAGACATATCTCACGGGTAAATTATGTTTGTTAAATGAGTTTAAAAGTTAATCGTAAGTATTCCAAGCAAACCGCATTGATCTTAGCGTCTGAATAGAAATATTGCAAGGAAAACCTCCCTCTAAAGAAACAAAGAAAGCAAATCCATACTATCCCCGAACGATGCTTTTTGCAAAAACATGCTCTCAAGATTGAATGGTGTACAAGTTCAGTCCAGGTGCGTATAGAAATATGTGTAGTGTCCTGACGCGAATGACACGCTCTCAGTAGGCGGTAGTTCGAGCACGAAGTAGATAAAGTGGGAAGTGTTTAAATTAATACAGCACGAGAAAATGGAAATAATGTACCTGCAATCAAATTTAAATAAAATTGTAAACTTTAATTTACAAAATATTAATTTATTAATTTTTTTATAAAAATTAGTCAATGGTCAGCTGATCGGAAACTACTTTAAGCTAGGCAATGTTCGCTTAAATATGACATTGAAAGAGCTACGCTATGCAGTGTTTCTATACAACATTGGCACGACTCGTAAAAGAAACTCTCTCATATATTCGCGCAGAGCAATCAAATCAAAACATTTTTCGCGATATTTATAACGTTTATCAGATTATCATCTACCACGTTGAAAAGAATGGACGAGCGTATAGCGCACTGACCTTCATGATTGGGACAATGTATTCCGAAGAAAATCAGACTTTCGTTTCAGTTAATTTTATCCCCTGGGTAGTGTTCACAGGCTCGTGTTTGTCTGGATCTATGAATATGTGCTTGCAGATAATAAAAGAACTTCGTAGTGTATTTTTTGAGAATTATTATTAAATATTTTCTTCGTGTTGAGGGTTAATCGACTTCAGCAAGCACAAATCGTATTTTTTTCAGCACATAATTTGAGCACATATGAAAGAAACATCTTCAACTTTTTATAAAGATTGCAAAAATTCATTCACACATTCAGCAATCGAAGAGTGCTCTTTTTCGTGCTAAATTCCAGAAACAAACATTAATCGGGCCGACCTGGATAGCCGAGTCGCTAAAGCTGAAGGGCCGAGGCTGCCTTAGCTGAAACGGCCGCGCGTTCGAATGGCCTACACAGAGTGAAATACGTTAAGACATTTTCGAAGACATTTTATTAATTACGATTGCATCATATAAAATATAACGAATCATAATGTTCATTTGAAGGTGGTTGTTTAGATAAATAAAGACATTTTTTCATTCCCTTCTTTCCCTGACACCTAATTTGTAGTAACGACAATGACGAGAAAAACGAAAATTTAACATGCTCAAAAACACTCCTAAAACGTGAAAGTTTAAATATAGTTTTGTAAAAAATCAGTCGTTTTCTTATCAGTCACACAGATTCGTTGAAAAATGTGCTTCTGCTTTGCCGATATAATCAACAAATTCTGTTGTCTTCGAGATAGTAAACAAATCGATGGTAAAATTTGGCTGTTACAAGCAATATCGTTATTGCCGATATAGACTGCAATGTCGTGTGTAAGTACGGGTATAGCATCGCGTGGTCCGCCGCCAAGCGAGGGGTGGAGCTGGGGGAGCGGGCGGCGAGCCGGCGCCACGAGGCGTCGCTGACACTTCGTAACGCGCTTCGTTATGAAGCTGCCGCCCATTATGAGGCTGTAGAAGCCACTTGGACGGTCCGGAGAATGACTTCCTGTCGGAGGCAGTAACGACGTTAACGGGTACTTGAAATGGAAGCGGCTCTTGCAGCTATTACATCGATCGAGGGGCAGCGAGTTAGTTCGTCGGCTGGAGGATTGTCATTATTTTCTGCATTGACAGCAGGGAGTTTACTTATGTCTATTCCGTAGAATCCAATTTACTTTTTAATAGTCCATTATTTAAAAGACAGAAAAAATTCTTGAAATAACAGTTTATTTAATATTAAATGAAATACCTATTCTTCACAACGTTTCGAAAATAACTGATTTACAACTAATTTACTTTTTGTGAGGTCTAGTTAACAAATTTTTGATTGCGTCAGAGGGATTGCTTGATTTTATTAAAAAACTTTTTGGAAGATATGATCTATTTTGCTATAAATTTTCCCCCGAAAATGAAACAGATAACCTTTTTACTGCATGTTCGACAATCACGACTTACGTATTAATTTCAGCCCATGAAAGGATGAATACAAAGCAGGCATACGATTCATTTTCATGAATTTTACTTCGTTTTAATAAGAAAACAGTTACTAGAGGAAACAGTAAGCAATGATGTTTTATTATTCATCAGTACATCTATAACTAAGGAGATGCTGAGAAAACTATAAAATAAAATTCACACTAATTAAAAATAAATTTAGTTTCAGTAAAAACACTTTATTCCCTGCATACAGAAGACAGTATTGCGTTTATAGGTCTTGAGAAACAATTTATTCATTCTCTGGTGTCCTTAATCTATTGTTCAGATTTTCAAATAGAAACAAATTGAAGATACTGAAACTATCTAATATCGTGACAAATGAGTGTTGTCTTTCCCAATTATTCATCAATATATTATGGATAGAAGAGAATGTATTGCAGAGAAGTGATATCTATATCCCTGTATAATATTTGAGTAAACTCCTATCCCGTGCGTGTATGGAGATTTCCGTGCCTCACGGCTAGACCACTTCCCGTGCACCAATCGAGACATATATATATATATATATATATATATATATATATATATATATATATATATATATATATATATATACATACACACACACCATTGAACGCGTCCCGGTCTCCTGTTGGGGAAATGATAATTTGTTTTTCGATCCGGCCATAAGATTACAAGAAATTGTTAAAAACGGTGTTTTTTCGTGTTTTGGATCTACGATCTTCTTTTTAAATTATTTAAGGTCGCCCTAGAAACAGCTAGGTCATTGGCGACCACTACGATTTTTGTATAACGGGAATTAAACCAACACCATCTAAATAGATCTATGCAGGTGGCGTTGATTGAACTCCTTTATTCCGTGGTTATTTTCAATCCGCGACACCATAATTTTCTTCCACGAGGATGGCAACACTGATTTTTGACAAACGAGAAAAAAACTAAATGAATATCGCCCGGCGGAATGTTGTAAATTCTGAAGTATTTTAGTGGTAATGAAGTGTGAAGTAGAATTTTCAACTTGCCTTGGAACATTAAATTTGAGGAACGTGAAGTAAATACGAAAGAAACAAAAACTGTAAATACTAAACAATTCATTTCTAAAGCATGCAAAAATCAATTTTCAATTTAATGTGACTTACAACTTATACACATAAAGATACAAAATAGTAACATTCTAATGCTTGTAGATATTCGCCTTCAGAACAAAAATCAGACCGAGTTTGTGGAGTTTTAAAATCTTAAAATAGGGGACAAAAATATGGAAATGTTAAGCAACTCAGGGACATCACATGTAGTTGTAGAAGATTTTGCGTCAGAATTTTCCGAACTAATGGATGATATTATATTAGCATTAGAGAATAACGCAGAACAACAGCTTACAGGTGATCATTTATGTTCGTATTAGAAAAAAACGTAAAAAATATAAACAGTTTACAGCGTCGGCGACGCCACATTCAACTAGTTCATTGATAATTCGGTTGCAATAATAAATAGGAAGCCTTAAAAGGAATAATAGAAAGTGTAAGTTAAAACTGTCACAAACTGACCACTTTCAATATTGCTATCTGATTTCTTCCTACCCAACATATAATTTTAATAAGTTAAAGCATTCTCTAACGTCTTGTTACATTAAATTTATAATAAAAAGAGCACTCCTTAACTGGGATTTAGACATTAGTGATACAAGTTAGATATAATTAACAATGAGAAAATTCAAAATGCACATTACAACATTGTAGGAGCTCCGAATGGAGCAAAATTTGAACAGAACCGCGATATTTTTATCATGCTGATCCGTAAATGAGGAGGTTTAAGTAGCTCGATTATTTCATGTTGTGATCGAAAATTAGTGGCAATTTCAAAAATGTCTTTGCTTGCGTGCACGGAGTATTTGCATACCTCTCTTCTTGCATGGGTACCTCGTAAGAAGGAGGGGTACTTTGTAAGTAGTGCTCTGCTGCAGCAAAATGATGCTGACGAGAGTGAAAAACGGGGATCTGGAGCAACAAAAAGGAAGTTTGGAAACAGCATACGTGAGTACTACATATTCTTTCTTCCTCCACCAACGACGTCAGCTGAGTCGTAAGTCGTAACGTATGGGAGTTCAGCCGACAGACCTAATATGATTATATACAGGATAACGCAATCTATTTGTACTTTTCATTCAAATTCGGAAGTGTTAAATTATTTTTGGGTTTTCCGTGTTAATCGGTATCTCGGTAACCAAAGACGCCTTTCAAAAAGCCGGAGGCTGCATAGTTTTCTGTCAAATTCTAGGCGCACAGGAATTTTCAACATTTTTGGAAAATTGCTAGAATTTTTTCTTTATTTTTTCTAGAATAGAAGAAAGTGCATTTATAAAAATAGTATACTTTCGATTTTTGTTCAAGTCCATAGCAATTTGGAAATTAAAAAAAGTTGAATTTATTGTGGAACCTGCCCTACATCTGGTCAAAGCCAAAATCTTCCTCCTCAATGCAATTTATACCTGAATTCTAAATATTGACATGCACTTTTTTAAACACGAATAGAAGTTGATTAATAACATTTAGAGGAGAAATATTTTCGGCATGCTGCGGACTCCCACTAGATATTCTTGGTGTGGACAAAACTGTTGAAAAACTGTACGTACAGGCGTCTCAAAATAAATTTTACAAAGTTCTAAGGCATGATGAGGAATCGAAAAGGCATTAAAAGTCACCTTTTGCCAATGAATAATGGGAAATCTCATAAGACGGATATATATGACATTTGCCTCTGAATCTTGGACAACGTTGTATCCATAGGCGGTTCGATAGCTACTTTAATCTTGGATCAGAACTTAACCTGCTGATCATCTATGAATAAGAGGTTGCCTATCAATCAGGGACAATAGCATTTGTGTACCTCTTGTGCGATATACAGCGCGCCAGGAAAATCTCTCCGCAGTGGCACCTTGCTTTTAAGAGTGCTAGCAATATAAATGATGTTGGCAACACGAGTTGCAGCTTGTCAGAAGTAAATTGCATTCTCACCACAATGGTAACAAATGCTGTGAGTGTTGTCCCTTTCACTTGTTTCCCAGTAATGTAGTTGCTACCAACATAAATGCAATTTATAATAGGAGGCCCTGACTCCACTCAGTGCCAAGAAACTTTCCTGGCACATTATTATTCGTTATTAAAGTGTTCGTGAACACTATTTTTGTTAAACTATTTTAATTATTGCAGTGTAATACGAGAATATTTTTTATTTCTTCTTGAGCAGTGTGTGTACTTCTTTTTGGAAAATGTCAGTTTTGTTCAGCAACTTCACTTTATCTGCTGAAGACCACTATTGTTGACTAATGTGGTTTTGGAATATTATTTTTTGAATTATTCATGTCTGTGAAGGTAAATGTTTTTGTCGTAAATATCTTCAAAGCTGTTCTTTCACATTAAAACATCAATAACACTAATTGATATTTTGAAACTTCAATTACATTCTATTTTTATTGATTCTAAATATTTTGATCTGATGATATGAATTATAAAAACTAAATTATTCTCCTGTTTTAGTTTTTATACAATTATAATTTACGTAGTAACAACCCTTTGTTGTGAATACCATGAGAGGTGTTCAAATGCCTTCCATAGCATTTTCCACACTCACTAAATGTTGAACTCATTTTTCTCAATAGATTTAGTGTACTTAAATCCTTTTTGCTCCAAGCCCTTTATATTCTTCTATTGGAATCTTTGATCTTTGTCTCACTGAATGTAATATATAAAATCATATTTATATAAACTAACTTTTAAGTTGATACACATTTCAATTTGTTAGCGTCAAACCATTAATGTTACGTTACAATTTAATTTGAGATACTCCAGGCATTGTACAAACAAATCCAATTACGCAATGATTACAGGAACATACAATACTTGTCACATACAGATGCTTCCAATCTCATGGGACACTTACGTTACTTGTGAATAAATTCAGTTCTTATGAAAACCGACTGCCCAGCACAAAATATAGCACGGCTTGAGAGAACACTTAATTTGCGTCATAGATGTCTCGCAAATGAACGCGATTGTGTTATTCCAGTCCACTTCAGAATCCAACATTCTATAAATTGCGAGGAATTCATCATCCCCGAGAAGTTGAAGGGCGGTTCTTTGTTTGGTGAGAGAGACGCGGAGTCTCTCGGGGCAACTTCGCGCGAATAAGCGCCACCTAATGAAAGGCGAATGGGAGGCATTCGTCGCCTCGGTCGTCAAGAGAGGTGTTCTTTAAACCGAACCCTACCACATTTGCATGTCGAGTAATCTGCTTGGATATTTTCTGTACGAAAATAAGAAGGCAGTGTTTTACTTATGACACGGAATTGTGTATCTTTATCGCTATCTTATGCGCAAAACTGATGTTTTGAGTTTAAACCATACGATACCAAATTTAGGTTAAACGAAAAAAAAGTTGCGTTCGTATAAGAATATCGGGGTCAAATCACAGCATCACACTTTTCTAGAGTGAATATTTTTGGTATCGTGGAAATAATTTGGTCCGAAATAGTTAAACCCGTCAATGCACCGCATATCGTGTGGTGAGTATATTTGAATTCTCATAGCATAGTAAACGAACGTTCACGCTCCAATTGGAAACCATACTTGCTATGGTAACATTGAGGAAGTTGTCGTTATAAACTAATTTTACTATTGGAATGAAAATTAATATTTTTTGTTATTTACGTTGGTAAACATGCACCTTAGCAACCAACCATATAAACAATGCTTTAAGAACGCATCCATAGCAACGGCCATTAAAATGCTGGAGAGTCCATTAAAAATATTTTAGCGGACTTTCGGGTTTAGATTTTATCAGTGCTTGTAAATCTTGGGATAAATGTGACTTTAACACAAAAATCAATTTTTGGGAATAAATGTAAACAATTGTCAGAGCAATATGTACCCAGTAGTGTTCCTTTCTCATGTATATTGTTCACGGTCAAGTCTGCAAGTTCTAATCCCCGGCAAGCACCAAATACTCCAAAAGCAAGAATGACCTTCAAAAGCTCGTCAGCCTCTTGTAAGAACTTCGGTAATTACAAGCCTAAAAAATCAGAATAGCAAGTAACTTTGATTTTTTCTTCAAATATTCAATAACTTTATAATAGTGTATCAAATAAATTTTAAATATTAGTCTTCAGTATTTACCATTATTTCAAACTATAGGGAATGAATAACTTACGTTGTTACTCAGCCTTTTTTCAGCATTCTAAAGTATGACTAGATACTAGTTGGTTTTAATGTTTTTGATCCTTAGTTCAAAAACGCTAGAATAATCTCTTCGTTAATACCTCGAACATTCCTTTTTGTTCGTCAATCACAAAATAAATCATAAGCTTTTTCATAAGTGGTTACAGATTTAGAAGGCATGAAACGATATCTTGCATTGTCTGCTTCCTCCACAATAACATTGCACGAAAATATCTGCTGATACTTCGAAATTCCCGGATTTTTTCTCAATCAGCTTGCATTACCATAAAAAGCATTCAACTGTTTAATCACAAACAAAGTAACCAGTACAATCAACCCTTGCTACAGGAAACCGAGAGTAATTACAATTTTTTCTCAAGTCATGAAAGTAAAAAAAGTTTTCTTAATAAGCGATAAACTAGAAATAACAAAAAACATTGTATGTGACTGGTCCTCAGCCGGAAGGTTAACTACTCGGTTTCGCTATCGCTTCGCCTCGCAGTTAACCTTCCGGCTTCGTCCTCAAAGACCCATTTAGAGGACTCGTGACATAAATGTTTTGAATTCCTATCTTTTACTTTCTCTCTTGCCGCTACCGCGCTAGAGAGAAAGTTGTGTAATGCTGCGCGAAAAACTGCGAATATTCGGCAGAAAAAACTCTTATTACAGGGCCCTGGCAACGAAAAAGTGGATAAATCCAGATGCTAAATTTCGAAAAAAAATCCTCTAATACGTGGTGTAGTCAGTATCCCAGTTATGGGTCCTTGATACTGAAAATTCGATTGACGGCAAAACGTCTGTCCGTCTGTGAACAACGCGAGTGGCTAAGCGGTTCAACCGATTTTCTTCAAAATTGATAATCCCCATTGAATCTGACTGATGTCGCGGCCCCTTGAATTTGAAACTTGATATTTTAATTTTGGATGGTACTTTACATGAAGCCCCTGGGACATTTTCAAAATTTTTAAACAAGTGGCGCCGTTGATTTTGATTAAATTATGTTGTTGGGTAGTCTTAAGGACATTTAAGAGAATGGCGCAGATCTCATGTTGGTTGAAAACTCGTTGGTTGAATTTTTTCGGCGTCTTCCTACAACTACAATTATGAAGATACAACTTTTTTCTTAATGAAATGTATTTATTAACAACAGATCTTCAAAGAAGGTTATATTAAATGTTTCGAAAACATGAGTATTTTTGGAGTAATTGGACGTCAAAGTTAGTCGCTCGCTCTGAAACTCCTGCGCTTCGTGATCGTAATTTTAGAGGTGTTTTGAGGCAGCTGGATGATATGGAAGTTACAATATGTATATTATTTCATATTTCTTTGTTCTTTTGTTATATTGGACCTTTTGTTATACGTTTATAAATTAATGAATTAGAAATTATTTAAAACATATTTGAAATAAATATGAAATAAATATTTCTAGCCTTCAGTCCCCTGCTCCCAATGTTTTGCAGTTGGATGCTACGTAGATTAAAACGTGTGTATTATGTCATATTTCATTTTATCATTATTACCTATTATATTTATAATGAATATTATATTTACGTTATTTTTAAAATAACGTGTACTTTAAATTGCGTCCTTTAATTGTGTTAAATGTGAAAACGAATAGACGAGCGATCATCGTGTTTTACCAAAAATGATTACTGAAATGTGTAAATTCGAAGAGAAATTGTATAAATAGTATTACATAACCATTCCTAACGTGCTGTTTTAGCACCACTAGTTTACTAGTGTAAAGGAGTCCATAGACGCTCAGGATAAATTGCGCAATATTTGGGTTCTTGCAATATAGGTGATAGTGTGTAGACGAAATTGAAAGGTTGTGCAATATATTGTGCGAAATTCAAATTCTTGAAAATATATTGTGCAAACGGGAAAATGTTGTGCCGTCTGTTGACAATATTGTGCAACATCCCATCAGTCAGTATCAACACGTGCTAGAGTACGCATCGCCATGGCTGCCAAGCAAGCTGACAGTGTCCTTTTTCTCGATTTGAGGAGTAACCACAGCAACGAGTTTATCAAATAATTCTCCATTCATCCGTAAAAAGTTGCGAAAGTCATCTGGTTCAATTAGTCTCAGTTCATTCAGTAATTGTTCGTGGGTGTACTTCTTCCTCTCAATAAACCATGTTTGGCCCATTTTCTACTTTTTCGCGAGTTATTTTTCTTTTTCGCGCTGGCGGCCACAGCAATCATCACACAACACAATTCAGTATCACTCAAAATGGCTTCACTTTTATGAAATTTCTGGTTGGGACTGATTCTACAATATATTGCCATGAGGTTGTACGTCTGTGTTCGCAATTGTGCAATATATTGTCCAGCCAACAATATCGCCTCAATACGATGCAATTACTTGCACAAACTAAAATATTGTACAATAATATTGCCCGTCTAGGGCCACCGTCCAAAATATTGTGCAACCCACATTGCACAATAATATTGAGCGTCTATGGGCCCTTTAAGTCACTAACAACATTTCATTTGGATGTTACTTAAGTAATAAAACGCTTATTCGCCGTGCTGAAATAACTTATTTAAATTTTATATTAGATTACAACATTGAATTTATGTTTGAGAGTTGATAGGCTAGTTAAGATTGTATACTTGTACCACTTAAAGTGACACAAATTAATAAACACCAAAAGAAGTTTATTTTGTAATAGGTCAATATCGCTCACTAAAGAATTTAAAGATGCTTCTCCTATGAATAAAGTCTTGAAAAGAAAAAAAATGGATGCAAATATTTGTAGTGACATAAAGATAAAAGAGAAGATGAGTGGATGAAAGATAGTTTGGAAATAAAGCATAAGAACAAAACGAATAAATCACTTCATTCAAGATAAGTATTATAATAAATCATATGCAAGGCTATCAAATAACACGATGCAGTATTTTTAATTTCCCTGCTACAAACTCGGAACATACAATTGAAAATAAAGTGTAAATTGTTTAGCATTGGTAATAGAAATGCAAGTTTTTAAGCAAAATAAAGGGATGAAAAGATAATAAAGTACTTGGAAGGGTAACATGGTGTTTTTATCTTTTAATAGTTGCATTAATTATTCACAAAGCCATCCATAAAAAGGAAGCAATTTCATTGAAAAAAAAAATGAAACTTTTTATTCTTTAAGAGTAATTATTTAAGAGTACTTTAAAAAGTACTCTTAAATCGTCATGCAACTTATTTCCTATTCTTGCACATACTATTATATCTATTAGCCATCTTCAGCAAAATGTACATTTAAATGTTCAGGTAACAATTATTTTTAATTCACGAAACCACATTTACTGACATTTTTTTTCAATAAAGATAAAACTGTTACAATGAAAAAGTAAGAAAACTATGTTTGAAATAAAATGTAAATACAAACTAATAAGAAAATAAGTTTTAATAGGGTATTTGTCGGAAATTTTATCGCAGTTGTACTGAGTTTAGGAATATTGAGGTCGTTATGATGTCTTTAAATTTCTTGTAATTTTTATTCCAACGAGCAAGAGAGAATTTCTGAAAATTTCTGACAAATCTTATAGATTTATAAGAGCTAATATTCAGTTTAGTATTAATAGAATTAATGTTGTAAACTTTATTGGAAAGTGTTTTATGAATTCATTTTTAAAACGCCATTAAAATTATTTCATGTAGAAATCTATGGAAATGAATCTGAACTCAATTAATAATTAACACTTTAAGGTGGCAACAATAAATTACAATTACATTTTCAATGATATATAAATGACAACCAGCAATTCGATTGTGATTAAAAATGTATGTGAAACAGAAAGCTAAATGAACAAACACGTAATTTCATTTTTCCCCTTTCATTGACACCTCAAAGTACCCTTAACTGAATGAAAAGTAGTTGACAACTCCGCAGTTGGCCTGAATCAGTGCAGTTAAATGTTTAAAAATGTAGGTATAATCTCGATCAGTTTGAGGCGCTTATCTTATTTTCTCTTCTTGGGGTCGAGAGAATCACCCATCTCCCATTGATTTAGAAAAAATATTTTTTGCAAGCGCCAAAGATTCGCAAGTACAGCCGCAAGTTGCGATTCCTCTGAGACACTGTGAATATCGTGGCATTTGTTTATTTGTAAAGAAGCAATATTAAAAATTAAACGTATTCTGTAACAATGAAAATGAAATACATAATAGTTATTCTTGTATACATAGATATTGCCTAAGAATGACTGCCAACGGAATATCTCTGAAAAAAAAACATGTACTCCGAGAATTCTATTCCTCACACTAAATTGATTAGGATTCAAAGAGTTTCTAAGAATCTGGAAATTTGAATGAAGAAAAAATGCAAGGATAAAACTTGTCGAAATGCAAATCTTTTTCAGTATTGAACAATTCTATATCCATATCCACAAATAATGGAATCAATGAGGAATTTCGATTAATGTATGTTCGCCATTCACTTTAAAAAATTCATTTGACCTTCCTTGTATCAGACGGAACTACATTGCTAAAAATATTAAAGAAGTCACTTCATTAAATATGCAATTATTAATTTGATTTGTATTAATGAAAATTATTTTTGTTGTAATAGTAAAATAATTTCCTCTTTTACCACTTTCTTTATAAAAAAATAGGAAGAGCTATTTTATTAATACTTCAAGTTTAATTTTCTTGCGGAAGTGCTTAGTTTTAATTAAGTGACTTTAATTAAGTGAGTTTAATTAAGTTATTTAAAAAATAATTTTGAATTAAAAATTATCAGAACCGAAAACAGTGAAGGTAACACGTGAGAAAGATGGGTTTTCGAGATCAACCATTAACACGCTCTTTTGTTAAGCACAATAGCTGCGGAGTAAAATGCACAATTGTGCTCACTAATTATGTTAATGATCATTCACAGTATATTTATCGGATCTTTTTTTGGTAACTCACTTGGGAGGGCGTTGAATGACACGGAAATATGTTTAAATGAAGCAAATTATTTAGAGTGGGAACTGGATACTGAAAGTTTCATTATTCTATGGATGTGAAATAATATTATCCGATTATACGAATATAAAAATATATCAGTGGTTTCATCTATTTACACTCGAACTTCGAATATTAAAAATAAAATAATGAATCAACATTAAACCATACGATTATTTTGGAACAATGATCATGATTGGATGTGATGTCTCAACAATTGAAATGAAATAACTGATGTAAATGCAAGGGTAATTGTGTGCAGAGCCACATTGTAGATTAATAAATCCAGAAGTGTTTCAGGAAATTCGTGAGATAACGGTTATTGCTCATTTACCTTTCTGTATGAGGAACTGCGCAGAGGCACGTAGGCTCCTTATTAATGACTGACTCTAATCTAGGATCTGTAGGTCCTCCCTAAATGTGCAGTTTGCCAAGTGTAAGGCCCAATATGACCCAATATGTACAAGCCAGATGTGACATACCGCATCAAAATGGGACTGTAACTCAACAGACATACAAAGTACTGTTTGTGTCCATTTGACTTGCCCAACTAAGCTTCCTCGCTGACCCTTGCTGTTACTCGTACACGTGACATATGTTCTGTCAGCTTCATTTGGCGTTTCATCTCAGACGTAATCTCCCACGTGAAAGAGCGTGTTATCCTGCGCTCGGGAGGCATAGAAGTGTTTGTGTGGTTGAGAGAGACAGCAGGGAGAGAGAGAGAGAGAGGGAGGGAGAGGGAGGGAGAGGGAGGGAGGAAGACACGCAGATAGAGAAAAAGGTAGAATGGGAGATAAGCAGAGCGTAAGAGGGACTCTTCAGGAGAAAGGCAGAGGAGGAATAGAAGAAAGGAGAGAAAGTGTGTGAAACATTGAGTTGGGAAATGCGCAAGAAAAAGCAACATGACAGAGGAGAAGAGGAGAATACTTAAAAATACTTTTATTTTGAAATAACGTAAACCTGAATGAAAGTAAATATGTGTATATGAAAAAAGTAAGAGATGATTATTTCTTCTTTAAATATAAATAAAATGATCTTAAGCGCTCTCGAAACGCAAAGGAAATTTTGCTTTCCTAGCTGCAACGACATATCCAGTAAATTAAATATTCAAGGTAAGGTAAATACAATCTCATAGAATACGTTTATAACTTTCATTTAAATTCATCTCAGAACGTCAGTAAAACTCACGGCAAAAATTGGCTAAAAACTTTAAACGCAACTGGATGCTTGCTATTCATGGCCTCTAACGGAGTGTGCTGATCTCCGGCGGTAGAGCGACAAGTTCCCCAATAACAAAAGAGCGCGTGCGATAATTTATGGGCGGCGGGGCGGGGAAGAGCGGAGCGGGGCGGGGCGGAGCGGGGCGGAGGCGGGAAGAGGCGACGGCGCGGCGGGGAGGGTCGAAGCGGGGAAGGACGGAGCAGGGCGGGGCGGGACGGAGCGGAGTTGTGGCGCGGCGGGAAGAGTTGGGGTGGATGAGGGTGAGAAGGGGCGGGGCGGGGTGAGGTGGATCAGGGTGCAAATGAGTGAGGCGGGGTGACGTGGACCAGGATGAGAAGAGGCGGCGGGGCGGGGTAAGGTGGATGAGGGTGAGAAGGGACGGAGCGGGGCTGCGTTATGAAACATAACAGCCCGCGCTCCTGGAGAAAGCGGGTGTCGTGTCGCGCGCCCCACGAGGCCCATCGATCGTAGGGCTCCTCGGGTGGCCCCGGTGCCCCCGCCACGCCCGCCCCGCCCCCGGGGGCCTGCCCCATCCTACCCTCGGCGCAGGCCGGGCTGGAGGAGGCTGCGTGCGAATTGGGAGAGCCGTTCCGAACGATCGACCCGTATTGTCCGACCACTATTTCAGGCCCTCGAAAACTGATTGCCTCTCAAAGACAAAACGACTTTAAGCTGACATGCAATTGCGTTACTTTGACATTAATTCTTTACCGCAATGTATAGCTGATATCACTACGTCAATTTGCCGTGAAGGGGGTTAGAAAAGAATGAAACATTAATGGAAATGCTGAACAAATATCTAGAAACAAAATGTTATGAACTAATTTTTTTGTGTAATACAATATATTTTACTAGATATTTTTATTGAAATTAAGATATACTTTCAATGACATAACAATTTTCATAAGATTTTTAAGAAATATTTTATTATACTCCATTTATTATAAACAATTAAATTTTGATCGAGGGAGTTTTCGAATATAAAGGAATCGACAGTAAACGGAAATCTAAGAAATGTTTCAAGACTAAGATGATGAATTCGAACGTGGTATTTTCTTTTCTGATATGTGTTGTCTTGTGTGAACTGAATAGACTTTATTGCGATTGACCAAAATATTCGTAGAATGCATAATGACTTCAATACGTTTTCCTTTAAAGTTTTAAAGAAATTGTTTCATAACTACTATAAGTTTAGTATTAAGAAATAAATAATATATTTTTTCGATCAATTTAATAAATACAAAAGTTTTCGGAGTAATTTTTTTGTAAAATACTGTTGAAGACGAAGAGTTTTTAGGAAAACTTTTCCGTTTATACACCAAATTTATCGAATGATCACATTGTTTTTTCTTCAAGTCTTCTTATTTTCCTTTTCTCATTATTTACAAAACTGAGCAGCGCGAACTGAATGAAAATAATAATGTTAGAAAATCTTAGTAATATTCCGAGGAATGATTTTCTTGAATTCAGTATTTCCTCTGAAAGTAGGTGACAACGTACTACATGATTAGAAACGGGCGTAGACATGCAACCTGATGATCAGATGTGTTGCGAGATGTTAATACTGATGGATTTTTACTAAAAAGACTATCATTTATGAAGATGTTAAGGCAAGTAAAATTATTATAATAATTAATTTATAATAAAAAGTGTTTAATTTGATTAATATTTGTCTTAGTAAGTGTAGTTGCAAATTTATTTTGTTTTCAGAAAATGTAATATTAACCAAGCAAGAGATTATCTCTTTAATATATCGTAATACTGTGCATCCACTAAGTACGGAAAAGGGCAGTTTTATACTATTTTCTAACGACTACGACCGTTAGTTAATGTTATAAAATATTAATCAGAATCTGTTTACCTTCAATATTTTCATTTGGTAGGAACTCAGCTGGAAAAACGAGTTTGAATAGAACGAATAACAAACACTAACTGTGAGATAAGCCACATGACAGTCAGATTTAGATTTAGAGAATTGACATGTTATTCAACAACTGATTGGAATGTATTTTACTATGCGATGCAGCTGATTTTATTCTACTTGCTCTGATTTCATTCTTGTAAGGAACAAGACAGACTATTCTGATTTGATTGGAGAATCGTTGAATATGTACGGGCTGTTAGTGAAAGCATTTGAATTAACAAAATTGAAAATTGTGGTGTACGTATGGTATTTGGAAGATGCATGATTTAAGTCATCAAATATCCTTTCTATTTCGTAACCGCTTATGGCTATTATATAAGCAATTCAATTAACAATTCGATTCTTGTTTTATTTCCAAGATCTGAAAAGGAGTATTACGCGAGATGAGTGTATGGAATTCATGAAACGATAGCCTGCCGAGAGGATAATGCGAAAGGAGGTGTGGCGAAGGACGAAGTCGGCGTGGCAGTACCTGCGGGGTGAAGTCAGAGCCCTGCTGCATGAGGGTGCTGATGGCGAACCAAAAGCTGTTGGAGAGCGTGAAGTCGTTCTCCACGAAGAGCGAGGAGGCGGAGCAGTCGTCGCTGCAGCAAGGCGCCTGCAGGAGCTGCTGCTGCTGCTGCTCCGTCACCTGCCACGACGCGGGCGAGCGCCACTCGTACGGCGAGAACCGCGCCACCGTCCACGTGGTGAGCGACACCAGAATGTAGACGGCCAGAATGTACAGCCAGATCTCCAGAGCCAGGGGGTTCATGAACGAGAACAAGCGACTCGGCACGCTTTCCGACACCTTCAACAAAACCAGCGAGTGGGGGACTGAAAGGGACTGCTCAGACAGTGCGGCATCTTCAGCTTCTTTGCGCTACCTTTATGGTCCGTGTTATCGACAAATCCCGTATTGAAACAAGTAATGTTATTTGGGGAAATTTAACGGCATTTCCCGTGTTTATGCACGTGACTTTTACTCTTTGAGATATTTCTCTATTTACTGCCTAGCAAAATAAACAATCCGTGATTTGTAGATCATTTTTGATACTGTATTCGTGGTTTCACTATTTGTAAAAGAATTTGCCTCGTTGGAGCAGCCATCAAAATAGAAATGAAACGGCAATTATCAGAAACAAAATAACAAATAATTAAAAATTAATTGAATTATTATTCATTCAATAGAAAATATTGATGAAATGATTAATTTACAAAGCATTAGATGTAAGTGAATGCGATGCACTTACAATAATGCTGGGTGTTTGAAACATTATGTTCGTAATTCAATGCTCAAAAGTTCATAAATATTAGAGATCTCATTAGACATTTAAAATGATTTATGAACCTCCACATGTTTTGAAGTTTATTCACATAAAAATGAATTTTGTCTCTTACAAAAGTATCTCCTCAATCTCATATTCTAATTGAAATACTAATTGCTACTAAAATACAGACAAGAATATCTGTGCTATGGGGTTAGACACAAATTAATAAGGTAGTTTTCACAATGTTACAGTTAATTGGAATACGATTTACGAGGAGGGATTGCGGAACTTGTTTATTTGTGGGCGCCAGTGAGAATAATTTGATATAAATATTTATACTTTGCTCTCATTCTGTAAAGTTCTGGCAGAATACTATTTATTTTTAGATAATTTCGAGACCCAAAACCTCTCAAGACATATTAGGAAGAATTGGAGGTACAGAATAAACAAAGTGAAACCTATGTATTTATATCTGTTTTGGCTAATAATCGAAAATGCGAAGTTTTCATACATGAAATATGTTATATATAAAAACGCAAAACATTTTCAATATTTCATATGTTTCAGTTTACAAAACTTTCCTCGCATTTTTAAGAAAATTTGAAGAAAGAAATGAACTTATTTTTTAAATGCCTCAGCCATTTGCATTTCATTATTTAGGTAATGAGTAAATCGACCAAGTTATAAGATACTGAAGGACCATATTACCACATAAAATGAGCAGGTACTTCCGACGAAGTCAGAAGCAAGTTGAAGCGTTTAATAAAGCACATGAGTTTGAAGCCAACTACTCCAAAAGCACAAGGAGCTAAAGCAGGAAATGTGACTAGCAGATACAATTGCGGCGACGTGAGAAGCAATGCAGGTACAGAATAAAGCTTTAGAATGAATGTGAGAGAACAATAGTGTATTGAAGAAGACAATATATTTCGAGAACAACTAGATGAAAGCAATGGACAAGGGTAGTCATAAATGAAGAATTTGTTTAAAATGACAGCTTCTTTAAATTATACTAAGCGCAACTGAGAGTTTGGTCCGTCAGAGTACTTTTGTACGGGAAAATTCGTATTTCATGGAAATTCATTACTTGTGGTGCCAGAAATAAAGCCTGCAAGCGAACATCCCATAAAACGTAAGACTGATAATTGTGTTTGCGATAAGCTCACCGAGTTCCGAACTCTTAAAAGCCAATTTTGCAAGGCAGGGGAATCCACTTTTCGTCTTCCGATAACAGCGCGGCGCTCAAACTGTTATTAATTGTTCGTCGCGTATGCCTTCCGTGAAAAGTAGGGGAGGGAAGTTAGACCGATAATGTTAACCTGACAACTCAATCGATTATACCCGAAAATACAGCTTAAGTATTTTGTCCTTTGTAATTTATCTTCTTTACAAGAAAAGAAAAAAATATATTGCAGGAATAGTTCAAAGTTATTCAAGCTCTTTTTGATCTGTACGTAATTAATTTTTCGAGAAATAAACTTTACTTAGTAAGCTTAAAAACAATTGTTTAACAATGTTCTTATTTTACTTATTTTTACTTTCTCGTATACGTACGTATAAACGGCGTAATATACGAAATATACAGACCGTTATGTAATGTTGCGGCAAAAATAGGCAATTTTTCGGCAGAAAAGTTCGTATTGTGGGCCCTGATGCAGAAATAGAGGATAAATCCTATTCCAATTTGTAGTAATGACTCCTTCTAACACGTCATATAGTCAGATTTCATAAATAGTGAGTTCTTGACACCGAAAATGTGATTTTTTTTCTTCAAAATGTCTGTCCATCTTCAGTGAACAACACTAGCGCTTATGAATAGGATTTTTTCGAAACTGAATACTCCGTGGTCAATCTGACTTCTCTCAATGCTCTTCGATTTTGAATAACATGCATTGATATTTGGGTACATTGTACCCCCAAAAGTCCCTGGGACCTTTTCGAAATTTACTCAAAAATTTCTCCAAACTTTAAAAAATGTCTTGTAAGAACAGGGTGAAATACACTTATAAAGGTAGAACAGGCCCGATTTTCACTGTTAACCCTCCGGCGGGCGCGTCCCATCGTTTCCCACCAGCAGGCGCGTGCGGCACTCCGTACCGCATTTATCATCTTCGATTTTCGCGTCAATACTTATTACTTTTGTTAGGGAATGTGAAGGAAATATTCTTTATGTTTTTATACAGTTTATTTCATAATAACTAACTAAATACCAAACGAAATAACAGTATTAATAAGAAGCTGATCCATGACTCACTCCCTCCGTGTCTTGATACGTGATACACGTCGGGGAATAAATTCGATGCAAACGTGCCTTCTAACGTTTCTTCGGAAACAACGCGTTTAAATTTGAATTAGTAATTTGTACTCCGTAATCTATCACAAAGATCAATAAAAAACAGCAGTAAGAATTATAATTGATAAAATACGCAAATATTATAATTTCATTGACAAAGCGTGTACGGTACGGAGTGCCGCAACTGTTGCAGAGTTCGAATTATTAAAGAGTAACAGTCGATCCGCAGTATCTAAAATCGTGAGTTGATTGTCATCCGGTTGAAACTATAATGAAAGAAGAATAACAATGAGCTCAATAGTGCGACACCAATTATTTACACGAAATCAACAAAAATGTAAGAATGCGGCACTGAGTGCCGATACGCGATCGCCGGAGGGTTAACACTGAGTTTTCGAAAATTGCAAAAGTTAAAAATGTTTTTGGCATCTTTCTGCAACTACAAAATTAAATGTAGAGATTTTTTCTTGAAATAAAATTTGTCTTCATATTTTGTTCTTTTATCAATTCCATGCATTTTTTGAAAATGTTAATAGTTTTCGCAAAGTATGTGCAATAATAAAAAATATTAGAAACAAGAATTTCTAAAAAACGGTTCCAAATTTTTCTTTAAACTTTTGGTAGAGATAGTACTAATGTACTCTGACTAATATTAACGCCATTTTGCTCCATTATTTTCTTTAAAAAAATTACACAAATGTATTTTTAATGACTCCCTTAGGTATTCAATATTTATTTTATAATTATATTATATGCAATTTGTATTCATCATTGCATTTATAAATACTTGTGCTTCAAATGATGTCTCATATTATCTCGAAAAATTTAGTTTTGAAGAATTTTCTGTGAATATGAAGTCAAAATTCTGTAATTTAAATAACACTCAAACTTCATTTTTTCGAAAACGGCTTCAATTCTTTTGAACTGATAGATAGATATTTATTATTTCCGCAGATAGGTATTTGCAATCTGGTGGTAGAACACTAAAATTGACATATTATAATTAGGAATTAAATGCACTGTAACTTAAAATTATTTTTAACTTAAAAATAGGGCTAAATGAACTAAAGAACATGACATAAATGTCACTTTGATTAAATATTCTGTTTTTTTTTTTCAAAAGTTACACAATCGAACATTTTTTAAAACATCTCTCAAGCCGTTCTTCATATTTATATTACCAGCAACTTGTATACATTATTGTATTTGTTATGAAACTATTATACATTATTGTGTTTGTGAAGAAGATTCTGGAAAACGCAAGAATTTTGGATGCAAATGAGCTTCAAAATGCTCATTTTCAGAAACGCTCAAACGACATTGTTTTAAAAAACGGCTCCAAATTTTTCAACGAAAATTTCCATATGGCACTCTTCTAAAATATTCTTAAAGTCATGTTTCAGTTCTATTTTTAAGGGTCCAAATAACTGAAATACTGTGAGAAATGTAGTTTGAGTGGAAATAGATGCAGCTGTGAAGACGATGAGGCAAGACTGGAAACCTAACCCAGACTAAAGAAATTAGAAAACTCCTAGGAAGATAAAGTCTGTGCCATTCTGTAGCAGAACTAATTCTTACCTATATTAGATTAACCTGGGTAAATTTGGGGGTAATTTGAAGTGATGTATATGGGTAAGTCGGATGAACAAAACACTCAAACAATAAAGCGTATTTGGTGGGGTTTTATGGTGATGGAATATGTGATATTTGCCCCTGATTTTAGGCTATTCGGCATACACTAGTGTTTGGCGGTATACATTCTAACACAGTCAAAGAAGTTTCGGCTTCCTACGACACACAACCGTTAGATGAGTTGCCTATCATTACGAGCAAATGTCACGTGTGTAACTTCGTCACAGGAGATTTCCCACATGTTCATTGGCAAAATGTGATTATCTTTGACCTCACTACTTGCTGAAGATGTTGGTAACTTTTATTCTCAGGCACCTGTATAATTTTCAACGCAAGAAGGTGAAATGTGTATTGTGGTAATGGGCTTATGAATATTACCGTTCATTTTAAGAATGAGAAACAATGTTTCCAGTAAAGTATGAGTATCTTGATATTGTGTATCGCAAACGATGATTTTTCTCACAAAAATAATGGTTCAGTTTCGTAAAAAATATAAAACAAAAATAATGATAATAAATTATTCAATAAGAACATTATCTATCATTTTAAATAGAAATTTATTTTGTTGATATTCAATATATGCAATAAATATTGTAAACATATTCATAGAGATTTTCCATGTTTCATTAGACTATTTCGGAATTCTAGAAAAAATTCTCTCTATCAACCTCTTGAAGAAACGGAGAAAGCTCAATCAAATTGGTATCTATCTGCTTGAATATATTTTCTTTGCAATTTGCCAAGTAATAATATCATCAATAAATTCTCACATCAACTTCAGACATGCGTCCAAGCAACTTTTAAATATTTCATCCTTCTATTATGGATTTTTTTACGAATGTCACGATAAATAAAACAAACAAAGTTTTAAAACTTGACAAATTCGTTAATGTGGGTGTTAGGCAGTTTTTGCCACCTCGAACGTTAAGTATTATCGATCTTCTACGCATGCGCAGATGCACTAAAGTGATGCGAAACTTGAACTGCGCATGAGCAGAAGATTGATAGTGTAGTCCGCTATGTCATGCAAAAACTCTCTACTAATATGAAGTTTGTGCACTCTCGAAGGTTAAAGCAATCGAAAGAACTATCGATCTTCTGCGCATGCGCAGTTTAAGTTTCGTATAACTTTCGTGCATTTGCGCATGCACAAGCCAAGCCAAGTCAGTGACAATACATCGACCGGTTAATCACTACCTCTCCGGAAAGGTATAGTGTAAGGCAATAATTACCATTAAAACGCAACCCAAATTTACAGTATTCAATAGTTTTACAACCAGATGCTATAGCGGCCTTGTCTCTTCAATCCACATGTTCAAAACCAATGTCTACAATATTTGTAAGTTAAAACTGTATTGACAAGTACGAAACGAAACAAACTTTAACTTTTTCAAATTCTTTGTAAGTCAGTAAATGGGGGGGCTAATACCAATAAATTCGATCTTAAATGGTATGGTCTTAAATTCGATGGTAAATTCTTTACCATCTCCAAAAATAGATATGAAACTAATTTGAAAACAGAAAAGGGTAACATTTTTAGAAGGTTAAAGTCTTGTGGGGAACACAATTTTTTAAACATTAGTTTGGGCATTCACGTTGTGTGCTACAGAAGTAGAAGATAAAGAAGTGATATTTGTGCAATAAATATGAAGTTGCGAATATTTCTTGAAAGTCCAAGCTGCGGTTCAGAAGCCTGGGCATTTACATCCTCTTACACAAACTTTTCACGGAATTTCATGTTCATGGAAAGTGACAGTCATTCAATTAATGATACCTAATTTTACGTAGCGAGGCAATTGGTGAAGAGATAATTTCAGTTCAATATTTTTTTACATTAACCTTGAGATAAGTTTGGACAACCTTGGGTAATGGTTGATCCCTAAACATTAATTCCTCTCGAAATACGAAATAAGACAGTTATTTGACGAAAACAATTCAGAAAAAAAGTAAGAATACATCGTCGATAGTAACGTTAAGTAACGACTAAAAATGTTTTAAAATGCTGCTTACAAGTTCGTTATCATCACGAGACTAGCTAATTTTTGTCACATGATTAATTTTACATTTTTTGCGTTTAAATCTGATAAAAAGATTTCTTCGAACTGAATGACGACTGACGAAGAGTTTTGATTTCTGTATTAGATATTGATTTTGAAACAAAAAAGTACAAGTGTAGTAGTAAGAAATTGTTTTGAAATTACTTGCCCATGTAAAACAGTAACAAATCTGCCCATGTAAGACAGTGTCAATTCTCTCTATACTTTTATTTAATTTATTTAGAATACTTGATGTCACCATAAAATATTTGACCTACAAATGAATAACGTGCTGCTTTAGAGGTTAATCAACCATCTGCATGCCATCTTCAAAAGGTCTATAGTATGCGACGTAACAACGACTATCAAGAAATTATATTATCTCGAAGTACGGATTAACTTGATGAATGAGATGGCGTCGCCTGATGGGCGAGCAATTTGCCTCACACACGCGCCACAGGTGATGCGCTTCGGCAGGCGCCAAAGGGCAAATGTCTCCTCATTTCTCTTCAATTAGAGGATTAGGCTCACATCCTCACGAACTAAAGATAATGAAAACAAAGTCCTGTACCACTTCCGGGCTCATTTTTATGTTTTTCAGAAATATTATGTGTAGTATAGAAAAATAAAATGAATATTGAGTCTGAATTGAGGAAGGTTATTGAAGAATATCGAGACGTACCACTGGTACGTCTCGATATTCTCTGATATATCTCTTTTTTTGCACATATTTGATTTCTTCCCAGTTCCTATCTTTGCTACGTAAATCTGCAGATGGTGCATATATACAGCAGGGATTCAGAGGGTGATTTTTCTCGAAATCGTGGGTGTGATCTTCTGGTCGTTGTGAATGGGTAGCCAAAGCGAAACGATCATATCGTATCAGTAGATCACTACCTAATTCACATAATATTTTCCGGCATCTAATATGTGGTCGCCTAAATTACGAGAAGAATATGAAAATATTTAGATTGTTAAAAAAAGACGAGCAACATAACAAAATAATTTCATTTATTATCTATCTCTAATCTTTAAGCATATAGGGTTTCAGAAAATGTCTGTTTATTTTCAGAATTATTGTCGAATAAATGAAAACTGAAATTATACGGGGATGGGGTAAGAAACATACATAAAGTTTAGAGGGTTTTTATGAATATATAGATTATACAGTTTGGTCATATTTAATTATTATTTTCAAACAGTAACGAAAAATTATTATACAGAACTCTAAGAGACGTTCTCATTTAATATCATTGGATTTTATTTGTTTTTGTAAACCGTACTGTTAAAAAAATGATTAAAATATATTAAATACTCTTATGCAAAATTTTGTAAGATAGTCGTAGTGTGTCCAGATTATATGTTGAGCGTTCATCATTGTACCGCTAATTTGTCAGAGTTCATTTAAAAATGTTATAGATATTGTAATTTTCAATTTTCATTTACTTATGAAAGACCATATTTGCTAAATATGTATCTAAGAATGAATGCTATGAAATTCTCAAGGTACAGGAGTAATGATATAGGAGTATTATTATTGTCTATTGGCGATTCGGTTTGATTTAAAAGTATGAACTCTGGCATAACAAACGAATATTCTCAAATTTTGTAATGTTTATTATGAAAATAATATCAAAATCCGAGGACAGATATCATGACGACGCGACGTTAAGAGTCGCTGCATTCTAGCGTTGCTTCAAATTCAGACTGTTTTATTTTTACCTTACCCCACTGAAAATGCATTTTAAAATCCAATTATTTTTAGAAGATTGATTACGTTTAATATTAAGCTTTGTATTTGATTGCATTAAAGGATGAAATGTGTATGTGATAAATGGGTTTCTGTCTTCTGAAAATATTGAGTACTCGGTGGACGTCATTAGTCACGAATCTAAAAAAAAACAATGTAAAATAGAAATTTATACTGATCCCTATTCGTTTGCTTCAGTTCTGCAAAAATGTTTTAGCGGATGAAAAATTTTGAAATACATTTTGTTCACCAATCAAACCGACATGCAATTCAAGTTTTTATTTGAAAACTTCCGTTGTAGCTTCAGCAGCGGAACGATAAGAACTTTGTCAAAATGCACAACACTCCAAATCGCTACCTTCGGGTTCAGGCCGGAGCCTTGGCGAAGGAAGGTGCCGGTGATGAACCAGAAGCTGTTGGACACCGAGAACTGATTCTCCACGACGTCCGACTCGGCGAGGCAGGGGTGGGGGTTGCTCCACTCGTACGGGGAGAAGCGCGCCATCACGAACAGCGTGAAGCTAACGAGCAAGTACGCCGCCAGAACGTAGAGCCAGATCTCCACGGCCAGCGGGTTCATGAAGGAGAAGAGTCGCGTCGGCTGGCTGCTGGGCACCTGCAAGCAGCGGGCTGTCTTGAGCGGCGCGGCGGGCGCAGCGACTGGCGACCGGCGCGAGCCCTGCCATCTAGCGCTCAGCGGCCGAACTAAACGCAACTCTCTCCTGCGCTACGCCTGCTGTGGCGGCCGTGCGGCAAACTAGCTCAGTGAATGTCCGTGCGCGTTTGGGCTGGAAATGTTACCAGGAAGGCGGATTTTTACTACTTCACAATAACTCATTCGCCATTTTCGGAAAGAAAAAAACAATGACTTAAGCTCAATTAATTTCGGCGACGCAATTACTATGATATTTCCTTTAGATCATCACATAGTTGTTACCACTGATTTCTATAACACAAAGACGGACATTCCAATAAAACAAATTCGCTGTACGCTTTTTTATGGTCAGAAATATTTCTGTTCTGCTCTTCAAAAACCATTCTGAATGGATACGACTATCTTATTGAAACTGTCTTATTTAACGACTAATAATACATTTTCATTAATATTTGAAAAAATTATCCGCCACTCTTCGCAGTTACATTAGTCGCGATAAATATTTCCCTATTGAATCTCCAATTTATCCAGACCCCGTAATTCCCGTAGATAGTACTTCTGTCTCAACAATTTCGACCGTATACCTGTGAGACATGAAGCCTCAAATACATCATGAAAATACTCCGGCATTCGAAAAAAGTCGGATCTTTGTAAAATGTGTTTCCATATAGTCGCGCTACATCTCTCTGGACACGAGGACAAATTCGTTTAACCGATAAATTTATCTACATTTTGAATAATTAAAGATAAGAAATGCAAGAAAATCCTCTAAATTAGTTAATTAACCATCGAAATTGTTTTTGAAGGGGAAACTTAACATTAATACAATTTTTCCTGCGATGATCAGTTCTGGTGATTAATACATTTTTCGGAGATATTACGATGTTTTTCAATGAACTATTCCACTTTTTATATAGACTGGAAGATGTGATGGAGATTCGCGACTTCGAGTTTCTTGATGTCGAGTCGCTAATATCAGTTTCCTGAAAGTAGGATCAGCGTGTATGGAAATAATGTAAATGTTGTGATAGATGTTAATGTGTAAAAATATATGGAAGCCTGACGGTTAAATAATTTCGGGACTGAATAAGTTATCAATGCATCTGAAAATACTAATAGCTCATCAAGTTAGAGCAATGTTTTTAAGAAGCTACAACAAAGTCATTATTTTTCACTTATAGTTTTTGAGATAAAATTGAAGAAAATGAAGTTGAAAGGAGGAATTCGTATACCTCTGACCTGAAAAATAGCCGCACTAAAATTTGACTAAGCTTCATGAGCAACAGTAAAGCGTGGGCAAACATTAACATTTGTTCGAGAAATACTTTTGCAGAGATGGACAATGCTTTGTTAATGGAGGTTTCGAGAGCTAATGGATAAAAATAGTATTACTATACACATTGATTTGTGATTTTTTTGAGTTATTTTATCATTTCATTTTAAAAATATGTTATAATACGCCGAATCTGAAAGAAGGTTCCGTCCGTGTGGGGAAAGATAGATTCTTTTTAATTTTTTAATTTTTTTTAGATTTTGCACTGGATATGAATTTTATTTCTACAAATGGGAAGGTAATTCACCATGTACTGTCATCTAAAACTAATTTAAGTGTCTTAACATCATAAAATGATAGGTGAAGCAGTAAACAACAATAAAACGGACGGCCTTTCCATTTTTCATTAACGGAAGTAAAGATGGTTTCGTGATTTTAACATTACAATCACTATTTACATGGTTAAACTTATTAACGTTGTTTGAATTAATATACGTAATTTGAATCTTTCGTTAGTGAATCTCATAAAATAATAACAAGGTATGTGGCATCTATTCTTGTTTCTCAGAAGCCACTAATATATTTTAAGAATATTGCTAAATTATAGGTTTATACCATGTACTTCTTCTCTCCACAGCTAGGGGCAGTGATATACTCCTAAAAGCCTAATATATGTGTGAATATTTATTTGTGTTCTGCTACAGCATAAATTCTAAAATTATGTTCGCTATTTAATACAATTTAAGGTTAGTAACCTAGTGGTGTTTAGTTCATTAGTCAAATTATTTATCACAAGAGAACGATAATTAAACAGTTTATTCTTTCCTCAACTTTAGTACAAGTTCTTCTCAATGATGTGTTGGAGCAATTCTAGGTGTTAAATATTTTTGAAATGTGAATAATAGGGTTTAAAAGTCAGTAAAGTATGTAAGAGTGTGAGAATATTGCATGATCCAGAATCAATAGGACAGCTACACATGCAAGGAATTAAAACACGTAATACCAATATAGGCTGTCAATTTAAAAAATAAAAGTATTAAGCAGGAATATAACAATACTTTAATGGTTCTATGCTCAAGAAAGATCATCCATTTAAATTGTTTACACTATTTTGGAAAATGCACAGATACCAGAGACTTCATGCATTTAGAACAAAATTAAAAAATTCAACAAAATAAAACATTTTCAAAGAATTTAACAGTTACAAGTTGAGAAGGATCCAAGCACATATTTTTCACAATAATTAAGCATTTTGAGTTACTGGATATAAGTTAAGTTTATACTTCACCTTAAACAGAATTCCAATTCCTAAATTCATAAAAGGTTTGGTGAAATCAATGACACTCTCACGGGCATAGTTAATGGTCATCGATGCAACAGCCAGATCCGCTCTCTGAAATCAAAAATGAAAAGGGGGGAACTGTTTCGAAAAGAGAAATATATATAAGAATATTTAAGACGAAGCTTACATACTCGGTTAATCAATTATTGCTTATTAATTTGTATTATACCAATAAATTTTTATTTTATTTTTTATTAAAATGTTGATAAAAGATAGTAAAATACCCATAAGGGTTTCTTGAAGTAGTGTGCGAATAAGGATGCTTCTGCAAAATGACACCTACAATGAATAGACTGCAAGTGAAGAAGAGGTGGAGGATTAGGCTGCAAGTTAAGTATTATCAATGAGATTAATTGTCTTCTGCCTGTGCATGAAAACAATTACGAGTACAAAAGAAAACGGCACCTACAATGAATAGGCTGCAATTGAGAATGAGCCGGAGGTATCCTCTCAATGAGCTTACTGGTATTTTGTCAGTTCATTAAAACTACAAACTCAAAGGAAAATAGCACACATTACAAGTAAAGATGGGATGGAGATACCAAATCAATGAACTTGATGACCACTTGTTTAGTTTACTAGGACTACAACTACAAAGAAAATGTTACCCACCCCTATTTAGTATTTGAATAACTGCGAGTGACAGTCTGTGCGTCCGTAATTCACGGTTAGACCACTTCCCGTGCGACAGTCGAGAATATGAAGTGTCATTCGACACGTTTCGGTCCCCTGGTGGGGAACAGATAATGTGTTTTCGGATCCGACCAGAAGATTCTACAAAAATTCCGAAAACGTGTTTTAGCACTGCGATCTTACTGGGTAGACTGGGAATTAAACCAATGCCACCTAAATTGATCTATGTAAGTGGAATTTATTAAATCCAAGTGCCAAGAGGCAATTTTCGCTCTACGACACCATCATGTTCTTCCAAGAGGATGGCAACACTGAATGTTGCCACCTGTACATGCAACAAGTGAATCTCATAGCAGAACAAAGTGGAGTTGCTTTGAAGTTATTCCTAAGAAGTAAAATGTTTCATCAGTATTTTTAGTAATACATTTGTAAAAACCTACCTATACTATTACTTTCGAACTTATTAAATTTGAAGAACTTTATATGAATGCGGAGAAAATCAGAACAATAAGTAATGGTAGAGAATGAAAGCATCATTATTCGACTTTTCACATTTGCGTTCTTAAGCGTGCAAGTACCGATTTTCAAATGAATGTGACTAACTACTTATTCTTATAACTCCTTATTCACATAAACCTACAAAACAACAGCCTTTTATTATTTATATAGGTTTTCCAATAAAACGATTAATAGAGCGATTGCTGAAGAAGTGGGCACAAAAAGCACTGAGTTAAATCTGAGACAAACCTTAAACTAGTGGTGCTACAGAATGGCACAGACTTTCCCGTATTAGTTTTCTATTTCCTTGGGTCTTCGCTAGCTATTCAGAATTGCCACATACTCTTTCTTGCCAGCTACCATCTATCACCGCCAAAAGTACATTTTTTTGTCATTTTCTTAATTTTTCCTATTGTTAGAAAGGAAATATTAATTTTAGAATATTAAAGAACACAAAAACCTAGTCATAAATGGCAATTTTCTTTTAAAAATGATGAGCCGTTTAACAGAAAATGGCGTTTTAGCGTTACTAAAAGAGCGAAATTTGAAGCTCATTTTCACAGAAAATGATTGAGTTTTCAAAATACTTTATTTGAAGTTATTTGAAGCACTTACACTCACAAATAAAATAATGTTTACAAATTGCTGGTAATGTGCATATTAAAGATGTGAGAGATCTTTCAAAAAAAATACAATTTTGTAATTTTTGAAAAAACAAAACAATAACTCAAAATAAACTTTACGTCATATTAAAGAGTGTAATTATTACTATCCATTACAAAAGTTTCAAGAAAAATTTGCAGCCATTTACGAGAAAATGGCGTTTGAGCATTTCTGAAAATGCCGAAATTTGAGCTACTTTTCACAGAAAACAGTTGAGTTTTCGAGAAACTTTACTTGACATTATTTAAAGCATATATACTCGTTAATATAATAATGTGAAAAAATCGCCGCTAATGTAAATATTAACGACGTGAGAGACAAGTAAAAAAATTTACATTTTTGTAATTTTTGAAAAAACAAACCGATAGACCAATATGGCTTTTATGTCATTGATAGAGTAAATTTACTACTATCCCTACCAAAAGTTTAAAGAAAAAATGTGGAGCCTTTTTTCAGAAAATCTTGTTTTTGTAATTTTTTAATGTTGCACATATAGCACGCAATATTGCACGAAAACTACTAAAATTTTGAGAAACATTTACATGACCTTTATTAAAGAACTCAATATGCAGAACAAATTTTATTTGAAGAAAAAAATCTCTATCTTCAATTTTGTAGTTGGAGAAAGAACCTATGCCATGTTAAAAAGTGTATTTTACTCTATTCATACAAGAAATTTGAAGAAAAAATTTGGAGCCATATTTGAGAAAATTTTGAAAATCCCCGGGGGGCTTCATGTAAAGTACCCCCAAATTTTGAAGAACCTTTTTTAAAATCTCAAAGCTTCGACTAGAATCAGATCGACTGGGGAATATCCATTTTGGAAGAAATCTTACGTATGGTTTAGGCGCTAGCAGTGTTCACAGACGGACTCACAGACGGACAGACAGACGGACGGACAGACGGACGTTTTCCTTTCAATTGGGTTTTCGGTATCAAGAACCTAGAAAACAGGGTTTCTGGCTACACCACGTGTTAGGGGATTTTTTTCTTAATGTAGCAACTGGTTTTATCCACTTATTCGTTTTCACGGCCCGGCAATTAATTTTTTTCCGCCGAAAATTGGCCATTTTTTCGCGCAGCATTACATAACTTTCCCTATACTACGTATATCACTCCGTGTATACTTACGTATACGGGAAAGTAAAAATTAAGAGAAAAAATATGGAAGTGTTGAGCAAACCCGGGCAAGAATCAAAGGTAGATGTAAAAAATTTTGTGACAGAATTTTCGTAGCTAATTTAAAATGATATAATATTTGCAGCGTAAAAGCGTAAAAAATATAGGTGCAGTAAACTCTAACTATCTGCATCATCCAGACCTGCAAGAAAATTTAGAAATTGCAAAATTACCAGTTCATATCCCGTGTGGAGGTAGCATGGAAGGCTATTAGGTGTTGATAATTTTTAAACAGGAGTATAACATTTTCGGCTACTGCTATTCGTTGGTAGAGAAGAAATAGGGCAGTTCGTCCAACTCTGTAATAACTTATTTCAAGAAAGCTCTGCATAACATTAAGACATTTTCAACACATGAAAATATTTTAAAAATAATTAACAACTTCGACGATGTTACATTCAACTTGTACTGAATATATTGCAAGTGAGAATGAAGTGGAGATACGTAATTCGATGGGTACTTGCCAGTACATTAAAACTACAACTTGAAACGAAAATATCACTGACAATGCATTGGTTACAACTGAGGATGGTGTGGAGTTACCTCGTATAAGAGCTTTATGGCCATTTACAAATTTACTACAAACACCCTAAAGAAAATATCACCAACATAGAATAGAACGCAAGTCAGGCAGAGGCAGATGTACCTTGTCCATGAGCTCGCGCACGATGCCGTTCCACTCCTTGGTAGCGGGGTCGTACACGCCGTACATGTGGTCGGGCACGAGGCGGATGGCGTAGTGGAAGCCCACCTGCGCCGCGATCCACTTGAGCAGGTCGATGCAGAACCCCTCGTACCGCGCGTTGCCCGTCAGGTTGCGGTTCTCCTTCACCATCACGTACGGTTTCTCCTGTAAACAGACGCCCGCGAGCAGGGCGTTTGGAAATAACTAGGGGTGGATTTTTGTGACCTAAAACATCGGCAAAAATGACCAATAAAATGCCCTTAAAATGTTTTTAAAATGGTCTAAAAGCAAAGAAAAAGGACGTAAAAAAATGTAATAAACTGTTCACATGAACAACTCAAGCTGTTGGAAACGTTACTGAAGTAACCAATGCTTCTTTCTTCCGTCCAAGTGAACTCTGCTTGCAAACTTTGATTTGGACTGTTCTTTACCAAGAAATCTCTGTCTTCAGTTATCCCAAAGTCGGCCGAACCGTCAATGACACTGACAGGCATCTCAGGAACCTTAGATTACATACACACAACTGCTATTTAGGAAATATGTGGAGAACATTTGTTCCATCGGATAAATATTATTTGAAGCAAGTTCCCTTAAAATGATATTAATTTTCAAGAAATTTGTGAAAATGCTCTAAAATTACGGGAAAAGGTAAAAAAATGATTAATTAGTCGAAGTCGAAGAAAAAAAGCACAAAATGGTATATAAAAATGAGTCATTTCCTTTTCTCATTAAACTAATGTCTACACGTAAAAGCATTGTTTTAAAGTGGAAAAAAAAAGTTAACGAAATCATTAAAATTCGCCTCCTAGTAACAACGATACATTTTACTTTCACGAGACTAAATACGTTGAGAATAAGAGTTAGAATAATATACGGAATTACAATATAAGAAACCCCAAGAAGAATGACTTAAATTAGAGGTTAGTTAGGTTAGATTAAAGAGGTAGTGCGATACATCTGCGCACCGACACACTGCGCATGCGTAGTAGAGCCATCCGCGCATAGTATTTCTGTTTGGAAAATATCAGGGTGCCCAATGCAAGCTAGAGTTATAATCGCTCAGGTTTTGACTGCGTTAGTAATTTCTTATGTAGGTTTTCTTGTGTGATTTCTTACAAGATATGTGAATGTAATTTTTTTATGCCGAGGTTGTCGAAAAGCTAGGAAGATGATGTTTTTGAAATGGTATTCAGTATAACCATCTCCCTCCGTAACATTGGACATATACCCAGATTCTTTGCGCGAAATCTACTCATTCCTGCTCCGTGCGAAATTTCAGATGTAAAATATATACCAGTGAGTTAAGAACAATGAGACGAACAAATATTTCTTCTTCATTTTGCTGAGAAATGCTTCGTTATCGCATAGTCGTTAGCCGACGATTTTAGTTTCATTACAAGCTTGTCATTTTGGTGAGTGAAATCAGTAAGAACACTTATTTATTTATTAACACTTAATACTTAATAACAAAGAAAAAACACAATTTTGTGAATTAATGAAATGAGAAAATAACGACAGCTCAGGATTGAACTAGAGCGCAACGAAGTTCTGTCATTGTCTTCTGCGACCAAAGTTTAGGAATTACAACTTGTGTTTCAGGATACTCAAATGACATCCTGAGTTTCTCACTGTTGCTCCATATTAAGGAATTGTTTCTGCGAGTGTTGTTTCGATGAGATACGGGCTGCGACGAATTTCAAATTCACATAAAGCAATTTATATGCGATTCTGCGCCGTCCTGAACAAAACGGTAGAGGAACTAATTGCAATATAAAGAGAATTATGATTTATTTTACAACAGAAACTATTATGTATTATACAACTTAGTTAACTCATATGCATTTGAACATCAAAGAGGGAATCAATAAATTTTTGAATTATCCGAAATTCGTGTTAATCAACATAATCAATACGTAGAATACCTGTGTTAGTAATCAATGCCCGATTTTTCAGCAAGGTATTCTGCCCTGGAATGTAAAAATGCATTTAAAAATAAATGCCTTAATATTATGTAAAAATGCATATAATAATATATTGCGACTACGTAATTAGTAATTTGCAAACATATTTTTCCACATTCTGAATCAATTCAAGGTTATCTTCATCATTTTCAATGTATGCATGATTTTTTATTTCTAGTTTGAGTGAATTTCAAGAATCCTACATTTCTCTTTCAATTACTCAATTTCATAGTATTGAGTAATTGAATACTGTGAAATTGACAGTTCTGGGTCCACCAATGCCATTCCAGTTCTGGGAAAACTGTGGAAAACGGCTGTTTCCAGTATAAATTGCAAAGTAATTGAAGAAAAAATATATTCATATAATTAAAAATATTTTATTGAAAAATATTAATATTTAAAAAATATATTCAAATATATCTATACATATATATTTACCAATATATTACGATAATGTGATTTAAAATCATTTTATGTAAGATTGTGTTAAAGTATTGTCAGTTTTGAAGATGTGGCAATGTCGTAAACATTTTGACTATTTTCTGTACTTGCGGTCCTTTGCGAGGGAACGCAGATGGCCAAGTCCTGTTTGGAACAACCAGTTCAAAATTCTCATGTTTCCAGAGCGAAATACGCTAAAATAAGATTTTAATGTATTTATGTTCTGTCCTGACTATAAGAGAGCAGAGGAGTTTCCAAGAAACAATTACGTACGGCGACGATTTCGATAGTTTTTGTACACAGACAAGTGATGAAAGACGAAACTATCATTTAAGGTTAGGAAAGATTCTAAAATAAATTCCTAAACGATGAGACAATTTATTTCTCGAAAGTAGGGCAGAAAATGACACTGAAGTCCTTCGTTCACGTCTCTCATTGGTACGCGAGGTTAACCATAATCACTAAATATGGAATTAAGATCAAAATCTCTCTCTCTCGCTCACACACAATCAATGTGAACCCCGAACAAACAATAAACTTCTAAAGGCGGATAAGATATTCTTTGCATTATATTTTAGTAATGATGCATACGAGAAAAGAGATAATATATCGATGTATTTTTTCACCTGAGCTTCCTTTCCTAGAAAGACTAAATAATCTAATAATTTTGTGGGTCAAACTTTTTATTATTTAGGGTGTCATCTACAAAATGAGTGAATTTTGGATCTACTACATTTTTTGAAGCTCCTCTGTCTATTCCACTCCGTAATAAGATTAATTAGAAATTAGCCTAATCTGTAACAATATGTTTGTGAAATTTAACTAACATTTTATGCAATTTAATCGCAAGGATCTAAATCTTTAAGTTTTAAAATATTTCAAAATATTAGAATGAGTTTCTATGAACAGTATTGGGCCAATATTCCAATATTCTCCCTACAAAAATGACAGATGAAGTGGGAATATTCGCACGGGTCCAACCAGTATGGATATATCCCTGTTGTAAAAAGCCAGTTAAGTTAGAAGTGAATGTAATACAATTTTATAAATACTAGCGTACCCATGCGAGAACCCTTGCATGCAATACCTCACCTTCTTCCTTATTTTTACATTTCCATAGAAAGCCTGTAATGTATATTTTTCTTCGAGACTCTCTTATCTATCCTCCGTCACCTTTTCTATATGTCACCTTGTAATTAATAACAATTTAATACACCCTTTTCAATAAAACTATTCTTATTTAACTTAATTATCGAGCAAATAGTTTCATCCGTGTAATTCAATCGCATAGAATATCAAGTAATGAGTAATTTCACATACAGTTGCACATTCTACAGTCTCTGAACAGGTGGAGTAGAATCGAGAAGTGTCGAACCAGCAAAAATGTAATAGAATGGTCAAGAAGATCTCATCCTGTAGATTACGGTGTGGCGAACGTTGCTTTGAGGCCATTGGCCTCAAAATTTAAATTTTTAATGTCATATAACGCTTCATTTAGGAGTTATTTAACGATAGAAATTAAAAAATCCTGACGTGCGTTGGAGGTTGCATTTTACATGAATATTTATATTCGTTTTTAAAGAAATCCTTCATATTTTTAATGTCAAAGTGCAATTCGTCACGTATCTATGAATCGTTTTTCTTTAGAAGCCTTATTTATAAAGATTGGTTGTGTGTGAGAGCCGCAAAGGGAAGATATACTACTGAAATAATATAGGAGACGATAAAATATGGCATGTAATTTCACAAACCTTCCAAATGTAACGTACAAACTATCTTGAATCAGATCAAAACAGACGTATCGGAAATCACATTCCAAGGCAAATAGCTGCAAATTTTTACAAATATTATTTCAAATTCTATAAACATTTCGATCTGGAGAAAATCCCACGATCTGAACATGTGGTAAAACAACACATCGAGAGCACTTAACGTCTATATTCCCCAATAGCTGTCTCTGACATCAAACAAGTTAAAAAGCGAAATCGACCCTCTGTGGTTGAAATTCAGTTTGTTGCAGGATAGTGATCATTGCAGTCCATTCAGGACACATCTCACAAACATCACTCTTCAAGTTTCAATTTAGCTTAACTCGCTCTATTTAAGCACGGCAATTATGTGTATCGCAACCATTCCACGAGTTACTTGAATTTATGATATCGTGTGAGTGCATCAGATGAAAACTTCAACTGAGGAATAATTCGCTATGTAAATACCAGCAATTCATTCAGCTCACCGAACATCTGTGCAGCTTTCATGGTCGCGACTTCATGATAGGTGGAATATTTAATGAACTACATGCATCAGGTGTTCGTTATAGGCCTTGTGAAGTTCTGCTAATACCATCGATGACATCAAAGAGAGGGAATTTCCGTTTCCACTCATGGCTATCAGACGATATTAAATATAAACACTTAACTTTTACGTCTTATTCGCACAGCAAATAATACAAAATCAGACGGGACTAATTATTAAAATGTCGTAGTCTTCAAGGGATAATTATCGGAATAACTTGAGTAAGTATTTTAGTAAATAATTTACATTTTAATATATCTTATTCAAATTGCAATGTTGTATAATATTTTAGCGTTCAGTTCTTAAGCAGTTGATTTCAATAAAGTAATTTGGTGATTTCTGTTAAATATTTGTACCATCGATCCAATTAAAATGAAGTGTATAGTTACTTTACAATATAGTTTTCTGAATAATACTACAGGAATTGTTTCAGAGGTTCCATGTTAAAGAGTTTCCTAGAATTTTTATGGAAACTATTGCTCTATTTTTACGTCCTAATCCTCGTACTTAAGCCAACATTAAATTTAACAGAATTGATTGTTGAATTTGGTAAAAAACGGGATGTTGAAAGGACGGACGTCATCACAACGAGAGCGATACGATCCTCGATTACGGGCAGAGCGGAATTTAAGATAACCATAAAAATATGAATATGCCCATTTGATTAATAATAATTTTTTTTATTTTGATAATGATATTATGTATTGTCATGAAAATACAGATTGTTTTTGTGCTAATTACAACAGCTATACTTGTTCATTAATGAGCTTCAGGATTTTTCATTTATATTTAAGTATAATAATATCTATATCTCAAGGATATGCTTCGTTAATACGTCCTCAATAACAGATGTCCTTTAATATGAGCTTTGAAGTTTTCCATAAATTTTTCTCATCTTGTAATAAAGTAGACCAGGATGACTGATACAGCAAGAGTGTGAGCCTAAAGCAATATTCTACAAAAAGTCACGGATTAGCCTCTATCAAGGAGCTTGCTTTTAGATTGTGTTTAGTGTCAAAGGGATTGCACAGGCCCATTTTAAAATGTCGACATCGTAATTTGGAGGTTCCCAAAACTGCACTTTATAAAACTACCAAAGAAGTTCTCAAAATTAAGTATTCAAAATTACGGTTTGTTGCGTCGATCAGAGGTAACTTGTGGCCACTATTCACTGACACACTGACACATGCCGACACGGAGTTTCTCTTCTGATTGTTCAATATACATTTCGCCAAACACAAGTTGAACAATTGTACTCCGTGCCACAATAGTAGCTGAAACAATGAATAGCAATGTTGCGAGGATTTCAACCCGAATGGAAGCGAGGTTAATGTTCGAAGTTTATTAATGAAATGAAGAAGCTTTTTCATTAGCAGAGCTCAGTAAAATGCGTTTTCCTTAAATTCCATAGTTTCCTGGGTGAATATGCAGGAAGTTCGCTTTAACCCCGATGCGATTGATCTTTTTTTCATGATTGCGCTGCTACTAGAACTTTCTCCTCACATTCGGGATCATCCAGGTTCAGAGATAATAAGTATCGGCTTCGCTTGCACGCGCAAACGATCTACTCGAGAGCACGAATGCATGTCGGCAGAAGGGATTAAAGTGAACGAGTTAATGAATCAAAACGCCTTTAGGCGTTTAAGCAAGCTCAGGGATGTTGATGCTTGAGGAAGGTAATAGAATCCCTGTTCCAATTAGTGTATGTTCATCGCTCTAAATGTTTTTGCTTTTGAGATTTTCTTCTGATTGCGACCCCTCAAAGGTCAAGCAATTTAGTGAAATCATAAGCGCAATAAGCATTCTAACTCCCTCGTAATTTACGACCCTTCGGACGAGGTCACAACGCGGGAAACTGGAGGGCCATGAGCCCAATTCGGCCCGAAATGCATTGTAGTTCATGACTGCTGCAATTAGTACGTTAATGTATACTTCTGTTAAGGTAAAATTGCCTTTCGGATTAATACAACATTGTCACATTACCATATTTACACGGCAAACTTGTTTGCATGGGGGGCGCTAAAGTATTATATTATCGCGAAATAAACCGCGGTTTACGACCAAGTGCAATCTCGCCAGCGCGTTAAGGTCCTCCCACAGAGGTTTCTATGTAAAGTGGAGCGGACACAGGGCGGCGAGTGTCGAGTCATTTGTCAATAGAGCGCGCCAGGGCCCACTCGATCGGGCCCGCGCGCAGCGCCGCGCCGCGCCGCGCCGCGCCACGCCACGCCACGCCACGCAGCCAGGGCTGTCAGCAGCCCGCGAACAGCGCGCGGCGCGGCGCGGCCCCGCTCCACGACATGGGCCCACACGCGATAACAAATGAGCGGCGACAGAGCGATCGGCTCTTTCGGGCCTCTAAAACAGTATGGCGGACTTCTAATTATACGCGCAGTCCCCGCTCGCATTATTAGATGCGCCCTATAGAGCGGCCCACGCCGTTTCCAACGACTGTCACAAAGCTTTTTTGTGTGTGGAAAGAGAACGGTCCTTTATTGCCCGGGCGAGGGAATTCGCCGAACATGAAAGCAGTTGAAAAAATGTACGGACTGACAAAGAGAGAGAGAATGATTGTCACAAAAATCGGTTGATGGAAAGTATTACTTCTATCAAATCATTACCTTCAAAGGTAGGAGGGGGTAATTATGACCTCAGAGCTTTAACAGCTGTCACAGAGGGTTATAAAAAAGACCTTTTACTGTTTGAAAGTTTGAGCAAATAATAATGTAAATGTGAGTTTCATGTCAAAAATGCTCTGTTTCAGCAATATAGTAACACTCAATGGCGGTTTGGGAGGCTGCCCTTCACGAAATGAGGCTGCCCTTCATCATTAACTGCGGTTGTACCATTGACATTTATTTTATTGCTTATTACATTTTTTCGGTTAAGCCTCTTATTTTGATTGATATTAAAGATGTATTCCTCGAACTATATCCCTGAATACTGAAATAGAGGGGTAGGAACTTTCTTGAAACGTCTTTATGTTTTCCTATTTTGCCTGGGTACAGGCGATATTTCGAGAATTCCACTATATAGTCTACTTTCAAGAAGAGACAGAGAGGAAACAATACATGCAAATGACTGTATGGTATTTAGTGCATAGAGTGGTTCGAAGTTGTCTTCTGATCTCTGAGAGTAAGGTGCGCCACGAAATAAGTTGCGTGTGATATCCTACTCTTGCGAAATAGAAGGCGTATATCGGCCAAACGAAGAAATGTGACTCAGTGAAAAAAAACAACATAACTTCATACACTAACTGAAGCCGCAACTCGCCGCTACAAAGCGCAATTCTTCCGTGTATCAAAGTGATGGCCTTGGGGAAACGGCAAGAGTGATGGGCTGTGTTTGATGTTGACTGCGCGATACTCAGTGTTTCATAAACTTGTCTTCATTATCGTGCACTTGGACACTAATGTGCCACACGCTATTCAACACGTTTGTACCTTTGTAAACATTACCGCTCGGCAACAAAATTTCAGCGTGTTAATGGGCAGAATGCATTGTAACGTAGAGAAATGTTTCATTAGCTTTCGGTTCTTCGTATTGCTTTTATTCCAATTTTTAACTACTTCTCGTCCCACTACTTGTTTACACGCGTACATACAGCTATGCCGTCGTAGACGTCGTCATTCATTGTCTATTGTGCGCGTAACCTAATGCGTATGTATGAAGAGCGGGATTTTCACGCCCTAAATTCAAAAGTAGGAATTTGATCTAATTAATAAATACAAGAGTCAACTGAAATAATATGGCCCAAAAATACGGAGTTGTCTTGTATAAGGCTCGCGGTAAACTGTAGAAAAAGCTGAGAAGCGAGCCTAGCGACAGGCTTCAAAATGGTTTCATATGATCGTCGCAGGCAAAACATTGATAAATGAAATAACTTGTACGATGATGCGAATGCTCGTGCAGTCTCGCGTCGGAAAAAAATGTAAAAAAAGCTTTCTCTTATTTTTCTTAATTATTTAACAAATATTTCAAACGATTAACCATGCTCAACTACGGAGCGGTGGCGATGGTGTAGCGGTTAGCGTAACGGACTGCTTTATCCAAGTTAGCGGGTTCAAACCCGATAAAAGCCGTGGATTTTTAGGGGCGAAAAAATCCTTCGTACGCCTTCCTTCGGAGGGGAAGTAAAGCCGGCTGTCTGATGGTAGTAAATTTTCTTGCATGCAAATGATCCTCTGAGCTAAATTCAAATCGCCGGTTTCGTCGCCTCTTTCTGCTAGTTGGTGAAAGGAGTGTAGCAAAATTTGCGTGGTCAGACGGAAGATGGCCTCATGGCCTGAGTTTCGCCACGTAAAATAAGGCAATTCAATTAAAGAAAGTTTTTTCATATATTTAAATAATTAATAACATTATCAGAATTACCCAAGTTGTCCCTACACATGTCGTCAAATTCCAGTGTAAAAAAATGAAGTTATGGAATTTGGCATTTCTGGAAATTGATGTTTATGGAATATTTCCCTCACACCAAATCTCGAGTGGGTATTTTACCGCCGAGCGTAGCAGTGAGTTTGGGCGCAGGGTAGGGTAAGCCAAGGCGGGGATACACTAGATAGGATTCATTATTTTTCTCGTCTAATACACATCTGTGATAAGTGAATACCCGAGGCAACGCCAGACACTTCTGCTATTATTTATCTAAAATGATGAATCTTCAAATAATGTTTGATAGCAATATTTTTCTTTGGTTAATGATATTAATTACTTAAACAGTCACTTTTAAAAATAGCAGGCTAATATTCCTTCCCCAACTTAAAAAAATTCCATTCCCTAAACCAGAACAAAGAGAACAATAAACGTAAATCCGAGATTGTTACGGCAAATAAGATATGTACAAATTGGTACAAAAAGTTAATTTGGAGATTATGCAATACATAATTAATTTAATTACCAACGCATTTTTTGTCAAAATCTTGGTTGCAAAAAGATTGTTTGCATATTTCTACTCATCTGTAAAATTAAAAGCAGCCCTTGTTCAATCTAAGCAATATGCTGTCCTCGTCTTCTTTCATTTTCTGTCCTCGCGAGGGATTTGTTCTTTGGGATCGTTAAGGCATGAATCCCAATCGTTAATTAATACTTTATTAACAAGGGCTCTCAAAAAATAATTTGGGCTAAATGACCATAACAAGCACTCTAGCTTGCCAATATCACAGCTCGCTTGCCTGACGGCCTTCGGCGACTCACTGCAATCTTACGCAGGATTAGGCATGACTGACGTCACCAATGAGGAAATTGAAATCATTGGGTAAATTACGGAAAAATTAAATCTTCTAATAATATTATTTACGTTCTAATCAAATCTCATTTTTGTTAAACCATAGACTAAGGATGTACATCTTTACTCTATGGTTAAACTAGGTACAAGTAAGTGATGTTGGGTCATGGATATGTCCCAACGGAGAGCATGAGAATTAAAAATACTGTTGGTAGAGATGGACGCACATGTGTTGCCAAATTCCCCGTAGTACAGACATTACAGAACAACAACAACAACGTATTGATTAACGTCTGTTATAATATGTCAACTAGTGGTGCTACAACAGCACTTACTTTCCCGTATTAGAGGAAACAGCTAAGTAGTACTGTAATATTGCACTTTATGCGATACTAACATCTTCCCTTGGAACTCACTATTTCCATTGCAGAGTTGTCAGAACTATGTGAATTCTACAACTTCTCAAAAATAGAATGCAAAAGTTTTGTAACCCTGTATTGGAAAGAGAAGCCTGATACTCTGGAAATATAGAAATGCCTTCCATTGGGCCATGATTAGGGAAGAGTATTTTAAAACCATGCAACAAATTCTCTACTCACTACAAATGGTACAGCATTTGGTGCAAAACTAAATATTTGCCTGCAAATATCAACATAAATTAGACAATTATAACTCCTTTTCATACAGCTCCATTAGGTCACAACAATGACACTAATTCACGAGCGCAAAGTGAATTCCGTTGTTGCAGACCCTGCATTGTCGCTATTCTGAGAGCTATTAATTCTTTTTACTTATTTCAAATATTTCAAAATAAACAATTTCTAAAATATTAATTTGTAAGTCTATAACAAAGTTCGAATGTAAGAAACGAAGCAAGAAATAATATACAAAATTGCATATTCTAATTTACGACGCATCCAGCTGTCCGAAGCGCAGTAAATTTACAGCGGCCTATTACGTTTGTCACAAAATTAAAGAAAAACTATTCGTATTTTGAAAAAATTAAGCATGACCGTATTTATTTTATTTATTTATTTGTCAAAAAACAGAAACAGAATGGCACAGACTTTCCCGTATTAGTTTTCTATTTTCCTGGGTCTTCGCTAGCTATTCGGAATTGCCACATACTCTTTCTTGCCAGCTACCATCTATCATCGCCAAAAGTACATTTTTTTTGTCATTTTCTTAATTTTTCGGTTTCCTATTGGTAGAACAGAAACATTAATTTTAGAATATTAAAGAACACAAAAACCTAGCCGTAAATGGCAATTTTCTTTTAAAAATTATGTGCCGTTTAAGAGAAAATGGCGTTTTAGCACTACTAAAAATGCGAAATTTGAAGCTCATTTTCACAGAAAAGTTTTGAGTTTTCAAAATACTTTATTTCAAGTTATTTGAAGCACTTACACTCACAAATATAATCATCTTTACAAACTGCGGATAATGTGCATATTAAAGATGTGAGAGATCTTTCAAAAAATTTACATTTATATAATTTTTGAAAAAAAAACAAAAAAAACTCAAAATAAACTTCACGCTATACTAATGGGTGTAATTAGCACTATCCGTTACAAAAGTTTCAAGAAAAAAAATGCAGCCATATACGAGAAAATGACGTTTGAGCATTTCTGAAAATGCCGAAATTTGAGCTACTTTTCACAGAAAACGGTAGTGTTTTCGAGAAACTTTACTTGACATTATTTAAAGCATATATACTCGTAAATATAATAATGTAAAAAAATCGCCGATAATGTAAATATTAACGACGTGAGAGACAAGTAAAAAAAATTACATTTTGGTAATTTTTGAAAAAACCAACCGATAGACCAAAATGGCTTTTATGTCATTGATAGAGTACATTTACCACTATCCCTACCAAAAGTTTAAAGAAAAAATTTGGAGCCGTTTTTGAGAAAATTTTGTTTTTGTAATTTTTTAAAATTGCACATATTGCACGAAAACTACCAAAATTGTGAAAAACATTTACATGACCTTTATTAAAGAACTCAATATGCAGAACAAATTTTATTTGAAGAAAAAATCTCTATCTTCAATTTTGTAGTTGGAGAAAGACGCCGAAAAAAATTCAAACTTTCACAATTTTCGAAAATTCAGAGCTGTACGTGAAAATCGGACTTATGCCATGTTAAAAAGTGTATTTTCCTCTATTCATACAAGAAATTTAAAGAAAAAATTTGGAGCCGTTTTTGAGAAAATGTTGAAAATCCCCGGGGGGCTTCATATAAAGTACCCCCAAATTTTAAAGAATCTTTTTCAAAATCACAAAGCTTCGACTAGAATCATATCGACTGGGGAATATCAATTTTGAAGAAAATCGACCGAACGGTTTAGGCGCTAGCGTTGACCACAGACGGACAGACGGACGGAATGCCGTCAATCGATTTTTAAGTATAAAGAAGCAACAAATCACGGATTTTGACCACACCACGAGATAGAGGATTTTTTTTCTTAATTTAGCAACTGGTTTTATCCACTTATTCGTTTTCACGGCCCGGCAATTAATTTTTTTCCGCCGAAAATTGGCCATTTTTTCGCGCAGCATTACATAACTTTCCCTATACTACGTATATCACTCCGTGTATACGTACGTATACGGGAATGTAAAAATTGACCAAATGAGAGTGACTTTTGAACAGATTTTGGTTTTCTCTAACTCATCAATCTTTGAAGTTCTTATTTCGTAGATCTGTAATTATTATGATTAACATAACATAAAAAACAGTATAAAATGAAGACAAATAACTTTAATAACAAAATACTACTAATAATTATAAATAATAACAGATGTGGGTCAATAAAAGAAGATAAAACGCAACAACAGCGGCATACAAGGTAAGTTTGCAAAGTCCGTACCTCTCTGGTCATGACGATGAGCGTGATGTTGGTGAAGCTGGTGTCGTAGAAGGCAGAGAGGTCGGTGACGTTGATGCCGCCGCTGGGCGTCCACTCGCCCACCTTGCTGAGCCGCTCGCGCTTCAGCTTGAGCAGGTCGAGCTTGAAGTTGGTGCGGCGCCCCTCCACCAGCTCCACGCGGCCCGTCAGCCCGCGCACGCCCACCTGCGCCAGCGCCAACGCCCGCGCCCCGCGCCGCCCTCACCGCTCTGCCTCCTCCGCCACGCCTGGCAGGCGGCGGAGGGAGAGAGGAGAGGCAGATGATGGATGAAGATGTGGATAGATAGGTCGACGATGAATGAAGATAAGGGTAGATAGCTAGACGTGATGGATGAAGATAAGGGTAGACAGGTATACGATGGACGAAGATAAGGGTAGATAGGTAGACGATAGGTAAAGATAAGGGTAGATAGGTAGACAGATGATGAATGAAGATAAGGATAGATAGGTCGACGATGGATGAAGATACGGGTAGATAGCTAGACGTGATGGATGAAGATAAGGGAAGATAGGTATACGATGGATGAAGATAAGGGTAGATAGGTAGGCGATAGGTGAAGATAAGGGTAGATAGGTAGCCAGATGATGAATGAAGATAAGGATAGATAGGTAGACAAATGATGGATGAGGATAAGGATAGACAGATAGACATAATGATAGATAGATGAGGAATGAATACGAGGCTTGCAACGCGGGAACGCAGGTGCTGCTCGATGACGGCACGTGCCATGTCGGTCCGCACACGACAGGTCCTCCCCAACGTTGCTCATCACTGGTTGACACACGTCCTTGTTGAAACTTTCCTACCAACCGTGCTACTGTACGGTATAGTATGGCATTATTTCCAAATTCATTGTGACATTCCATCGCATTTCTCCCTCGGACAACGGCTATTTTGATGTAAGCGCGCTGCTCAACACGTGTTACTTCCATCTCGCACGACACTCACCAACTCACTGATTTCACAGCCCTCGCTGGGTTTCTACCAGCTATCACAGAGCCATCTGTTATTCTGCATGCACACTATGCCTGCAGAACTTTCACACGACACATATACGTTGTGATCCGTTCACATATCTACAAGAAAAAAAATAGTTGCCATGACCTTTGCCCCGGCCCTCGTGTATAGAAAGAAGGATAGATAGAGGATAGATGCATAGGTTGACAAAAAGATTTAAAGATAGATGATGGCTCTATAGGTAGACAAAAAGATAAGTAATGGATGGATAGATTGAGATAGGTGGATAGATAGAGGTAGAGGATAGATTGATAGATAAAAAGATGGATATATAGATGATAGATGAATAGATATATACATAGATAGATAAAAAGCTATATAGAAACGTTAATCCACAATTGGGTTATGTTAAATCCGGTAGCAGAATACAGAAATATAAGCTGTATACATTTACAAATAAAATGTAATAAATTTTCAATACTATCCACCCTATCCTATTACATCCAAATGGCGTTACGTTTGAATTATGGTTAAAATTAGTAGACTGTTACTTTACAATAGCTAGACGGTTTGGATGAAGTTATATAAATGACAATAAACTGATTATTTCTCTCTTTATCTGGGAAATGTTCATATTGATCTCCAAATTAGCTAAAGAAGTAATATAATTGTCCAAGAGTAAAGGGTCGTATTCGCAAGTAGTATTTTGAGATAATAATAGTTGGAAATTATAAGTTGCCGACTTAAGGTTGTTTTAGGCTGTTGCAGAAGGCCGGAGCCTCGTCACCCATTCGGAAAGGAATATCGTTCATCTGATATACAGATTGAAGTAAGGTTAGGTCCAACTGAGGTACAAATTGAGGTAATATCGTGTAAATAGAAATTTACGACTGAAACGGTGAAACTCACACGTCTATCTCACTAGCTTTGATAGAAAAGATTCAGAAGTATTCTGAGTGAGCAAGAATTTATTGTTCCTGGACGCATCAACTACATTGATCGTTAGTATCGTAAGTGTTGTATCCCTGGACGTAACGGTGTTCCTTTCCCTCTGGAACGCAGAAGGCGGCTCCGATCTACACTTCGTCTTGCGGAGGATCCATCTCCAGTATCTTCTCCAGCGGTCACCTCCATAGCCGTGACAAGCTCTAAGCTTCTAACTGGTCAACGGCATTAATGTAGAACATGTAGGAGTTTAGGGGGGGGTTGAAGAAGGGAAGAGGGGCCAAGAGTAAAGAAGGAATCGCGGTCTGTCTCCATTTGTTAGGATACGGCATTCGCCTGGTATCTATTGGGGAAACTACGGAATTTATAAACGTCTCGATAATATTTAAAAAAAAATTAAAATACTCCATAAAGAGCTGGAACACTGCATTTTGGATTACCGAATGATCAATGTGCATCAATAAAACATTTGAAGCGGCTACTGCTGCAACTGTCGGTGGCATGCCAAACGAGTGCGAATTTACAGAGAATTAGTGCAGTTTGTTTCGTATTTCTAAACGTTTTCGTCCTGGAATTATTTACCATATTGAGAATGCAAATATCTCCACCCATTAATTATCAGTATCTGATTCTGCATGATAATACATTAACGTAATGCATTAACGCAATGATTCCCTTGCGTATCGTGTCACAGCAACTAGTCCGGAATCGACCGGGGTGAACTTTCCGCATTGCATTTGGAAAGCAATCGAATGCATTTTACACTTCTGTTGATTTTTTACACAGCCTTTCACACACAGGTTTTAGTTTGAGAAATTTTTATGAATAACAAGTAAATTTTTCAAAAATGATACTGCATTATTTTATAGTTTTAAAAAAAATAGTTCAAAATTTCTCCGAAGAGAGACAAAGCAGAGCTAATTTATCTCACTGTCAATTCAATGAGCGAGCTAGAGAAAAAGTGATGTTGTGAAATTGAAATTCTGGGTTAAATCAACTGCTGTAGTAATTAGTCCGATTTGTATAGTGAATATTTTATCCCAGGAAGTTCCTCCTCGCTTGATTGTGAGATCTGGCGCCAACCTACACACACATAGGCTTGCGTGGGATTTCTCGTCCAGGTATCTCTCCCAGAGGGACAGCGCTTAAGCTGTAAACTCCTGATTGATCTACTGACATGTGTGGTAGAGATGTGTATTTAAGTGAAAGAGAGTGCAAGGAGAGAAGATAGGTCAAGAGAGAGGAAGAGAATATCGAGCCCTATCCCTGGCCCCTTTATTAGGATATTGCTTGAGAATTAATGTTATTAATAAGAGGAACTACGGAAAACTACAGATCAGAGCAGCCCGCTGCTAGAATTCTTCTCCAGATAGTGACTGAATTCCGCCTACCTAATACGTAACTAGTGTCCAAAATCTGCCACCGTCAGGATTCGTACCATAGAACCTCCCGATGAGAGTCGCCGTAGAGACAGCGTCAGTGCAACAGCTCTAAGCTTTGCTGCTAATTTCTGAAACCGCTCTGGCTCTCTGTGAACTCAGTCGGTGTAAAGTTTCGAGTTTTGTGCAGAGGTGATGTTCTCTTTTAAAAATCACGGAAATATTGCACTCGAATGTAAGGAATTCTATATACTCTATCCAATTATATAGAACAAATGTACATATTGACAAGGTAATCCTTAAGATAATGAAAGTTTTGTTATGTCTGTGTCAGTAAGTTACAGAAATTTTCGTAACGACCACACATTAATCAGACATTGTTTTCACTTAGTAATTATTAAAGCATAGAACTGTCAAAAGATATGGATAAAACTTCTATATACATTTCGACCTGATATTTTTGGAGCCTTGATCAGTCAGTGATTAAACACATTTGTAAAGATAGGATGGACAATAGATGACATCATGACGTTTGAAATATTTTAAGAGAGATGAGATGCGATTGCCTGATGACTCCGAATATGTGTTGTCGAAAATGTAAGTAGAAAATTTATCCATATCTTTTGTCAAATCTATACTTTGACAATTAATAAAAACAACAAAAACAATTATGTCTGTCTGATATATGGTAGTTAAAATTAATTCTAATTCTAAAATTACTTTTATCATCAGTTTTCTCTGTGCCGTAAGTAATCCTTTACATTCCTACAAGATACTTTCAGACCGTACATAGGTAAACGCAATTGCTATTTTTTCTGATTTGGGATAAACAGATTACGAGACTGTTCCCAACATTACACTCACTCGAAGGAAAGTGACGAGCTCCTTTGCGAAATGCATTATTGAAAGCCGCGACTCATCGCACACACATGTTGACTACGTTCACAGTTTAGAGCCTGCACGGTCATTCAGTCAATGGCCGCTAAAGCGAGGAGCATATTGACGTTTTGAAGCACAGCGCCGATATTTGAGAACGACTCAGTCCTTTTCCCGATAGTCATAAATGCTTATTGCAAGTACCAGAAGAAAGCAAATAAAACTTTAGGTAAAAACCCTAAGATGTGTTTTTCTGACGCTCTTCTTCAAAGGCAGGAGATTCCTTGAAGTTGCTACGAGAAGACAAGACGCAGATACATTGAAATGCTTTTATTGTAGCACGTATTATACGTTACAGAACTTACACAAATTTTGGTACTTATTAATATTTGAGTATGAACTCTTTGGGAATTAAAAATCCAAATCACACCTTTAAAATATTTGAATAACAAGATATTCCAGATAAAAATAAAACGATTTCTATTCTGTGGTTGTCAGTACAAGACCTTGTTTAGCTTCTTTCATTCTACATTTCACCGCTTTTTATATAGACAATTCCACCCGCAGATTGTCATAATCAGTGTAAGTACAGACGGATACGCAGTGCAAAAGTTGTGTACATACCAATGATGTCAAAAAAGTTGCTTTTCCAAATATTTAAAGGCGATGAGTCTGTTCCTTGAAGCCTGTTGCCGCATGAGGTTGACTGTGTTGTAAGTACGTGACGTTTTGAATAGGATCGTTCAGTCGGTACGTTCAGTATGAGAATAGGCGGAGTAATACAATAGAACATTTACACTTTTCGGTCAAAATCGAAACTGTTTCATTGTTTTCGTATTCACTTAATTCCATGGTATCTAACAAAACCCAAGACATCTTTCACCTGACCGGGGGCTGCGTAGTTTTCTTCCAAATTCTGCACACATTGGAAGTTAATAATATAGATTCCCTTCGTACTAATATTGATCTCTACCCCTAACGCCACCACCAGAGGCGATGCACACATTTCTGCTCATCATTACGAAACAGCATCACGTCTGGAAGTTCCGCAGACAACATCAGTCAGCATCGGCGGCGGCGGCACGGGGGTTGGCACGCTGAGTGGATTTGAACCGTCTGTCTCGTGAATCGGAAACGCGTTTGCTAATCCCAAACGCGAGTGGCGCTACGAAATTAATGACAGTGGCCGCACAAAACGACTGGTCATCAAGGGGAGGTGATTAAATTATGGCCAACAGCAGTGTGAATTCAATATACGTATTATTACATGTTTCGTATCTATTATATTCGATTACTCATGTATAAATTTCCGCTCAACAATAGAAAACGTGTCATGGAACTATATTCGGGGGCGCGACGCAAAAGAGGAACAAACACTGGACTCGTGGAGCGGGGAACATCCATCGACAAGCGACTGACAAACGGCGAAACAACAAAAGGGACCATGTCACGGGAGAGATTTTGCATGTTCTCTCTTGAGAGTGCCAATGCTTATGCGTTATGATTTATGTTTTTGAGTATCAAAAGAAACTATGTTCTCATACCATTTGAGAGCAAAAGAATACTACAGGTGAAAAGTCAGAATCTGTCACCTGATTTAAAATGTAATTATTGAATACATAAATTTTAGAGAATATGTTTATTCGAAGACCTCTAATATAGATGTGTTTGAGGTACAGGGCAGATTAGATTTGCATATGTTATAGCTACTGTATTTTAAAATCCGATAATATTTCCTGTTTTATCGGTAAAATTATATTATGTAACAACGAGCACTAATTTACCAGAGAGTATAAACGTACGAGTAAATTTAAATAAAAGTTTATGAAGAATTATTTCGTTCTTTCACTCTTGTGGAATCTCTGGTGGAGAAAGGATTTGCTGTTGCCAGGGTTCTCTAGCTTCCCCTGCCTCTAATTATATCTTCTACATCTTCATCATACTGCAATCAACATGCATGTCCCATCATAATCATCATCAACATAATATCCCAACGCACATGATTACAGAGACAAGATTGCGGTTTCGCCATTACAGCATCTATACAATTTCCCGAAAATGAAGCCATACGACAAATCAACAATCGACCTCCACCCCTGGGTCGTTTTCCTGTTGTACAGGTTTGGTCGAAGGGGGATTCTTACTTTCGAGGGGTCGTCCCTAGTGCTATGTGCCTACATGTTGGAAGTGAGCCCTTTGAGGCATTAACAAGATCCAGGTGAATGCCGAACTCTCATCAAAATTCCCAAGAACCTATTCGTCAGTCGCAGTATAATCCGCTGTCGGACGAGTAATCGTTTTCGGCCGATTTACTTGCCCACATAATGCACCTGCATTGCGACGGAAGAAGTGCGCGCCTTCCTTTTCTCTCGCCGCTGTAAAAATAAAAACTCCTCGAAGGGAGAGAGAGAGACATGTCGTTTTGGTCTGAATTACTCCGAGAATGTCTGCGCTCTTGGGCCGTAAAGCGCGGAGTGTCGGTGGAAAGATGGAGCATCGTTTAAATTGGACATTTCGGGTGCGTGACGCTCTCCCAGGCAATTCGGTCTCTTCATCGCTGACACGAAAGGGATTTAACGGTGATAGCCCGAACGTGCGGCGACTAGTGGCGAAGTCTTTTTAAAAGATTCAACGACCGCTCGCCCAACCCGCCTGCTCCCCAAGGAGAGCTGCCGATGGTGTGTAGAACGTCGGGATCACGTCTCTTTTCATTTCTCCGCTCCTAACATATTCCGCTATCGACGAAACGTTAACCATCGTTCCTTGAGGTGAATCTGACCTGCAGCAAGATATTATCCAGCAAACTGAGATAGAGCTTTTTGATATACTATAATTTCTTCCTTAAGTTTGATGTTATGATATTTAATGATATTTTTAATTGGAACAATAAGTTACACACATATCACGTTTTATGAGTAGCACGAATGGGTTAAAATTTCAAACAAAATCGAACTCCAATCGTGTCAGATTATGTCATGAAAACTTAGACACAACTTGTCTAAGATTTTATGCATCCTAAGTTAGAAATAATTCTCATTTCCGGTGAGGTATATAATACAAATGGTTACGGGGGTCCTTTAGGTCAAAAGATACGAACATTGATACTCCACTACGCAAGATCACTTCAGAATAAGTATTTCAATACTTAACTGTCGCTCGACAAACCCGCCGGCTAACCAGGGAGGGACTTTGACAGTGTGTACAACGCCAAGATCACGTCTTTTTCATTTGGCTACTACTAACATATTCCCCGATCGGTGAAACGTTAGCGGGAACCTTCAACAACTTCCACCAGGCTAACGCGAAACGAGAACGTTACTGACATTTCTGTCTTGATTGGAGGATTGGTGGTATTTTGAAATGGGACATTAAATAATATTTAAATGTGAAATACTTTCTGGCGACGTTGATCGAACATTAACCATATTTTAATTTACCTTTTGTGTCAATAATAAATCATAAAACGATCCCAAGATAAGCGAATAACCTTTTACTTCTGCCTCTTAAGTTAAGTATAAATATCTGAAATTTTAAAAGTTTTCGAAGAGTTATCCCTCTTAGAAATAATGCTCACGATATTTTTATTTTTTTATATTAAATATAAGAAGATTTTCAGGAATTTTAACTTGCCAAATGAAGGCTTGTAAACATTTGTTGACGGTTAAATCTGTATAATCTCACTATAAGTTTCTTTTATATTTAAAATTGTAATTTACACTTAACCCGCCATTACTCGTGCATAGTTTCGTTACGCGATTACTCGCATGTTATATTTCATATAGCAACTATTTATATTGTATTTATGGTTTTATTATTAATCAAATTCATGCATTAATATTCTGAGATATTTGTTATTGAGTTCTATAACTTGTGTAGATGTAATAATGCATGAAGTTGATATGCAAGCTTATAATTTGTGTTTATAATAAACACTTGAATCAAAATCACAGTCATAAAGTAAATTATTATATACAACAAATTTATTTAAATATAGAATACAGTTAATGCAATAAACAATATCATTTCACCACACTGAAATACACAGAGACATATATGAACTAAAATAATCTTCTTCAGAACTACCATAGCCAACTATATAATAGTTGGCGATGGAACTACATTCATTGCAAACAAGTAGTCTTTCTTATGTATTATTTACAGAGAAATTTGGAGCAAATATTACTACAATGCAGGAAGAACCTGATTTGCCTCTTCGGACTACAAGCTAATCTTCTGTCTCTAGGATACTCCCTGACATTACTTTTTACTCTAATTTTCCGGAATGCTCGCTCAAAATTTTCGAACACACTATCAGGGGGAATGGAGGAGTAGCTCCCAATAGGAAACCATATTTGGATTTCTTGAATTGTAGCGGGGGTCTCGTTCAGAAACCATTATTTAACTCTTGCGTAGTGAGCTTCGAGTGGCATGAATTTATCTATGTGGTATTTTATTTTTTGTTTTATCTCAGCGAATCTTTGGGTTCTGGGGTCTTCTCCTCTGTTTTCAGGTTGGGTTACTGGACTTTACAGAATGTTTGGACACGAACGTTGCAGCCTGTCTCTTCCCACTTGAAGAATTGTTGTAAAGTTTCTCGGCAGACTGATATCTTTTCGGTGACGCCATCCCTTCTTTTTGACAAAATGTTCTCCGTGATGAAATTTCTTTTATCTTTTTGCGGTGCTTCGTTTTGGCGTGGAAATGTGAATATGCCGCAAAATGAAATTATTTTGAGCTCGTTTCTGGACGTAATTTCTTTTTACGCGGAACACCTGTCTCCTTGCAACCACTTTTCGAGTTTTGATTTCCTCGTGTAGTATCTGCAGGAACATTTATTATTTCACCCTCATTTTATTATTTCAATGTTAGTTGCACTGTTCCCCTGACTCTCATCGTAAATATCTAATATTTTTCGTAAAACAAGAATGCTGACTAGCACACGCTCCAACTTTACTATGTAAATAAACAACCCAATTGTTGATTCTAATCAACAAAGTAGTTGAAAGCTATCCAATATCTTTGGTTGAAGGCGGTGTCAACAATATAATTCCTTGAAAATCAGCGTTGGCGAAACAAACAATATAGAAAGAAAAAAGCGAAACACTATCTTTGAACCCTCTCAGTGTTAAAGTTCTGAAATAGATATTAAAAGGTTTCGATGTGGATTGTTTCATGTTGCGTCTGTGAGCTGCGTTTACAACTGAGCTGTTTTAAACTGTTTTTGAAAATGTAGCCATTGCAATTTTGACAGGTTTTGCTAGTGAACGAGGCATTCTGATCGAGTTTTGAAGTGATTAAAGTGGGTTTTTCTAGTTGATAAATAGGTATCATACTAGAGGAAACCAAGAATTTTCCAATAAGCTCAATAACTTAATTTTTTTAAATTGCCGTTTAACAGTGTTTGCAAGTGGGCGACTTATTTGTAAATAGTCAGGAGTCAGAAGGATTTTATCTTCTAGTGACTGGAGAATGACTTTGCAAAATCAATTGAAGACTAATTTCTTGCAGGTTTAGCAGTGCAGAGAAGTTTTTGTACGAGGGTAGAAAATAAATTTCTGCTGTCATTATACTTAAATTACAGTTCTTCGGCCAAAGGGTCACAAGCGTTTCGCGCGTCACGAACCACAAAATGCACGTTGAGCTCGTACTCTTTTCTCCTCGTGAGAAAGGTGACAGTTAATGGATATAAAGTACACATTCACTTAAATGAAACACGCTGAGACGAAAATGTGAACAGTAACATAAATATTTTGCAATCCCAAGGAATGTATGAAAATTTGTCTTTCGGGTAATAATGTTGCAAAGAACCCCTGTCTATTTCAGAGGCAGTTGAGAATGCAGTAGTAATTTTATGACTCCACGATCGTAAAATATCTGTTCCACGAAGAAAAGGAAACAAAAGGCGTCGACAGTTTTATGAGCGACTGCGAGAATTCAGTTGCTACACAACTTCTTTGAATGAACAACACCCTCAGTAAAATGAGAATTCAATACAGTACTCGTTTTGTTTCTTGATTCAATGGAAGTTTAAATGTCAGATTTAATATTTACAAATATGTAATTCGGTATTATATAACCTTTTGTGTATTGCTAACTGTAGCCTTTGCGGTGTTTGAAACACTCGTCAATGTACAGTTATTACTCCCAAGTTGAATTTTAATTATCTCTTATTACTAGAATATTGCCCAGTAACTTCAAAAAGAGTTACAGTCTCCCAAACCTGAATTTCTATAAAATTGATCATTACTAGAAATATCTATTTCTAACTATTGCATCCGCACTAGAAATTTGGAAGCTTCTTTCACGATCAAACAAACTGAAGACCTACAATTAATTAATTTGAGATTGCTTTAATTAAGAATACTCCCAATTGTTCTTAAATGAAGATTTAAAAAAGTGTTTATGTAATAGTTTTTATTTTGAATTATATATCGTTTTGAATTTTTACCTTTAAATCCATCTTCGGATGAACAGTAATACACGTTACATATTAAATTATTATACATTCAAAGTTGAAACAACACTAAGTAGCATAAAATTACAAGAAAACAGAGGCTCATCTTGTACTTCAGATATATCTCATCTGTTTCTTGTAATTTTGTGCTTATGAATGTGTTTTGCAACTGAGTATGCATAATAATTTTAATATGTAGTGTATTTTACAGTAACCTGAAGATGGATTTAAAGATTAAAATCCTAAGCGTTTAAATAAAAAACTATGATATAAACCCTTATTTTAAATTCTCAAATAAGGACAGTAACTATCTAGTTGTCTTTGACTGAAGGAATATATGATTAATTAATTGATATTTACGGACAATCGTTTATTAAAAATAAATATAAGAGACTAACACTTTTCTAGCTACATGAATTCCGCAGTGAGAGGTCTTTATTTCGATAGCACGCAGAAATTCTTTTGGCAGGGGCAGCCAAATGGATGCAGCTCTCTTTGACTGCGCATAATAAATCGCAAAATTAGCTATCCAATGCTTCTTGGAAAGATAGGCTACGACTGGGATGCAAGATCTTCTAGGCGTAGTTTTAGTTACGTATTGCAAGTCTAACTAATTGTAAAGAATCGTGTCGTAGTATTGCAAACTTAGAATCTCCATTTCTCAACCTATTTTTCTGGAGCGCCTCAACAAAAATGGACGTACTAAAACATCTGCGTAAAAACAGAATACCATAATACTAAGCAGTTTGATGAGTTAAAGAATTAAACAAAACATTTAAAAAATCTTTTTAAAACTACGATTATGTGTGTGATTTTAAAATGCCCGACAAATTAAATCTGTTTTTCGGGATTGCCCAACGCTTTCCTCATTCCAGAGAAATGGTGATTCGAAGGGTTGCTAATAGCACCGCCGGTTGCCACCATCTCTACGAGTCGAGGGGGTGACGTCATAATTAAGCTTTGTCTCATAACAGCTTAAAGTTTGTTTTGTAAGCGGCGGAGCTGCAAAGCCCTTTGTGAAATCCACTTAGAGTGGTTAGTAAGACGTTGAGAGTGTCCGTATATACAACTCCTCCCACGGACTAACTCTCTCCAATGTGCAGCGTGATTTGTCGTAGACATTATGCTTCGTAATACAGTGGCCCGCGTTGTTTAAAGATATTATCAAGGAGGGTAGATAAAATGTGATTCTGGAATCTGCTAACCCAATATAAACAAGATTATTACACTACATTGTTTCTAGTGGAAGAACTGTCTAATTGCTTTAACCCCAAGTTTCCAGAAATAAACGTTTTTCGGAGCTTTAACTGAAATATATTTGTATCCTCATACACTTAAAATTTCGAATAGTAACATTTTCGAAACTCACTAGTCTATTAATTACAAGTAGGAGTTTAAAGCAAAGTGGACAACAATAAATCGAGTAAATTATCTTTTAATATTTCACATTAAACAATGTACTGATCCTGTAAAAGTATTCACGCGCGCGCGCTAGCGAGCGAGAGAGAGAGAGAGAGAGACAGAGAGCGAGAGAGAGCGTGAGGGAGAGGGGAGGGAGGGGGAGAAGGGAGAGAGGGGTGAGAGGGGGAAGAGAGGGGTGAGAGAGGGAAAGAGAGGGGTGACAGAGGGGTGAGAGGGGAGACTATTATCTTACACACACTTATATTTTACATGTTAAGTAAAGTCGTGAGTAAATTACCTTCGAATATTATGAAATTAAATCGAAAACCCACTCGGAAAGACAATATCGTAGAGGAAGTGACACAATAAGGTGTATCAGTTTCAAGTAATGCTCTTAGGCAAAAGAATTCCCAGTGCAATCAATTTTCTTAAAAGGGCGTGCTCAGCCGGGTTGTCAATATCAAGAAAAAGCGCCCAACTACTATGTTGTACTTTGTCAGTGCGTAAAACATTGCAACACGACACAAAATTGTCATTTTGGAGGAAACAAGTTTTATCTTAAACAGACACGTATATTTCTCAGCCAAATATTGATTTTACTCTAAATTTCGGCTGCTTTGTGAACTATATTTATTTAATTTTTACTAGTAGGAATATAGTACTATTTTTGAAACATCACTTCATTTAGTTCACAATTTTCGAGCTTTTTCTTTTTTCTTGGACACAGAAATAATCTGGTTCTATACTTCTACACTAAAGAGATTCGTATACCTTCTGGGGTACACCACGTTAAGGTTTTGGGGTTTAAGATCCGACGGTAGCAGATTTTGGACAAGATCGATAGTATGGTCGTTTTCAAGTACTCTCTGGAGAATAATTCTAGCAGCCGTCTGCTTTGATCGGTGGTTTTGATGGTCTGTGGATTCTCCGAGCTACGCCAGAGCATAATCCTAACAAACAGACCATAGACAGCACCCGATCTTTCTTTCTTCAACCTTGTCCCCTCGTATTCCTTCAGACACGCACTTACTCTTACTTAAAAAGCGCGCCAGGAACGTCTCTCCGCAGTGGCACCTTGCTGATAAGTGTGCTTCCAACAGAAATTATGTTGGTAGCATTAGCTGCTGGTTGAAAACGAAAATTGCGTACTCACGACAATCATAATATATGCTGGAAGTGTTGCACCTTTCATTTGTTTCCCAGTGACCTGGTTGCTACCAACATAAATGCAGTTTTTAACAGGAGGCCTTGATTCGACTCAGTGCGGAGAGACTTTCCTGGTGCACTGCATTATATACATGTTCAGTGACCAGTTGAGAGCTTAGGTCTTTTCCCGGCTGGAAGGGGTGTGCCTAGCTAAAGGGAGATATCTGAAGAGGGAAATCTCCTACGCTGACGAGCTGGTAGGCGCCGGATCTTATTTTCCAGTAGAAGAGTAATATCACCACCTCTGGAATATAACTAGCAACACACATTCAGTGGCTGCGCGCCCGAAATCCATACTTACTCCTTCGCGGGCACCCTGTACCCGTCCGCACTCACCGCGCTGATGTAGTTGTAGAGGGAGAGGCCGTCCGCCCAGGGCAGCTCGCTCTCGCAGGAGAGGTTGGCCACGCGCAGGTCGTGCCCCGCGTCCAGCGCCGCCAGCCCCGCCGCGAACACGTGCACCGAGTCGTACATGAGCGCCGGCTCCGCCTGCGGACACGCCCCGCTCACGCAACAGCACCGCAACACACCTCTGGCGGATTTGCGGGAAGGGAAGGGGCGCATCAGGAGGGCATGCAGCTTAGAAACATCGTTGAAAAATTCTATCTTATTGTTGTTACTCTAATTGACGACAATAGATGAGTCGATTGAATATAAAATCTACTCCAGATTGCAACCAGCTTCCTAAGGAGCAGATCTAGGGATTGTCGGTGCCTCTAAAATGCAGTACTTTGCGCAAAATGTGGAATGTTTTACCAGCAATCAATGTATTACCAGTTTTTTGAATGACCCGGGTGTTTAGAAAAGTTCTTGCACAAATTTTGCGGAACAAATCTCAGAGCTTCGATAAGTATTGGGATGATCTGTCATTAAAAGCCCGCATTCGACTGATCTCGATTTCCAAACTCTTGTATCCAAAATTTTTCTCTGTTTCTTTGATTACGACGTGTGATAGGTAGTTATTATTGTTATTATTATTATTATTATTATTATTTTAGTATTATTACACCATATGACTATAAGCAGATGCTACAAAGGTATGCCGGATTTGTATTGTTTTTAAGAAACAATCGACACAAAACCATGTATCCTACTACTGAAGAGGGAATAACCCCAATCCTGCGATCCAGATATAAGACGAGAAAATATAAGTTTATTTTGCGAAGAGAAAAATTGCAGATTGTGGCGTAAAGGAATACAGACATACTTGCAACCTGTAACACACGTTATGCTGCAACACTGCCTACCATCGTGCTTAACTGAAAAGTTGTACATTCTAAGCCCTTAAAACAGGGTTCTAGTGACCCGACACGAGTTACTTTTATTAAGAAATAATCTACAAAATGACTTTAGTATGGGCTATTGTATTTTAGGGGGTCCCTCCTACAGCAGCGGTTGTCTGAAACGTTCGAAGTTGGGTTACGTTATGAAGCTACTCATGTAACGAACCACAAAGTTATGAAAGTTTGCAGGGGTTCAGATAGTATGCATTATTTTGCAAGAAGAAAAGTAAATAATACACAAAAGTTGAATCAGATATTTCGGAAAGGACATTGAGCGCACATACAAAACATACAGTTGCAAAATACAACATCTTCGGAGAAGAGCCCTTCTCGAAGTTAAGAAAGATATTTGCTTAGTTTGTAATTATTGAACAGTGGATATGTGACGCTTTCACATGCAACAAAGTTTGCAAAGGTTGGAAATAACATATTTAAGAAATTTCCGATTCAAGTAGAATTACATGACTACACCCAGAGAATTTCCTGTTGGCACGCTACTCTGATAACGTTTACATTCGCAATCTTCCGTAACCAGTAGTCAAAGTTCTTTGGTTTTCAAAACAAAGGAGTCTGCAGTACTGATGCTCAACCTTTAAGTGTCCGGTAATCTGGTGAGGAGACTATCATAAATCATTACATTGTAGGAGAACAAAACCGCTCACGAGCCAATGGTAGTTAATTCCACTGGCACTTTCCCAGGCACCATGAGCGACCTAACCACAAAGTTGCAGGGAAATAACTAGAAATATTTCTTAATAACATCCATAAAATAGTAATTTATGGCACGATGGAATAACAACGCTATAATTCGTAAATGATAATGTTAAGCACTTGATTCGACGGGAGGGATAAACTTTTATAACTGAATAATAGTTATCTTGCAAGTGGGTACAATATGTCAATACGTGCGAGTTAGTTTATTCATGTGAGCTGAACATCATGTTGTTCAAGGGTTTTGGTTCATAAGTTAAAACAATGTTATATCAGTTTCCCGACGTTTCGGAGTTTATTTCTCCATCATCAGGACTAAATACAACAAAACGCTCATATATTGACAAGTTTAATGGAAGCACACATTATCAACCATAAAAAGGATTTTTTAAATTAAAAAATTGCAAATTAAATATACAATAGAAACATACCTTACATGGGTAGAGAATATAATACAAAAATTGTAAACATTGTAACACACTCCACGACACTCAATACCACGAGAGCTGGCATGATGACCCATACACGCGGACTACATGATCACAGCTGAAATGATGTTTAAAAATACGAACCCTACACTCACTCCCAGGAAATCAATTTCCAGTACAACATACATCAATTACCATCCCAGACTCACAAAGAATATAATATACATTTTATTCTTAGTATATATGATGTGGTACTAATTCAATATTCATTTATCATTGTACTTATTCCGAACCCATAAGTAAACAGAATATAAAGGATTGGATAAGACATAATCTATTAGTTCCAAGTTCAGTTCACTACTTTGTATATTTTCGCAATCTTTAAAGCAGAAAGGTTGAACGTAATAATATCGCATGTATATTAAAATGATACAATTTTTAAAATGAAACTGTGTTCACGGTGAAATATGGAACTATTTTCAATGTAAAATAAATAAGAAAGAAAGTAATATATATTGATATATACCTAAATTGCATTCAGAATAAAATAAAATGTGTAACAGTTTAATTTCAAGTACCAAAATCTACGCTCTGCCACTGGCGTACGTGAAAGATCCCACTTTCATGCACATAGTAAATCCCCAGGATGTGTGGAGCTTAAGTACATGCATGAAAAATGAGTGAAACAAGAGAAATACATGTAAACATATCTCTGCTTTTGCCTCCGGTTCTTGAGCCGTCACAAACTCTAGATACTTGGTTGAATGTTTAACTGTAACAAAAAGGGCATCAAGAGCTTTCAGAAGCAAAATGAGTCACCTGTCTCTGCGACATATCGTCGTAGCATAAATGATAAAATACAATTTTGTTAGAAAGAACATACGTTGCATTGTTTGTATCAAAGTTTAGTTAAATAGCGCAGGGGCTTATTTCATTACGATAAATTTTAGGACGATTGAACTTTTTTTGCATTAGCGTCGAGGCCTTTCTTCTTGAATAAATTAGACATGCCTTTTTGTTAAAAACGTGCGTGACCTGACATGCATCTTCAACATCTAAATTAACCGGTTTATCAAGTACCTCTATCGATGACCTAACCCGGGAATCTCTGACAATCACCCATCAATCATGAGAATTAATGGGAGCATTGTTTACTTTTAGTGGTCTGACGAGAACCGTCTCCCCATTGGTCGCACAATAGGTAATGATGATGAATGAGGTCCTTGTGGGATTATGGAGGTCTCCGTGCACTTGTTGTGGAAATGCACCAGAGCATAATCTTATCATAGGCTAGCAGTAGATTTTCTGCATTGGAGCTCTGACAACGAGTTGGATCTACGCTGAGAAAACGTCAACGCTAGTTTATATGTTTCCTTGATTTACTAGAAAGAATATTGCAAGGAAATGCTAGTTTTCAGTGTATGCCTGTAATTAGTAATCACCCAAGTGTAGATATAATATTCCATTGTCTTTCTATAAATGTTATTGACACTTATGTAACTTAAATTAGATGAATAAGTTAAAACCTATTAATGAATTTGTATGTAAATAAATTGTAGGAATAATTTAATTTCGAATTAAGAGCGAAAGTACGACAACACTAAGTTTTGCTAAAGTATACAAAGTAAGGAATGTGCCAAGCAGCTTGAAAATACTCACATTATTCTCATTATAACTGTTTTCATGCTATATGACGACTTTTTTTGTTACTGTACCTGCATATGAAACATGAGATAAGATATTTTCGTTTAATTCATCCGTTCTTTTAAATTCAGAGAGGAGCAACAAGATTACAAAGCATGCCCTAAATTGTTTCAAAACAGCTAATCTGCACGATAAGAATAAAAACGAAATTTAGTTTGTATTATTTTTCTGATCATGAAAAAATAATTACATGTAGAAACAAGGTGAAGAAACGCTGATTTCTTCCAAGAATTAAAACAATCTTAGGACATTTTAAAAAAATGTTAAAACTTCAACATTCAGATAATTAATATTTCTTTATTATATTTTAACTTTTAACATACAAATGAAGATAAAAGTAACCTTTCATGGGGAAAAAGATTATAAATGCCTTCTCATCAGAATCCGAATTTCTTGAAAAAAAGGAAGTGAGAAGTATGAAAGGCGTACGCTTTTGCTATATTTACCAATTATGGTATAACGAGTAAACCTCCCTCACGTTAAACGAATTTCTTGTCTTGAGGAATTAACATGAGTAATTGGTGCCCCAATAACACAAGTCAATTGCCAGATATTGTTCGCTTATCACTCGTCTCTGATAGAAATTTGATTCTAGATTTTTCACCTACCTACAGCATTTGATGAGGAATGTTATTTCACCAAACATTAGACAAAAACGTCTTTGTCAACTTGGATGAAAACAATCACTGCCATTCGTCACAGGAAAAAAGCCAGAAAACACGAACAGAGGTAGAACTACACATTCAGTTTGAGGGACCCAGTAAATTAATTTCAGGTAGGGAGTCAGGGCGCTGCAGTATTAAGAAGCAGTTTTTTGAGAAATGGATATTATGTCTTTATAAAACAGAGAACTTTGATAATTGGGTATTGCCAAGATAAGGGACAGGATAAGGGAAAAATATTAATAATTTACTATTACAAATAATGTTTCGTAATAGTGGATTTCAAACATGACGTAGTGAAACTAGAACGCCGCCGTGAGATAATAGGCAGCAAGGATCGATTCAATGAGACTGGAAGTCGCAGTTGTTTCAGCATGCTCTTGTGCTTAAAATTATTCTCAAAAAATTAAAGTTAAATTATAAAATTAGAATATAAATTTATGTACTCAGAGATATAATGGAAAAACGACAAAAGTGCAAATTTTTAAAGAATTGTTTGAAAATTTCTTAGTAGAGCCGACATTTCTCCAGGTGTCAACTTTCAAATTCCAATTCATTACTCTCCCAAAATAAAGAACCGGTAAAAAAGGCCCAAATCGGGCCCTTCTGAGAACCAGGTGGCTGGATTAAATATTGAAATCCTACAGCATCTTCAGTAATCAGCAAAAATTCTGGTTATAGATTTTTTGTTCCATAATGTAGATATATCAGTTTCAATTACCACGAAACTTGAAAAGCGAAGTGAAGGGTAGCGACAAATTCAAAAAATATAGATGAATTTGAGATAAGGAGGGTTTCGAGACAATGGACATTTAAAGATATCAAGTTTCAAGATCAAGAGCAGTTCAAAATGTCGAAGTATTTGAGATATATTCGAAGCACCTAGGAATCGAGAAATTGAAATTTACGAGAAAATCGAGTTATCGAGGTTTCGCTTCATGATACATATATTAAATGAAAATAAATAAAAACACTGGTAAAGAGTAAACATCTGGGCCAATCAGTCTGTAAGAAGGGGACTCAGCTCCGGTGTTGGAGTGATAGGTAGGAAGAACGACGGCAGCTAATCGGACACTTGTTTTCAGCAACAACATGCGGTAACGAAAGGAACTTATATCGACCAATAACGACACAAGTACAGGTCTTCGACCAACGACATTTATACTTTAGTGTGTATAAGTGTAAATGGCATTGACGTGACACATAAACTTGGTGGCCATTGGTCAAAAATGCTTTAGGTTTTCCCATTAACCGCTTGATGCCGTTGAAGCTAAGCGTGCCCGATGAGCTGTTGATTGATTGGCTGATTAGTGATTCCAAGCGCATCAACGGTTGAGGCCATTAGTCCCGTAAATGTAGTGATTTTTTCCTCGGGAGATGGCGGTGATCTTCCCCGGCGAGTGGGAAGATCTGGAGCCGACCTACACGTCGGCTTGCGAGGATGTTCCCCAACCAGGCGTACCCCACCAGCGTGGCTCCGCCCCAGCCAGGACCAGATGAGCTGGCGACGCTTTTCAAGCCTATCCCCCTGCCCCACCGGTCTCCTTCTTACAGATTTCGTGAGCGGGGTGATGCGCCTCGATGCGTGAGCGGAAGGGCACTCGCCTGGATGACGCCGCTGCGGTGCAGGATGGCGCTGCCCACGGGCTGGAAGCGCTCCATCTGCCCCAGCACGTCCGTCACCCACGGCGCGTCCGCGTCCACCAGCCGGAACGCCGTCATGTTCACCGAGTTGTACTTGAAGTCCTCCAGGTCGAACGTCTCGATGTCCTGCGTGTGTACAAACATGTACACAAACACACACACACACACAATAGCTGCAGGGCCCTCGCGCTCGAGGGGAAGGTCGCTGCAACGGAAACTGGGAATGTCAGTTCTCAAAATCTGTACGGAAAGTGTGTTGCCTACAAGGTAATTTATTTTAACTAGCATCAATTCAGTACGAGGAAAGAATTGTTATTTATGACTCGAATGGTAAAAGTGACATTTCATTTTGTGAGTAGGAAATGTTGCAACATGAGGCCGATAATAGCACAATCTTACGAGAAAAATAAAATCACTTTTACCACGTGTGTCATACACAATTTTTAGGCAGCCTCACTCAGTTTTATTTTATTTTTATACAAGTATACGAATTACTTAATGATAAATTAAGGTCAGTAGTGGCTGATGCGATCAGACGAAAGTATTTTGTTTTCTTTGTTTCATTCACATAATTATCTGAACACTTGATCATCGTAGTTCTCGCCTAGGAGCGGTAGCGAGCGGTCGTGCCCGGAGCTCCTCCGCGCCGTGCAAACCGTTGATCTACCAGAATAGCGTATTCAAAAACAGTGTTTCGGAGTACTGAGTTTAAACTGTGTACATTACCGCAAATCAGAGAATAGTGCAGTCAAACGCGGTTTACTCCATGTTCCAATCCAACAAGTGCAGTGTTGAGTGTTTTTTATTTTTTTAATTATTCCGAGTGCGGTGCCACGATCTCATTAGAGAGAGGAGACGCAACATGGAACATCACAGTAGCCCGATACGGGGCTACTCGTAACAGGGGCCGCTACTAGATGCATCACTCTACGTAGTGCAGAACACAAACTCCACAAATGTTTGCGATCTGCCATTGCAACAGCAACGGATTGAGCAGTTACAACAAACAATTCGACATCAACATACTCAAAGATGTCGCCCCCAGGACCAACTGGAACAACTTAGGCAAGAAGTCCAAATGCAATAACAAATAATACTTTAGCTACAACAGCAGATACAAGAATTGCAACACCAATTAAACAGTCGCCTTCCACAGCAGCCAAACGTTAACACCCAGCCTTCAGACCAACCCACCCTTATCAACCAACATCCTTATCAAGATCTACATCCAGCCTTCACAGCTTAACACCTAAAAAATCTTGAAGGAAAGTTGATTTCAATCTCTACAAATAGTGCGTTCCCCTCAAGTGATTCAGCCACCTGTTCTGACCACAGCTCTTCCAAACGTAAACGTTCGGATAATATTGAAGACGATGCCCCTTAAGCTTATCATGTTCTTACTGATCCAGGAGAGCGCTGTAAGTTCTTGAGGCAGCCTTCTTCAACATAAACAAGTACGATCATAAGTGTGTAGGCTTGACGTTGATTAATGGAATAAAATAAAAGATTTAACATAAATAAACGTGTTACGCGTAAAACATTTGGCCTTAGCATATTACAAATATATAAAAAAATAAACGTCAGATGTATTTATCCTCTCTGAAAAGTACGCCAGCAAAACTTCTGAGTCAGAATTGAATGTATTTCTCCTTTCCAACACTAACACATGTTCCCTCATACTTGCCCTTACTTTTCGTGCGGAGTAATGTTTTCATGGATTTGTCAGCTTTTTCTAATATTTCATCTGGAATAATATGTTAAGTTTGTTTTATTTTCAGACATTTCTTATTTCAAATGTTATTCTCTAAGACACTTCAGCGATCATAAACATTTATTGCAAGGCCAACTAAAATGGGTCTTGTTTGTAACCAATATGATGTCATCAAATAGATGCCTCAAATGGTAGATATGTTTGAATTTCTGAAATTTAAAGCTATTCTTAAATGTAAACGAAAAAATATTGAACGTAACACGTGGATAAAGGGTTATAATTGCACTCGTGGTAAATAAGAATACTCGCCCTTATCGTCGCTCGTTTTCTTTAACATACCCTCATATAATTAAACCCCACTTTATACACTCGTTTCGTTAATTACTATAATTCTAATCAAAGGGTAGCAATATTAAATGATTACGTAAACAAAATAAGTATATAAAATAATTTTAACTGAAAATATATTTTCAAATAGTTCACGAAATAGGACGCAAATATTTCAGAGAAAAAACCCTTCCCATTGCAAATATTAAACAGTGAAACCATATAGATCACTCAACTCAAATTCGCTTTACCATATAAATTCTCCCTCCAACATATTTGAGTGCACTTAATACGAGAGGGATCGTAAAGAGCGGAAGTGGACAGATTCATAATATTAGCCTATCGGTCGATTCATTAATAATCAGAGAGCGCCAAAAACAAGTATGCATTGTGCATAAAAGTGAATACGAATCTATACCAATGGGAAAATTATCAATAACAAAAAAACGGTGTAACGTCGCCCACACAGTAACAGAGTGTCAGTGAATATGATGCATTATCGGAAGTTCATAAATCGATTGGCCTGTAGATTGTATATGTCATCAATTGTTCGATGATGGTTGCGCACACTCTTGCGTTTTATCAGACTTCCCAAGTTGTCAAACTGAATTATGGGCTCTTTTTCTATGCAGCGGTTGCGGGCACGGGCGCTGATTTCCTGGAGTGCATGCACTTCCGCTTGGCGTTTGCCGGAAGTTCCCCTCTCGCTCTCACTCCGATTGCACCATTCGCTTCGCTTTGGTGGGAGCTGCGTGGAAATTGCACGTCGAAGATAGCGCTCTTGCTTTAAAGGGAAATGATTAAAGTTTACTACACTGATCGCGGCGAGATGTGCTTCTCACTACGCGCAGAATATTAAATCAGTTACATCTGTAACTGGCGGGAGTTCTGATAGTAGATAGGGCTCTTGCGGAGTTTTCCAGAATGGTAACATCCCCGTTTGAAGATTTGATGTCTATGTGAGTAACCAGAATTTTTTTATCAAATGATTATTTTTGAACAATTGCATTACAAGCGCACTGTATATACAATTTTATTTATAGGTGATCTGACTTTTGCACGAAGGGTCAAGCTCGGTTGAAAGAAGCCACAGCTATATTATCTCGTTCTCCAATTGATGTATTTGAATGGTTTGTAAGGTAGAATTCTGGTTCCTATAATAGTTCACTTAAATGTTTCTTAGATTTCAGTATTAATTTGTTCTATTTTAAATATTTGCTCTGAAAGAGATGTGTCACATTACACCTTAAGAGTCCGTCGCCACAAGAGACCGTACAGAATACAAACTAAATGTCATGGCTGAAATATATAGGAAATCTGCGCTATTAGCGAATACTTACAAAGGTTGTAAACATATAATGATACCGGAAGTCGTTCATTTGGAGCTGTAAGATCTGAAAAAAATCAAAAAAGCAATTATTTTGACATAATGGTAACTCAAATTGTACTTAAGAAATATCTCACAAAGGTTGATATCTATTCTCTAACTACAATTATTTCTATATAGATAATTTATACTCTCATATTACTGTTTAACAAAACAAAAAATAAAAATATCACGCCACGCAGCAAAAGCAGACAGATGCATACAAGTAGCTATCCTTATTTGTAATGGGAATATAAATTCATGTAACTGTTAGTATGTCCATACTATTTATCAATACTGATATAATACATGCGCTCAATACCACTGTATTGGTGGATTCATTAAAATAATTACACGTAATATAATCAAACTGAGTAGCCTACCCACTACATGCTGTTGTAATGAAACAATGAAGAATTTCTATTTGGTATAATACGATTACATAATTGCATTACACGGATTGAAGAAACAAACTGATTGAATCGAACATGGGGGTATTGATTAAAGAATATGGTAAAAATAGGGCTGCGCACGATCAAAAGCTCTTTATGTAAATCAAATATAATCCGCGAGGATCAATGAAAACCATTTGAATTTACTGAGAAAGGATCGGCAACGAATATGCATGTGTATATATCGCTCTCAATTACACGCTTCACTAAGTGACTGCCGGTTACCACCGACTGAACGAGCAAAGCATGTGTAAATGGAATTGGAATCAGGGAAACACCTGCAACAGGTGGCTGCCTTATAGGGGGTTAGTAATGAACACGACCCTCCCTCCGGGTGTAGTAATTTCAAATTATATAATTGAATCTAATTTTCAAACAATTAGAATAAAATTATTGTTATTTAAAACAGATTTGCTGTACAAGCCATTAACATGTATGTTAATAAAATTTGGTGCTGATTAATATACATTTGGGCGATTTTATTAACAGGTTTATTAGCAGTAATAAAACACAAATTCTAAGCCATTCCATCTGTATTGAACTGATATTTGGGAACGACTGACACAAAATATGTAACATATACATTTACATTTGTGCAAGTTAAATTGAATTGCCTACACTATTGAGGAATACATCGTATGAACAGTTACTAGATTCTGTAGTTATTAATGTAGTATTAAGTATGGTTAATTCAATACGATTTCCATATTAATGAATTCAGGGTAAGATGATTTTTATGCCTGTTTCACATTCTTGACAAACTAATGAAGAGATCCCTCTTGCGTATTCCACCATTTTACGAAATTACATAATCAATATACACAAAATTCATTTGAAGGGGTATTAAGTAAATGTAATATATTATTTCATACATTTTGAAAGGTCGAACGTATATCTTTGAATTTTCAACACCCGGGGTGAACTTTTTCTGGTGCCTCCCCGCTCCCAAATTTATATTTGTTTACATATATATATATTTGCAATAAATTTAATTTCTAATTATTTTAAATATTTAAAAATATGAAATTCATTATATAACGTATACAGAATAAATAATTCAAAACCTTGACTTGTATGTATTTTATTTTCGCCCTTAGCCAAAGAGGCTGTCAAAGTCAACTTAGGCCTTTGAGCGCCCTGCCTCCAACTGAAAAAAAAATCAATTTACATGCAAAATAGTTTTTGTTTCATTTGGACATTCTTGATGCACACTCAATGGAATCTCTTCATCTATTTTCATAAAAATGTATAAATACACGTTCATTGTGAACTTTAAATGCCATTGAAACAGTTTATAAGAAACATATTCATAAATATTTTAGACGCCCTTAAATAGTTTGCCTCAGTATTTCGACACACAATACAAATACCTGTATGTTTAAATTTCATGTATTATGATACAAACTATTATATACTGTTTGTGTGGTGCAGAGAGTTTTAACACTGATTTTCAGTGGTATAGTTACTTTTACATATTTATGTTCAATTAGTGAGGGAATTAACACTTTTAAACTAATAAAAGCGTACTTTCTACCTAAAACGTAGAAGGAATTTCAATTGTAATTTACAAAAGGTTAATGTCTGCTTTTTAGTGATGTAACTAAAAATGAGCTTGTTATTTACAGACTTAATAATTTTCTGCAAACGAATATTGTCTACATTTCGATCCTTTTTATTGTATTATCCGTGTTATGCAAAATAGAAGAGGTTGAGGGAATTAAACTATCCACTAAGGCAGCTAAAAAGTGTACTAGTTTTGAAATGTTTGTCTTCGTACATTCTCTACTTCAAACTACTATATTAAAATGATTTATTGTTTTTTTCTTCACTCACTTTTTTGTTTGATATAAATATGATACCAATAAAAAGAATTTAAATGTTGACGATAATTTATAATATATTTAATATTTTTCAAGTAATTTACTAAATAAGTAATACATTCTGTAAATACAGAAGAATCAGGATTAATTCTTTGAATGAGGAAAGTAATTAATTTTAATAATAGTATTTCAACTACAACTAGATGCGGTAACTATGAGTAAAATTGGCTAATCCTACTTGTATTTCATGTGCACTTTCCGGCATTGCATTGAGAACAATCTATATCAGGCATGCTAATGAATATTCAAGTACATGACAAACAGGATGTTCACAAATTGTCCCTAAAATGTCAAAGTGGATTACAGGCCGAATTATCGAGTTCACTGAGCACAAAAAATGTTAGCTTACGACATGTCCTTTACAAAACAAAAAAGAGACAACGTCAACAATTGTATTTGCTCGTTTTGTATTAATCCAACCATTAGCTTAAATACACAATCCCCAAGTATCACGCCAGGCACGCACTCTCGTGGCGGTCCTACAAAGTTCATTAGGAGGCCGCATCCAGGCGTCCTCCTTCCCAATTCTACGAGCTGTTGTCATCACCATGATTAGGGCCCAATTTAAAGGTGGGTTGAATGACTTTCAGCCTCGAAGACCCCATTATTCACCTCCAAAAAACGAAAAATCCCAAAGAATTTTAATTTTAAAATGGTGCAATCGTCTCCTGTATTATTTCAGCAGTGTAGATATCTTTGGCGGCTCTCGTAGGCACCCAATCTTTATAAATGACGTCTGATAATTTCTAGTAGACGTGACGAATTGTGTTTTTACTTTAAAAATGTGATGTATTTGTTGAAAAAACAATTCTAAATATTCGTGCCAAATGCAAACCGCAACACTCGACCATATCAAAGAAACATTCATCACGGATAACTTCTTGGACATTCTATTACATTTTTGCTGGTCCGGCGCTTATCGATACTAACCTAAACACAGGCCCTTGCGCTGGAGGCTCTCTTTGTGACGTCACGCTTATACGGCTTAAATTCCTTAATCTTTTATTTATCCTTGCTGTGTACACCGTGGTTTGCGCCGACTGGCGAGGTTCATTTGCATAATCATTAATTCAAGATTCACGCTCACAGTAGCAACTAGGAGTATTGATAGTTGCTTGACACCGATTAATATTTTTTTATGCGTGTAGTGCAACCGTTTATTTACTGTTTTGCCGTAATGAACAAATGATATATACCATATTTGTATTAAACAAACAAGTTCTCGTTGGTTTTTTGGGAATTTGTTGGAAGAGGAACCTACTGTGTTTCGAATTATCTACTAATTTCTGTTATTCAGTATTGAATGAGATAGTTCTCTATGTTTAATTTTGGCGACATTTAAGGATCTTCGTTATTTGAAATAGAAGATTTTCCTTCTGCAGTAGAATATAAATGTGGTAAATGAAGATATAATTCATTTGTTAATTTGTGAGAAGTATTTTATGTTATTCAGTTTGGGAGCGGTCGTGAACACAAGGAAATTTTAATACACTCAAATAAGCTGTGGACTGGCCGTTCTGAGAAGATTATGTTGAAAATGCTTTGCTTTCTGGGTATGATCATATTGAATTAAATACTGAACATCGGCGTTTGTTAGAACATAACATCAACAGGCAGATATGAAAAGAAATAAAATAGAATTGGACAGGTTTTCGTATGTTTAACTGTGCATTCTAGGTCAACCTACACAATATAATGAAAAAAACACACACGCACAAACAGTTGGTCCACTTTTGTAAGTAATTTAATACGTTTGTCATTAGAAACTTATTACGTTGCATCAAACTTATTACGTTACCTCCTGATGCTACATTCAGAGGCAGACAATCGGAAATTCATTGATCCATTTGACACGGGCATACTGTTGGAATGTTAAACTTCGGCACCCTATGCCCCTTTTCGGTCATCAACATTAACTGGCTTATCGCTGCCAATCATTGTGGAGATTAAAAACAATATTTGTGGAATTTTGTATGCATGCAAGGAAATTATGGAAACGTGAATACCATGGGGTGAATTATTGATTCACGAATTGTTAAATTGCCAATAAACATTAAAAACGAACTACATAAAACTCGTTTAAACTATCTGAACCGGAATTACAATTCCACATGCGCAACATTCAACATATAAAGTAGATTAATATTTTATGCAATTTAGCTTTTCTGGCGTCGAGCGGGCAACTTAACCCATGAACTACAACTTGCTGAGAATCCTTGCCTGAGGTCTACAATCACTACTCCGTGGTCCATCCGCTCGAATACCGCGAACTCGCCCTTGGTAGTCTCGTCGGTCGCCCGTTAAAAGCGCTGAGGTAGCGGAAGGCGGAGCTGGGCCGGGGCCGGGGCCGTTAAGGGCGGAGAAGTCTTTCCGAATGATTAGGCCGCGCCCGACGGCGGCAGGCCGGGTTTTCTGAGCGGCTGCCCGTGAGAAATCCAGCCACCGACGCAGATCGCTCTGGGATGCGCGGCGAGTGGGGTGGCGGCGGGGGCGGGGAAGGGTGGAGTGGGAGGGGAGTGGAGTGGAAGGGGTGGGGAAGATGCGTGGCAGAGTGCCGGGGAAGGCGCACGTGGCACAGATCGACTTTCCTCGGATTCAGACTCCACTCGATGTGGTGTGAGAAGGGAAGTGGTAGAACTTGCTGGATGGTCGATGATGCATAAATTAATAAATCAATTAGAAATAAAATTAATAATGTAAGGAAGTGTTCAGTTAGACAAAATAGCAAATGTTGACAGAAGTTACAAGGAAGATATTTATATTTACTCTGAAAAGTACTTCGTTACTTTTTGGACATACTGTAATCACTTTTAATAAATGTTATGAAAACAGTAAAGTCTTGCTCGATCATTAATCTGTGTAAATAATAAGACTGAGAATTTGGAAAATTTGTATTCACCTACATGATTTCATACATTTTGGCAGAAGTATCGTCTAGAGAAATTAATTTATAAGCTTAAAATACTGATGTTTTAACATCTTTTGAACACAATTTGTAAGGGGCTTTTTATTGAACAGTAACACAAATTACTCTTAATATAATTTCTGAATATGCTCTAATTTGTTTTAGTTTACGAAATACAAAATATGTTAAAGGTACATGCAGAAAAATAGGTAACACGAAAAATGTGTTTTAAATTTAACTTTAATTTCACTACTGTGTTTAAATGAAGTTTATTTTATCCATGTGTAACTCTTTTAGCATCAGAGTCATCGACTTTAAAAGAGACAGACTTCAAAAGCTTGTAAATTCTGATTCCGTTCGAAGTGCCTATTCATCAACTTAACGTTCGCGTTAAACTGAATGCTAGTATAGCACTAGAGACACATTGATGCCACAATGCATAACTACATGGCCATATTCTGTTCTTTTCTAACGATTCTCAAAAAGTTCTCACTGCATTGCCTCATACAATAGTGACGTTAATGGTCCTCAGCGACCGCAATTTCAATGTATCTTACTCGAGCAGTTCCATAATTACGTCAATCTCTGTGAAAGGACAGCATTTCTCGTGTAATGGCCGGACAGATGCTGAATGCTTCACTAGTGAGAAAAATGCCACTGATTGAGGGAATATTAGTGGTATGTTAACGTAATGTCCACCCTACATTACTTTCCAGATTTGATTTTTTCAGTCTCGAGAAGATAGAAAATCACGAAATTTTATTTCACTAAAATAAAGTAACCTGTAATAAATCAATGCTTTTATTTAACATAATATAATTACACAACAATAACACATTTTGTAATGTTCCATAAACAAAAAACTAATGATTGTGGTATTTGACCTAAGAAGGAATAGAAAACATTAAGCGAATTTTTCAGTATTATATACGCCTAAATTGGCACAAGTAAATTTTCACGAAACTGTGTGATTATTATATGTACCGTTCATGTAAAAATGTGCTCTAACGAAAAAAAACTATAGAAACGAATCATCAGTAATTTTTCAGAAACAGAGTAGAATCTGCAGACACGTTCGCTCAGGGACGACTCTGAAGTGGAAATCAATACTGTTCTCGACTTGTGCGTATGGTATTCATTTTTCATCAGTCACTCCCCAGTGGGGAGACTGAATGAAAATCTCCTCGGAGAGAGAACTCAGTAGATTTTAGATAGAATAGATCACATCACAGGACAACTTAAATAAAAGTCATATGGGAGATCAAAACTCTTATGCAATGAATTCATTCTATTTTCCGTAAAAAATTGTACACTTATTTTATAGTATATAATGCACAGATGGTACATTGCATCGAAGAGAGAGAAATAGAAAGAGAGAGAGAGAGAGAGGGAGAGAGAGAGAGAGGAAGAGGAGAGAAACAAGTATCGGATATTTTCAATTAACTACACACAAATTACTAACAATATGTTAACAAGAGCAATAAGTAGATACGAGTAAAAATAGAGATATAGACACATCAGATTCGTTAGAGACCGTGAGTTAGCTTTAGTGAATATTTTCAAGTCAGAATTCTCCTTTCTCTTTACAAAAATACAGAGGATATGAGCAGAGGAGAACAAATATAAGTTTTAAATAATCTCAGCGTGGATTACATATACCACGTTTTACACACATACATAGTATTTTAAAATAAATTATTGCTGCTGAAAAATGTCAGACTTTCTCGAACTATCTGTAACAGTTACGTAAAACAATTAACATTGTATTACAATTTATTTACTATCTTCATCGGAGAGCTTGTACAGTAGCACAAAATAATGACAATTTTCTGACACGTTCTAAGGCACACGTCATACAACTTAGATCATTTTTAGAATACAGGCTAACAATCGCAGTTATATACCCTGATTATTTATATCTGAATAACGTTTAACATTGTAATGTGTTGCCGTAATAACAATATCTAAAAACTATTCAGCTTTAAATACTTCATATCTCACACCATCCTTAAAATTCACTTACTGAAAGTTATGGAATACAAAGTTTTGAGAACATTTCAATTCACTGAATGGTTTACTTTTCATTACTTATATTTATATTTTACCAATTTCGTTTCAGAAAAATAAATGTTTTACACGATTTCTTAAAAGTTTGGAACCCGCAATAGTTTATTGGAATAGTTTTTGAGAAAATGCGTATTTTTACTACGCGTCAATTTGAGCTTTCAAATGCACCAAACCGTTTGAGAATTTGAGATTCTGTTCACATAGTATATGTAAACGTCGAAATACATCTGCAATTTACATATTACGTTTGCGCGAGTGGTCCGACTTAAAATATTTAAGTATAATATTTTGAAAATTCAAGTTTTGTGTGCTAAAGTTTCCGAACCAAAAGCTCAAAGAAAAAACGTGGAGCCGTTTTAGAGAAAATATTTGTAACGCATTGTTGAATAAGTAACTCCAAAAGAAATTTAAAATGTTATATCGAGGACACGAAATAAAATTATTTCCCCATCACCCACAACACCTTGGTGCAAACCGCATCCCGATACGTCAAACCGCTTCGAAAATATTCGCTGTCACTAACTCAGGTGGTCCACGTGATCCTGGTTAACTTAGGTAGATCCAAATGTGGCATGCGATAACTAATAATGGTTTTACAGATGGTTGTTGTAGGTAGATTCGATTGATAGTGGGTTACATTAGCGTGGATAATCACGCGTTCGTATAAGCAACCACGCGCAATAATAGATCTATATAAAGAGCTCCATTTTCGCAGAGGAGAATGCAAGGGACTCACCGCGCGGAAGAAGAGCGGCATGTGCTTGGGGTCGGTGTCGACGATGAGCTGGAAGATCTCCTTCTGGCGCACCTCGCGCAGCACCGCGCGGTACGACGCCGGCCCCGCCTGCCGGATGTACATCTCGGCGCGCGCCGCCGGCGCCACGCGCACCAGCTCCTGCAGCTTGAACAGCCCTGCGACACACACAGCATCGCGCTTTCTGGAAAGGCTGCTTTTCAGCAAACGACTAGCGCATGTAGAGGGGTCGACGATTAATAAGTTTTTTTAGACGACCGCTAGTAACAGCGGCTCTTTCAGGGCATGAGCAGCGTGTGAAAAGTTCAATTTTTATCACTAGAGCTAAAAGTGAGACGATGCTTTACAGTTCAGATAAATCTGTAAATGCAACGAAGGAAACAAAATATTTTATTCTAACCGCATCAACTACTACTAACATTAATGAATCATGAAGTGATTTGTACACCCTTGAATAAAAATAGAATGAAAGTCAGCAAGGCTCTATAAAAAAAAATAGTGCATGGCACACAAGGCAGAAAGTGGTTTTATTTTGTCCATAGGATTGCACCACTCGGCCTATCGGCTTCGGGTCGCTACATTTCCAACTCGCAAAATAAAATGACGCTTTTACCACTTGTATCATAAATACCTATTATGCCTGCAAAAAGTATTTACAGATGTTTGGCAGGGACATGGAATTTCCTTGAATGCGTCAGAATGTGACCTGTCGAACATCTGTGCATTTAGGGTTGCCTAAAAACAGGGGACACGCTACATGCATAAATATAAGTCCGTTATATGCAAATTCCCATTGTATGCTCATCGGCAAAAAGTGACCATTTTCGACTCCTCTACAAGCTTTAGAAGTTTGTAACATTTATTCTGATAGAAACCAGAAACCAGAAGGGGCACATGCAATCAGAAACAAACATTTAGCAACAACACACGTTATCACCCGTGTAACTGGGAAACAGTGTATCCCGGACCATCTAACACCGATTTTCATTGTCCTGTTATACTGCTTAATATCAAATCTACCTCTACTAATTTTTCATCTAGGTCTCCTTTTCGATTTACTATTTTGGTTTAAATTATACGGCTGTAGTATGTGACTGTGAAACACTCATAAGGGTAGAATATTTGTTTTAATGTTATAGCTCTGTGAGGAGTAAAGTTCACTATACTTTCTACACCTAAGTAATGCATAAAATTGTATAATGTTTTTGCTTACGGACTACGAGTCTCATTGACGCACAAGACATAACATAATCGGAATGATTGAAATGATCCTTGCATAAGAGTAGCCTACTTAGTGAATAGGTCACACAGTGGACAATAATATGAAATTGAGATCAGGTGTATTTGCTCCTCTATATGCATCATGTTGGCGGATAGCTATCAAAACTTTTCTGAAATAAAATAAAAATCCAAACATTAAAAGAGCCGTGAAATTGAATAACTACTGAAAACCAGGAATAATCTCATAATTGAATGTAATCAGATATCGACTAACTTTTCCGCTGTTTAATACGGACAAAACGATAATGACCCTTAATAACATTTCTATTAATGAACTTCGGTGCACGGAAATGGAGTCCATTTGTTAAGAGTAACTATATGTGGCGCAAGCTAGTTGTCGGACTCACACTCGTGTATTTTCGGTGTGAAATGGAAAATCAGTTAATGCCACGAATATCCTGCTAATAAAATTGTTGAAAATCATTCTGTACTTACAAAAGTATGAAATGTTTAAATACTGTTGGATGTGGATTACAAAGATTACAATTGCTTATTCTTTGTTTGTATGAATGGTAGCATTTCTGATAAATTCTTTATTCTATTACACATTTGCATTACATTTTTTAATCGAAGGGTTATCTCGTTCCTGTGGCACCATTTACCAAGCATTATTAAGACGTGAACAATACCCTCACATATTGACTCACGAAATTGATCGTATACATGATACGCTAACAGAAATAAAACAATATTGCAGTTTACTGTGTTGATTATTTTGAATATCGCAGGCGTACACTTAATTTGTTAACTTAAAACTAAATAAACAAATTGTTTAAAAACTACTATCATGGGGAATGTTTTGCGACCCAAAACTGATCATATCCCATAATGTTTTAATTAGTGAAAATATTTATATTCCAAAGAAGAACTAGTCGATATATGAACAACTATAGTTGCCAAATATGCCCTCGGTTAATAATGTTTACAGGACGTAATTAATACTTTAAAAGAAACTACGACATAAAAGAATTACTTGCAATAATGAAGTGAAGCGTTTCCTATAAAATCTAAGTTGCGGGAAGTGATTATTTACCTTATAGTTTCTACTATTTGCGAAAATCTTGTTCTTTGTTATTACAGGATCTAAAGGCCAAGAGGTTACGTCTCATTCTGCAACTAATGGCGGACAATCGCGTTATATTTGAAATGGAAAAAACGTGTTGTTCCTGTTAATTACGACTCCCGTGTTCCTCAATATAAATACGTAATTAAGTACGCTGGTAATAATTCATATGAGACGTTTTCCGAATGGAGTGGATCACGATTACTGGATCAAATAAATTTCTGAATCCTTTCCACGAGGAAAAATATTTATGTTACGGGAAATACTAAAAAATGAGAATATTAGGCCGCTTGCTCAGCACAGGTTATTGTCAGATTAATATGGTAAATAAGAAGAGGCATGGGATAGGAACCAGATCACTACTTTGATTTTGGTATCAAAGAAATTGCATCTAAGACATGTACTTTCTTCAGGATGTTAAAATGAAAATTATAACCATGAAAATATTGTAACCAGCTAAACAATCAAGATTTTTCCGATTCTCTTTGTGAAAACGCTACATGTAAGCAAACGATCAGAGTTTATTAGCCCTATTTAAGCAATAATGAATTTCATAAAATGGAAAAAACAAACTTTATGAGTTCACGACCTGTAATTCTTCTACTTTCGAAATCCGTGAGAAATTGTCGGTATTAGACAAGCATGAGGATTAATTGTTGTTTATAATGATTAATAATTCGTGGTCAAGTTTGTCTATGACTAGGTATCGACATTTCCAGTATGGGGGATTAACTCTCTTTAGATATTTGGTATTCGTAGAATTTGTACGTAAATGGTTAACTCGACTTTCACATCTCTCTTAGCGTGAATAATTGATCAACTTTATTTTGACAAACGTCTCCGATTTGAACTATTTATGCGTATTTGGTACAGTATCTACATAAGGTTGCCAAATCTGAAGATGGAAAGAGAAACACATCTTAATAACTCCGTTTGAAGACAAATTGTCACTTGATCACTGACATATTGAAATCGTCTCCTTGCCTATCGTCGGCCACTAACACATTTAGGTCGAATTTTGACTTAACCACTGCATGTACAGATACAATATTATTATTTTACAACGAAAAGTAAAAATAATAAAACATTGGATTAAATTAACGGATGAATTACCGCTGTTTTGCACGATTATGTGAGAAACGATGATCACAAAAAATAAATTTGTTCTCTTCCGTCTTGGAAAAGCAGCAACTCAAAGCAGGGTGCGAAGGGGGTTGACCGCCTCAGGGCATGGTTGAGAGGAGTGAGCCGCCCTGAGAGCTGTTCTGCGTAAAATCAAGCGCCAATTCACCAAATTGTTTTCGATCAAGCAACCACAAACTTGAAACCTCCTGTAACTCATCCTATTTTCAAAACTACAAGCAATGTACACACAAATCACTTCTATTTAATAACAAGAAAATAACAGACCTACTTTATTTTCAAAGACCCGTCATCTACGTATTTTTAATAATTTCACATTCCCAGCCTTAGGACTAATCTGTAGATCAATGCCTTGGTCAATATCGTTTCTCCTTAGTTATCACCAGGCACATTCTGTCTGATTGACTTGTATATCAGTATGAGCCATTCTTCTAAGACAAAAATCCTTCAATTTCAATATCACTAAAGCATGAAGAGCATCCCAAAGAGGAGTGGAGACCGAGTAGGTAACGATTTCGCCCGTATCTGACGATTTTACGACGTGTGGTGTAGGGAAGTGCTGAGCTGTACGGTGCAGCAAGGTGGACAGCTTGTGAGCCCACTACGGTCTCTTTCACAAAAACTGAATAGTTGATCTTTTCTTTACTTCAGAACAAATCCATATGCTGTCTTATTGAAGAACATTCCCTGCGAAAATACCAGCGAGGGAAGGATTGAGAGGAATCGCTTAATGCTATCCCTTTCACGTAAAGGAAAGAAAAATAGAGTGGGAGAGGTAGAGTTTCTAATGGGGTCTGCTCTTGTTCAAAGAATTAAGCACTTCTGAGCTTTCACATGAAACCAATAAACATACGGATCAGGCTCTGCAGCCTGTTGCTTCCATGAAAAAAATTCACGTTCAAATTTAAACTCTGAGGAAATTCAGCAAGAGGGTTTTCAGGTTTGGAGAAAAGGGTGGATTTTTCCCCTGCCAGCCAAAAGAAACGGAAGGGTCAGAAAGAGCTTCTGATCAGGGACGGCTCTTAATTTTAATAAGCTAATGAATTTTCTATATTGCAAAAAGAGGTGGCAGGACTGAATAAATGTCACGTAAAATTTGAAATCAGGGTGGAAAGTGCTCGGGGAAATTCTCGGAAGGGATTATGGGTGAATTAGATTTTTAAGTTCTGTGGAATATCCGGTGGCAGTGAAAGGCTACTAAAAATTTTCTTGTTAAAGAAACTAAACCAAAAGATACGTCAAAATTATATAGATTATTTAAAAAAGACACTATTTGTAAATTTACGTACAATTGTGAGTTCTCGTACTTTAAAAATACGAATTTCTTATATCATGCTCAACCATTTTAAATTTGAAAAATGAAATATGCAGACTGCATGGCTAAAAGCTGCTTCCTTGAATCACCTGCTTTCCACTTTGATTTAATTTTCTTTACCCTATAAATTTACTATCATTTCAAAGTTATAATTATCTTGTTTTTTTCCAGATAATTCTTCCAAGACTACTTCCTGCTCTTCAGCAATTGGAACTGTGATGATCAAGTTCTTCAAAAATATATATAACTTGTTTTAAATAACTTTCTACTAGAGTGCATAATTTTAAAAATGCAAATATTTGTAAGTTAATCTTACAATTGAATGGTTGGTACACCTTTCAAATGGTTTATTTCTTTCATCTTCATTCTGAGTTCTCAGAACTACGAAGTATCCAAACGTGATTTCTTCGAAGTATTCAAACGAACTGTCTCAAATGAACTCCATTTCTTTGACCACTTTGAACTATTCCTTGGAAAAACGTAATCCCATAGAAAGTCAGAAAACATATCAAATTAAATTAATTTAGTAGCTGCTACTACTACAATTAAGTTCGACAAACTACAAACAATTAATGAATCTCATTTTAAAATATATTATTTCTTACCTAAAGATCCATCTTATTAGAATCATTGAATTTCCTAGCTTAGTAATTACTAGCTCGAATACATATAACACAGATTTTTATTATTTTAGTTATCCATTGTTGTAATTTTAATGTTTATATTGGGACATTCTTGTTCCTGTTTTTGTACGTAATGCGCTTCATATGTAATACGAGTTTTATTCATTAGACCATTAAAGAATGCAAGAGAATGCTTGTTAAACATTAAATATACCTGTAGTCTCAACAAAATATCTTCTCAGGGTTCCCAAATTATGGATAAATATGTTTTCAATAAATAAATAGAAATTAAATGATTTATCGCCAAACTCTCTCGACTAAACTAATGGAACTATCGTTAATTTCAAACGTGGCTTATTTTTAAACTTTTCGAATTGAGGGTACTATGAAATTCATGATGGTATATCATAATTATCCTCCTTACAAAAGTCAATATGATCATATATTACGTGGGATTCGAACCGACAACGAACATGTAACGAAATGAGTGAGGGCCCGCCCACAAAACTTTATACCGGACCCCCTTTGTAAAATTAATATTGTGTATTATTTAAAGAAGGGGACCCTTTCATCCGGGCCCTTTCTTTAAAAATATCCACAACATAAGTTTTCTTAAACACACAATACTTCAGCGACAGCATAATCTTCTTTATGTCTCATAAACTCAAGCGGTAAACAAGACGGTACAAGTCAACATGCTCTCAACCCCCTAATTCTAACTGCGGTTTATTACAAAGCATTGTCGGCAACGGTCTCGTCTCAGGTTTATCACATAATATGGCAGGATCTTTTATGTTTTTGACTAAATAAAATAGAATAAAACTTCAAACTTAAACAATAATTAAGAGACAGTTTGTGAGTCGTCTTTATTGTTAACAATGGTAAAGTGTTTATAGCCATTACTGTAAAATCTGTCTTTATTATTCAAATATATGAAATTAAGACTGTTATAAACTCTAAATAACATAACAATAAACATAAATAACATAACAATAAACATAACTACACTAACGGACTTTATTCTACTCTGTCTCGATTCAGACTTTTTCCTTTGGATACTGATTTCGATGAAGTTCGTTGCCGTCCGCAACTTCAAGGGATTCGACGGGACGATTGTACGGGATTTAACTTGCTCCCTTCGTGTGAATCGCCGCATTGCACACAAGAAAGAGCAGCAAACACGACACTCAAGGGCCCTGAACACGACTGAGCCAAAAGCCAATTACGCTCTTGCACACAGTCGGCGTCAGAGTGACCACTTCAGGTGTGTGTTTGATCACATGATCAAGTGCGCAGCTGCAAGAGGAATCAACCGCATACCACCGTCACACACGGTTAACACGCGTGAGCACACTCTGTTTGGCGGTCTGCGGACACTTAACTGTGACGCCTTGCGCGTAGGAAATGCTGCCGCGAATGTACTGGGTGGTCCTCTTAAATTGCTAACTAGAATTTTTTTCCTCAAGAATTTTACGTTTCTCTGGACACATTATTGTGTAATATATTTGTTTCACTACCTCGATCTGCGGACATTTTCGAAATAATACGTATACATAGGACTTATTAGAGGTAAATCTTCTTTCCCAATCCACGACGATCAAGGTAATTTCACTAAAACGGATTGTATGTGTTTATTGCACGAGTTTCCTTTTATCACATCTGAACAATTCAAAGAGGTGTGTTTAGGCGACATGTTTGCATATTTTATCTATCCAGTAATTTACTGAACCTTTACAATTAAAACAGGACGGAAACAATTCTTCTGCTATGTGAAGCAGTGTAGGCCTCACAAAAAATTTATGTCGTATCAATAAGGGCGATTGGGGCTAAGTTGTCAGCATTGTCTGAATCGTAATTCTGACAAAGAAAAGAAAGGATTTTAATGAAATAATATACTGTCATTTTTCCACTACTTTATTTGGGCGAATAAAAATCGAAGCATATTTAACCTAAAAATAGGAAAAATCAGATAGATGCTGTAATTGATATCTCTGATACATCTATTCTTTCTCCATTATAATGAAAATGATACAACTTGGATGTTACCTTTCTATCTGCAAAGAGGCTTCTTTTCCTTTAAGACTACGTCTTTCCTGAATCAAATTCGTGTTTGCGCTTACTATAAAATTGAATGTAATGAAGTTAATTCTAATAACTTTTATACACAAAACACGGAAATAGATGGCACACGCTTAAATCGCAGCTTTTAGGTAATACTTATTATTCATAATTATTTTGGTTGACATTTTATAAATTTAAATAAATAAAAAATAAAAACAAATTCACACGATTTCCAACCCCTTTGGTACCATAATATTAAAATTTCATGAGGACAATGATTGTATTCACGACTTATTATTACAGCTAATTAGAGAAGTTAAATGTTGAATGCGTTTATTAATAAAGTAAGGCAGCTGCTGTGTTTTTCTTTGGTACGTCCATAAAACACGTATTGTATACCAACAGTTTATAATAATAATAATAATAATAATAATAATAATAATAATAATAATAATAATAATAAAACTGAAGAAAGCATCGATCTGAGTGTGTTAATGAAGGATTTTTGTTTCTCAATCGAACGGTAATCTAGTTTACATTTGAATGTCTCTCTCACAATCCCTTTTCACAAGCACGTATCCACAACGCGCCAACACCTCTTTGAGCTTCATCGCGGAATCTCCTTTATTCGCACGAGCGTTAGCAGGTGCCGAATCAACAGTCTTCGCGCAGCTTCAGCAGGCTGTGTGCCCGGTGACATTCGTCTCGCCCTCGGGCGGCACGCACGCCAAACCGTCGCAGGATATGAGAGGGCGCTGGCAGCGGCCGGTAATGATGCGAATCACACGCGGCGGCACGCGGCGCGGCGCGCAGCGGGGCCTGGCGAGCGGCGCGAGGGGGGGTGGGTGGAGCGAGGTATTCCGCGAACGGCGTAATGAGCGACGGGTCTGCGAACGATGGGAGCGCGCGCTCTTGCAACGACGTCGCTTTCCTGTGCACTGCAACTATGTGCTGCGTCCATATGAGTGTAGTAATGAAACGTTGAAGATCTCTATTGACTCATTATTTCATGTTTCCGGGCATGTCTAATTTGTTATTGATGTTATTGATCTCGTGAGTGTAGTGCAAGTTTTTTTCTACTCCCATTGTATAACGCTGTCATTTAATGGCTGCAACCAGTTGCATAATGTTACCCATTTAGATACAATTTGTCATTATGATACAGGTTCTTGACCAATCACAGAAGCTTACAAACCAAGTATTGGCACTTCATTAATCATTGAGAATCTTTATAGTAAATGTTTCGTTCCAATGTGTCCATTAAAATTGTATTTAATATTATATTCTACTTCTTAATGTTAATTTATTTTATTAGTAGTAGTTTTTAACGTGAAATATTATTTAAAATGAATTGATATTGCACTTTGACCCTGTTTGACTAGCGCAGTGGTAGGTGTTGAAGAAAACATTTGATTAAGGTTAAGATCTGAACGCAAGTCATTTTAGGTTATTTGTTGCTGCCGTGTGGTTGTTCTTAAAAATGTCTAATTTAAAATGTCTGGTGAATCAACGGTGGTCTTGAGATCTCCAGAAGTAAGTGTAAAAGCAAAGATGGTGTCGTCGAAATTATTGCAACAACTTCTGTACTCTCTGACTGGCTGGTGAAACAAAGCCACCTGCGGTGAGTAAAGAGCTGTCCGCTAGGTGGCCTTGACAGAATCCTCCATGTCAACTGCCACGAAACGATTCGATGTCAAAGTTTAACATATAAAAGTTACCATGTGTCGTAGAAAAAGTACCGTATGAAACTCGATGTAATGGTTATTAATACACTCGTGTGAAGTTGACGATACTCGCTCGTTTCTCGCTCGAATCGTAATATCACACTCGTATTAATACTATCATTACATCGTCGTTTTATAATGTACTATTATCACATGACGTGGCGGTGTTCTTCGTCCGCAGGAAAGCGAGATCCGGCGTTGACCTAACCGTCGGGTCGCGAATTTCTCCATCTATGTAACCAGCACCAGCGGGACACCGCCCATGCTCGGGCAAGCTTTAAGCTCTCGACTGGTCTCCCGGCATATGTGGTAATATAGTGCATGGAAGTGTGTGTCTAAGTTAGGTGTGTGGATAGGACAAGAAGAAGGAAAGATCGCGCGCGATCCATGACCTGTTTGTTGGCGTACTGTTCTGCATTTGCCTGATCTTGAATGGAGAAACCACGGAAACCTTCCGATAAGAGCAGCCACAGTTGAAATTGTTTTCCAGAAAGCAGTTGAATTCGATCTGACTACTAGCTTGTTTCGAAAATATGCCACTGTCGGATCTCGAAATCAAGCACTTCCCGATCAGAGTCAGTGCTGCAGTGGAATCAGTTGATGTTCTGACCCTACTCAGCTCGTTAAGACAAGATGACAGTTTTGTATTGTTTATCAGAAATCTATCGACACAATTAGAAGTAAGAATGCTACTGCCGGAGAGAGAATTACCGCTAGGAGAGTATTGTGTAGTAGTAAAATCAAGCGCACATGCAACCCACGACACACGTTACGCGGCAACACACTTTACCATAGTGCATAAAGCGGAAAAAAAGCATTTTATGTCCTTAAAGAAAATTTCCGAGTCCCTTTACCCACACAAAACGGTATCAACTTGAAGGAGGTAGTACTTCATGAACAACGAAGGAGCGAAGTATCTTACTCGAAGATAAATATTATCGTCGTGTGTTCTAACAAACATTTTCTTCAGAATATGTTCAGTGTTGAAACTTTATGTTCATTCACGAATTTTTAATTATACTAAAATACACGAAAAAATTATGTTTAATATATTGATTTATTCGATTCATCTCATTAAAAATGTTTAATACGAAATTTTAAGTTATTCCAGCGCCTCCACTCACGCCGTTCACGAGATTAGTTAACATTTTTTATCACCCGAAAACGACTTTAGCAGCATATTATTAACCTTAAATTTGTCTTTAACCTACTGAAGAATTGTATTATCATGTCTGAATTGAAATAGAAGAACATTTTAAACAAATGTAGTATCTCTGTGATCATACATTTCTCAGTTTTGCTACTTATTTACACACAAGGCAAGGATGTGAACATTGGTGAACGTTTGATATGATTATATTTCGAAACGTTTTGTTTTTGCCAATGTTGTTTAATTGTACCAACTTCAAAGTCGAGTTATGACACCTCGATTCCGCTTTTGCTCTAATGCTGATGAAGGACGTAGTTTTGACAACGAATAATTAGGTTTGCCGAATTGAGCAGGCAATATATTGCTCGTTGACAGATTTGAAATTTCGTGATTTACCCGACACATGTTGAAGAAAAGCCAAATACATTGTGACGCGTGAGCAATCTTTCCGCCCTCCATATTAACTGATTGCAGGGGCGGCCACTGGGATTAAAAATAGTGAGGCACAATAAAAAAGTTGCAATTATAATCATTACTTCATACTTTCTTTCTTGTATTTCATGAAATACAAGAAAGAAAGTATCAAGTATTTTGAAGAATCCTATTTCCGTATTTTGCGTCCGTATTTTGCGTGCAGTAAATTACTGAATTACTTGCTCATTGAGGCGTCGCAGAAGCAGTAAACTGTTTTAAAAGTATTTTTATTTGTTGAAACAATTTCTAAATTTGAGGCATAACTTCGTTCAAAAAAGTTCCTACAGTATCTGGCATTGGCCTTACCAATGAATCGTAGTAGCTGATAATATTATACTTCCTTTCAAAAATTCCCAACACCCAATGACCTTGCATGTTACCTCCATACGGGATGTGAGCTGGCAATATTGCAATTTCGAAATGTTAATCTTTGTAATGCAGGTATGGATGATACGAATAATGAGAATTCAGTACAGTTACGTTATTTATGTTTTTTGTTATCCACAAAAATACTCATAAAATATCACTTTTCAGCTGTTCTTCAGGGTTATTCTCTAATATTAATACTAGATCTTTCTCAATTAGTTTCGAATATATATAAAGGTGGCTTCTTTTTATGTTTATGTGAATACGGTGTTATTTACGTTTAATAAGAATGAGTTGTCATTCATATCCATTTGAAAATAGGTATTTGCACGCTTAAGAATGAAAATGTGCAAAGTCGAATACGAATTTGGATTAACTAACATTACTCATTGGTTTTCTCCGCATTCACTTGACGTTCTTTAAATTAAAAAGTTCCAAGGTAAAACTGTGCGTAGGTTTTTGCAAATTTATTATTAAAAATACGGTAGTGCGGATGGAACACTTCCCTTCTTATGCATAACATCAGCGCAGCGTCAGTGACTGTTCTACCGCGCGATTCACTTTTTGGTCTTAGAGATGACGACAATCAGTGATGCCGTCCTCGTGGAAGAATTGTATGGCGTCGTGGAGCGAAAATTGCCTCTGGGGTTTCATCAACGACTTCTACAATAGTACATTATGAACCGATGATGGGTCTTAATACACGAGTGTTATATTACGATACGAGCGAGGAACGAGCGAGTATCGTAAACTTCACACGAGTGTATTAATACCTATTACATCGAATTTCATACGGTACTTTTTCTACGACTAATGGTAACTTTTGTAAGTTCAACTTCTCCACTGAATCATTTCGTGGCAGTCGAAATGCAAGATTCAACCAAGGCCACCTAGCGGACACCTCTGTACCCTACACCTGCAGATGGCTTTGTTTTACCACTGCGCCTGCGAGGAACTACAAAACTTGCGGCAATAATATTCCGACGCCACACTTTTGCTTTTCCTCTCATTTCTGGAAACGTCAACACCACCAGAAAGAACTACCATTTGCTAAATATTTTAAACTAAAGAATTGGCCGGTTTTTAAGGACAACCACACAGCAGCAGCATATAACACAAAATTACATACGTTCAGACCTTAAAGTCACTCAAATGTTTTCTGTAATAACTACCTGCGCTAGTCAAATAGGATCAAAGTGAAATTATGATTCAATTTATTTTAAATAATATTTCACGTAAACATTACTACTAATAAAAGAAATTAAAACTGAGAAGCATTATATAATATTAAATGCAATTTTAATATACACACTCGAACGAAACATTTACTGCAACGATTCTCAATGATAAATGAAGTGTCAATACTTGATTTGTAAGCGTCTCTGTGATTGGTCAAGAACCTGTATCATAATGAAAAGTGTATCGAAATGACTATCATTATGCAACTGGTTGCAGCCATCCAATGACAGCGTTATACAACGGGAGTAGAAAAAGATATATTCAGGTGGCGTTTGTTTAATTCCAGGCCTACTAAGAACGCAACGCTAAAACGTACAAAAACACATTTTTAGAAGTTTCTTAGAATTTTCTGGTCGGTTCCAAAAACAAATTATCAGTTCCCACCAAGAGACTCAGACGCGTCGAATAACACCTGACAGGTCAAGATTAGTGAACCGGAAGTGGTCTAACTGTGAGTGACGGACAAACGGACACTCGGCGTTACTCAAATACTATAAGGGTGTCTGAGACCGAAGCTCAGAGCGAGAGAAAAACAGACCAAGCTGAGCAGCTCCTGCATACATTTACGAGTGGAAACTCTTTCGGCTGAGTGACCTGCAGATGTTAATTCTTATGGGCCTTTGGCATCTTGACCCACACAAAGATGAGCTGTTAAAACAGGGTTGGAGGCGTGAAAGATCGTTCTATAGCGGTACTGGCTTATTTTCTTAACCTATCTGAGTGGAAGTTGGAATGAGGAACCAATAGATTGAAAAAGGTATATGAGGGACGTTTTGAGTTTGGGAGTGTTGTTAATGATAATGGGTATGGATGTAGTGAAATTTAACATTTAGTGGTGAATTTTGGGATTTGTTTTTGTCAGAAGTCAAGCCAATTTATGATCGTATTTCTGCTTGCCCTCAGACCTAGCTTGAGGTAGGGGAAAATGGGGGACATTAATAGTGTTTTTTCCTGAGATATTTGAGGAAGCGATTTATTAGCTGAAGGGGGAATTATGGAAGCATTTTTGCATTTAGTTTATTGTGAATTGATGTACGAGGGTTTTGGTAAGGAATATTTAATTTATGAAGAGAGCAGTTGTCATTATTTTTGGTGTTTAAAGGTTGGTGGAAGATTAGTCTAAGAATGCTGTTTTCTAGGCGAGTTAGATTGGTAAGATTAAAAAAGGATGTGGCAAAACTTGTGAGATGCAAACGAGGGAGGATGAAGGGGAAGAATGTGTAGGAAATTGTGTTTCTTCTTCACTGATATGCAGGATATGTGTGTACAGTGTTGGGATCTGAGATTTTGTGACGGATTTTCTGAAATAGTGAATCAAAAGCTTATTATTAAAGAGATGTAGCAGTTTTTGGATTGCCAAGAAATGGTTATTGGTCAACACGTAAGTACTCTCTTTCGATATTTCTTTTTCAGATTGTTAATGAGAACGTTTCTTCTCGCAGCAACGATAATCGCAGCTGCAGACATGCAGACGAGATCAAGGTTTTTGTTAGCGACGGAAAAAGGGATGAGGGCGGGAGCACGCCGTTGCGACATCCTGTTCGTGGGGCTGAAGGTGAAGATGCGTAATCTGGAAAGCAATTATTAGGCCACATGGAGCGCGAGTTGGTGGATAGAGTGCAATGGTTGGTTAGTAATGTTTATTCGTACATAACACCAAGACACCATTATTTTCCTAAACTTTTGTGACTATAAAACGCGTTTGGTATTTCTTCAAGCCATTTCCAGAAATATCGCCAATTATGAGAAGTAATACTAAGGTTTCAATCTATCGTGCCCCAACTGACATTGACGTATTGCGACCTGATATCTCCTGAAAGACTCCTCGCCGGTAGAAGCACGGAAAATTTGAATTTGAAATATGAAAATTCATCATATATTCAAAAAAATATGTATACATAACCTTATTTTAAAGCATAATTTTGAAGCTCAGATTTCATTAAGTAAAAAATCTCTAAAATCAATATTGTAATTTTGCAATGTTGATGTTTTTAATATAATGCGAGCAACTGTCGTAATATCATGTCGTCATTGTCGGACATTTCTGGAAGAGTACCTGAAGAACAGAAAACCGATGTGTACATGTTGCCCACTAATACTTACTCATATCGCACAAATGACTTTACTCTTCTTTACATATCTTATTACTTAAACATGATATATTTGTACCTCTTTCCTTCACAATATTTCTTTTGCAGGTTTCTGGACGTAAATTCAAGTTAAACGGTCTCCTTACAACCTCTTTTCGAGTTTTACTTTCTGGTGTAACGTTTGTCTCCGCAGGATCAATATGTTTTAACTCAGCGTCGATGCCTACTACTTCAATGTTATTTGTACTGATTTCCCTGACACTCATCGTAAATAAATAAAATTTTACGTAAAAGCACGAATACTGACTAGCACACACTTCAACTTCACGATAAAAATAATTCACCCAATTGTTAATTCTAACGACCAACGCAGTTGAAAACGGTGTCAAAAAATTAATTCCGTGAAAATCAGCGCTGATGAAACAAACAATATACAAAGAAAAGAGCCAAATAATGTCTTTGAACCCTCTCAATGTTAAAGTTCTGAAATAGATATTAAAAGGTTTTGCATGTGGATTGCTCCGTGCGCCCATGTTGCTTCTGTGACTTAGCTGCTTTTGCAATTGGACCTTTTTTAAAAGGTTTTGAAAGTGTAACCATGCAATTTTGACAGGTTTTGCTAGTGGTTGAGCGGGCGAGACTTTTTAACGAGTTTTGAAATTATTACAGTGGGGTTTACCAGTTGATAAATATACATTTTTGTAGAGGCACCGAGACCTTTCCAATAAGCACAATAACTTGATATTATTTAAATTGTCGTTTAACAGGTTTTGCAACAGAACGACTCAAATCCTTCTTCCCAGTTTCTTCAATCAAAGTAACACAAAAACTGAACATGTGGAAGGATGGAAAGCAGAGTTCAAAAAAAATTGCAGCAATTTTATGAAGATTCGAAATACGGTTCGTATCTTCAAATACTTCGACCAGCATCCCTTCCTGAGCGCGCGTTAGCAGGGGGAGCGCTGGGTGACGTTGTTTAATATAATAATAATAATAATAATAATAATAATAATAATAATAATAATAATAATATAATGTATTTATTTCTGGCGAGGCTCAGGCCATAAGGCCTGCTCTTCCGCCTAACCACCCTCTTGTTTAACGGACTGTTACGGTAGAAATATCCGTTAATCACTGGCCGACAAAAAACAACAACAAAATTACTCAAAAAATGCTTATCTAACATTATGAGTATGCGTATCATTGGATTCGTCTTTTTATGCTTGTCATGGAAGACTAAAAAATAAATATAGTTCCATTAAAAAAACAACTTTACCTCAATATCTCGAAAAATACAAATGATAAAATAGAAATGAATACATGTAGAGGGAAGTATCCAAACCTCGGCCCCGTTCCCTGGGCGAGCTCCTTGAAATACTGCTTTGTAGAGAGATGTTGCTTCTTGGAAACGCACTTAAATAGTAGTTCTTTGCAAACCCGAGGCCCAGTCAAGCGGTAGTGTCTTCATTTTCACTTGTTGCCATTAGTATGAACAGTGAAAAACAAAGTTTTTTCAAGTGCTTATTCTCAACTGTCTGATTTCGCTTCTTCATTGCTAAGTCTTCTAACCATTAAATTATTTTGAAAGTGACATTACAAGCTATTGTGGCAGGGTAATGTAATTTATTTTATTGCCTTGTAATTATGTTATTGGCATTTGAAATATAAAAACGCGGGTGCCTAACTCGAGCCCCCCCTCACAGGAGGTTCCTAGCGCGAGCCCCCAATTTTTCGTCTCGTAAAATAAAACGAATAAGGTTTGGACTTACACTTTGGTACGTTAGGAGTGTAATAAAAAGCAAGATCGAACTCTAAATCCTATCAGTTATAGAGGGCAGAAAGAAGAAAGAGGTCAAGAGACAATTTCAGAATTTAATCCCAGAGAAGTCAAAAGAGATATATTTAAGAAAATTCTAAAGTTAAACAAAAGCAAAAGGAATATTCCACCTTCCGCGAGGAATCAAACATGTCCTCTGGTTCTTCCTCTTGGAAGTTATAGTATGAATATCTTCATTTCCAGGTAAAGAAGATGCAGAGAACATGTTTTGCAGTGAAAATTTTCAGTCTTGTAGAAGAACATTGGGTGACGTGCGTAATGTGTTCACTCTTGACTCATGTAGAACATGCGGAGGCGGAAGAAGTTGCTTTTATGAGTGACTTTTGTCCCACTTGAATATATTGACTATGTGCATAAGATAATTTCTTATGCACAGAGATGTTGAACTTGTACTTTTATAAAATATACCGAGTCCAACCTATTTGCAGTTTTTTGACTTAGTTTTACTCATTTCTTAAAACGTTTGCGGAGAGCTCACATTAGGAGACCTTTTTCATAAATCCACAAAATGTTTACGAAAAAATATTTTATTCTTAAATTACTTGACCAATCATTTTAGGTTGAATAAAAGATGTGTATTATTAAGTAAGGTAAACATTGCAATTATTTTGATTTAATTGTGCGGAAAATTGATTTTAAAAATATTCGAAAACAAAATGGGGCCTGGGCTTGGAAATTTTCCTCTTATCAATTAACCCCATTCCTGCAAGCACTTCCGTTAAAATTGCATTGCAATAATTTCAACCGCTCAGACTGCACGAGGTGCTAAAGTCACCTGTATATAAAAAATCATTTTTCTCAAAAAACACTCCAAAATATTTCTTTAAATTTTTCCAGATTTGTTCCACATCTGTATAAATAACTGTTGAACTCTGAATTTTAGAAAATTGCAAAAGTTAGAAATAATGTGGGAAAGTATATGCTGTTGTAGGCATTTATAATTTCAAACATATTAATACTTTCTGCATCTTTGACAACACAAAATTCAAACATTCTGATTCACCAAGAAAGTAAGAAATGACGATTTTCTGCTATATTCCGCCTGCGGAGCATCTCCCTTGACGGTCCAACAATAATTGGCCAGCATAGTAGAATTTCATTTGCTGTGATATTTCTTTACTATAGCTGAAATTTCCCAAAAACTGCAACATTTTAAAATGATTTCTTGGCTATCCGGGAGACGCCGCGTCGTTGGCTGTCAGGCCGACGTTTCGCCTGTAATGTCGCAGGATTCCTCAGAGCAGTGAGGAATATGTGCCCATTCTGTCGGGATATGTTTATTTCCAAGTGTTTCCATAACGGAAGAAATGTCGCAAAACACTAAGCCACTTTCTTCAGAAAAAAATAGTCTTTCAATTCAAAATGATCATTACGATGAAGATATACACGTTTTCATCTTTTTAGCCGGGAACCAAACATTTCAGATTGTTTTTTAGATAACATTAAATCTTGTATGAGATCGTTGACATCTTCTTGAGTAAATAACCTCAAGGAGATTTTACTCCACAATAGGCAAATGGGCGAAAAAACTTTTACAAATATTTAAAAAACTGAAATAACAAAAAAACCCATGGGCTGACGGAGAAATTCCGAATACATATTTGAAAATCAGATAAAAACTGCATTAAGTTACATCATATTTTAGTATGATACATAAAAAGCTCAAATTAAGGTCTAAATGAGACTCGTGACGACTACAATGCTGTCTTACACACTCTTGGAATATGCCTGATAGCTTTTAAGTAAGGATGAGTGTCTGCCGAACACAGGGATACTTCTAAGTTGATATTTCTATTGTCACAGAGTGAAGCAACCAAACATTTGTGGTGTACAAATGTCTTCGTAATATTATTTATGTTAATTGTTCAGAATACCGGATTCACGTGCATATTTTCTACAATTTTTAAATCGCAAAATATTCTGAAAAAGGGAGGAGTAAATAGTGCGTAGGATTAGAAGAACATTATATTCTTGTATTTTGTTCATGATCTATTCTACTTAAATCAGCGGTCATTGGACACTATTACTAACTCAATAACGAAGTTTTATATTATTGTGAGACTTACGCTTGTAAATAAGGAAAGTACAAATAGTAAGAATTGAATTTTTGTAACGACCATTAAATGAGAACCTCTTCGCACATTTACCAAGAAAGCGTTGCAAAAATAGTTTTATTTTTGTTCAAGAGAAATGATAATTTAGATAACATTTTGCATTCCTAATACAGAACTGCGATTACATGGATTCTCACTCGGAATTGTGAAGAGAAAGAAACCTTGAATATCTGACTGGAACTGTGAATTTAACCTCTTTTTACTGTTGCGATACGTGTTAGCTTAGTCAGCAAAAACAAGGCACGTTTATTTTACTTTTTGCTAAGCGGCTTAGGTACCACACATTCCCTCTCAAAAAAATGAAGGAAAGTCGTTCTCTGTGGTTGAGCACACGTGAAATAATATAAATATTTCAGCATGACAAACATGACAATGGCGTTTTTGTCAAGGCTATCTCTCCAGAACAAATTTAAACGGAGGAGATTGAAAGAGTAAATATTCATTTTACTGTCCTCTCTCGAATTCACTGAGGAAATATTTGCCTGCCATGTAGAATTATTGCACTCACAGTTTTATTATAAACATGTTTTGTGAGGGATAGTATTAAATGCTTTTGAGGCATTTAATTTCTGGTGGCAAAATATCATATAAATAATAATTTTCATTTTTTTTAAATACTTCATAAAATTCTTTCTTAATTCAAGAATAATACACAATAATATGCTCTAAGTATTGACGTACTAAGCTCTTGGAATACAGAAGTAACTACTGTAGGAAGAACACGCGACGCAAGGCCATTTCTGAGTTAATATCCCTACTACATTGTTTCGCATTGCCCGTCTTTCTACGCGGAGATAGCAAATTGACACAAACGTAGCATAGGTCCATCCATCAAAAGGGGAGAAGAAAATTTGGCGGCAACAGTCTCCCTTAGTTGAGACTCCAGGGAGAGGGGCGAGTCCTAAATTAACTTTCTTCTCTGCAGTACCCTAATATCATTGGTATACAAGAAAATTTATACATCTCAAACTTTGAAATTTTTTATTTAAATGAAAAAGTATGTTTAGAAAATAGTATATTATTACCAACAAAATCTTCTAAAAGATAATGCACAAATCAGTTGGGATTACGAATTGAAAACCATGCATTTAGTAGTCTTTGATACGTGACATTTCTTGTGTCATGACGATGAATAGAAAATATCTTCATATTGAAACAATAGAAATAATTTCGATTTTACTATCGCTTACACAATCAGTAAAAAAGCCGAGTATTTAATTTATTAGCTGGTCACAATGCCAAAAGTCTAATAGATACATGGAAGTTGTGGAGCGCAATCAAACCCCAATTTCTCAAACACACTTCATCCCCAAACTCAGTTCGTTAATCCTGCTTCCGGAAACTACAGTCGCGAGCAAGCTAAACAAACGTCGAAGGTCGGCGAGTGACACGAAACCTACGTCTCTCTTACGAGTTCTACAACCTTTGCCAGTTATTTCGAACGGCCGCCGCGCTGCCCAGGCGCGCCTGTTTTAATTCCCGACCCGGCCGAGTGGCAGATCGAACCGCAGCGCGCCCTGCTGAGCTCGTGCGCGACCGTCGATCGCGCTCTCGTGCACCGCGGGATAAACAATGGCGTAACGCTGCGCGAATTTATCGCGGATTTACGCTCGCGTCGGGCGGCCGCTGCCAAAGAGCGTTTAATTGCCGCGCGGCCCGAAAACGCTCGTATTTCGCGGACGCCACGCGCAAAACGCATATCGAACTTGTTTATTGCACCGTAAAAGTAGACACGTGCACTCACTACCTTTTCCATTCCCCCATGCACGGATATTCACTGAACGTGTTTATCAAATGTAATGTGACAGGAAGATTTGTGTTCTGAGTACCTCAAAACACGGTTGGACCATTTTTCGATAAACGATTCGTCACTTTTAGTCGTGATTGCATGAACAGTTTTTTTGTAACATAATCCTAAAGGGGATAATTTTATTGGAAATTTTATTGCGCTTGTGTGCAAATAATAATTTGATCAGCCGTTTGTTATTGAAGCATATAATTAAGTATTGCATGGAAATGTAAACTTGTGACTCAGCCATGGCCAGAACTAAACCTAATGACATGGTTCGTCAATGCTTTCGTCACCCTCCAGTTTCACAAACAAAATTGAGTGGGTGTTGTTGCAGTGGATTTATAAAGAATTTATGTCAAAAAGGTCGACGTAGTTTTGTGTATAAATTTTCCATAGCTACGATAAATATAACATTTTATACTACCTCAGACTTCATGTTTTTTACATTTGATTAAGTCATACTACTAATTTGTTAATGGAAGTGAACTATATGTGTACACTATTAAATGTATTCACCATTGTACTAATTGTGGAATAAAAAAAATACAATTACTTTACTTCATTATAAGATTGATTTAGCATGTGATCAAAACTGCACTTTGAAGTTTAGGTTCTTGGTAGTTAATTATAAGAGTTTGAAGGAATATTACTTTTCATTTACTTTCAGTTTTGGAAGTGTTCATTTTATATGCCTTCCGGCTAAATCAAATCCACTGAAGGTTTCAATTATCTTTAATAGATCAAAATTATTTTTATTTCATCGAATATTAACCAACATCCCAAGTTTGTTTTCATTTGAATTAGTCAAATATAATATAATTATAGAACTTGGAAATATACAAAAACAAAACCTATCAAAACATCGTATTGCTGGTGACCTTTTCTGATAAAATTGTATGTAATAGGGTGTCCTATGTAGTACTATGGATGGTTGTTCTTCAAATTAGTTGTATCCGAAGTTATTTGTTGGGAGTTTGCATCAACATTTCCATATTAATACGTATAAGAATTAACATTTTATGCAGTATAATTTTCAAGGGTTCAATAACAAAATTTCCTAAATCAAATAATAAATTTCACAAAGTGAAAATGAATATGATAATAAATGGCAGTCCAACTATGTTGACCACAATATATATCTTTAAAACAGTTTCATATATCAGGATGGAATTTACGTTGCAGGTGATAAGGCAAATAACAATACTTGAGGGTTAAATAAACACTGGTTTGTAATCTTTGTGTTTTAGAAGATATTGACTCAACTCCAACTTTTTAGATACTATGCATTTTTTACCAGCATTATTAAGTTCTCAAAAGCAAAGAATACAAATACTACTCATTTTCACGTCGTGAAAGCACAATGGGCTCTTATGGACAATGTTATTCTTACGGAAGAATCTCGTGCACTTTTGCCAAATCGTGTTGTTGCAAAAGTAAGAAGAAAAAACCGTCTTGTAGAGAAAATGACGAGTAACACGATGGTAATCATAAAAAATATGTCTTTCCTTTTCTTTTTAAATAAAATAATTAAAACGCGGCATTTCTGCGGAAACACCTTTTTATTCACACCGTAAAAAATCCAAAAATTAGTGGAATTATTTTGGAAGAAATCGATACAATGTTTCAGTTACTTCAGCTGGTAGAGATGCTTTCATTTTATAAATATATTTAAAAGTGTCTCTTTAAAAAAGTGAATTGTCAACAAAAATGTGTGAATTTTTAATTTGTGCTTTCAATACCATCACTAGGAAATTTTCGTTCTTGAAGTCCAATTAAAAACGTCCAGCAACAAAGTTTTGGGTAAAATGATGAAATTATTTTCTATCATCCCCCGAAGGTCTTTGTGTTGCATTACATCTGTGTATTTAATGTTTGTTTTGAAGTTGAGCCGCGCGCGACGTAAAACGACGACGGAGGCTCGATGGAAAGACAAGGCGGAGATGCAGCATATGTCACCCGTAGGGCTGAAAGGAAGTGTTTGTATATGATATCAGCGGAAGGGACCCCTTCCAAATCAACACTTGAATGATCACCAGAAGCCCTTTCGAGAATTTCATATTGCTGGATATTCTGGTCAGTGGATTTTTGCTGGCGAATGTGAGTGAAGATGGTGGATGTGCAGTGGTAAGCAAAAGTAGGTACGTAATTAGTGAATCGTGTAGTGGATTAATTTTAAGAGATTTAAATAGATCGTAGGGAAAAGGGTGAAATAATTAAGTGGTAAAAACATTTTCAAAATATTCGAAGAATAAACTTCAAAGAAAAACATTCAAAAACGGACTGAATCGTTTGAATGAATTTTGTAGAGCAATAGGCATAAGCATACATTCCTTCTTTAAAATGAAAAAAGAAAATGAGAATAAAGAAATACCGACCCCAATAAAAAAAAGTTAACTGGACTGAAGTATAAAATCAGTAGGAAAATGAAGTTCTACGAATTTCTACATATGGTACGTCTCAATTTCCATGCGTATCTATTTTAAAATGTTCCTACAACAATCGTGTGTATAATGAAAGATGTTAATGATAAACATTTACCAAATTTCAGATATTCTGCATTTTATTGCTTATTGATAGAAATGGGATTTGAATGTGAAAAGCAAGAAAAAAAGATAGGAACGATAGAAAGAAATGATACAATAATGTGCCGATATTCATAATTTCGAGAAATGCGACAGTTTAGAAGTGATAAAAGGAACGTAATATTCTACGATGAAAGATGGATAAATGTTACAGTATTTCGTTTATTGCGTAAACTAATTAATCAATATTTCACGGTGGAATCAACAATTTACGATTTTTTTCATTTTATAGCAATACATATAAAGGGAGATATTTACGGTAATAAAAATATTAAGACTGTATTAATAATAGAATAATAATAATAATAATAATAATAATAATAATAATAATAATAATAAGTGTGCGAATAAACAATGTTTTGAGAAGATGCGTGTATTGAGAAAGGTAGCTGTGATTTTGACGATTCTGAAGCAAGCGGGCAAGCGAACGTGTCGCGTCCGCAACAACGTGCGAATTCTCCATAAGCCCCATTGTGCCTTCACAACATGAAAAACAGTATACATTTCCTCAGAAGCCAAGTGTTCCACACCTTTGTGTAACAATCTTCCGGCAAGCGGAGAGTAACCTTTGCAATTGTCATAGTGCTTTGCTGTGTAGACACAAACAAAAATAAATTACATATTTTCCACATAATTACACTTAATTGGATTGCTTGCATTGGAAGCAATGCAAAGCTTGCATTTGCATTGGACTCCTTACTTTAGTTCATGTGTTTTTGTACTGGTTTGAATAGGAAATTCTTTATTAAGAACTCATGGAGCTAGACAATTTTTGTTCGTATTCCAATTTACATTCTTGTTTACCACTACGCAGTTCAGAGAAAATATTGTAACTCTGTAGAGAAAAGTGCCGATTTTTCGGCAGCAAAACTCTTAATGACACCGTAAACTTGAATTTTTCTCACTCTTATTACCTGTAGTAAAATACCTTTTCTAAAATATTGCAAAGTCAGAATTAATGTTTTGGGGTCTTTAAAACCGCATGAGTGGTTTTCGGGAGTGCGTCCGTCCTTCCATCCGTCCATCTGACTGTTTTTTTGCCTATCAACAACGCTAACACCAAATCGTACATAGGGGTGGGTTCCATGAGTTTCTGGCCTCATTAACTTCTATTTTTGATACAAAGAAGAAAATAACTTTTTTCTTTATCACCCTTTATTCCAATCCAGTTTCACATCTGTTTACAAACATGTCTCTACTTTAAAAAAATTCTCCGAAGTTTTGTTTTTAAAATAGTGAAAGATTGCTTCTGTCTCCTGACCCTCATTTGAAAATTTTATTTTTCGAAGGACTTTCTTGAAATTTGATAAGTGTTTGTAGTCGCTGGGTGATCAAACTGGACTGGAGGGGGAATGATCTAACTTATACTTAAAGCCACAGTGCGTCACAGAATTCTTTGAAATCTCGGCAGTAATTCCAGATGCATTGTCATGAAGTTAAACACCATGAGATTTCATGCACCGCCATCCAACTCAAGTCCCTCTTTCCACAAAACCGAGTGTGATGTCGGCTGCCAACGTATAGCGTTACAGCAATGCCAATGAAATACAAGACTATCTACTGCTCAGAAGGTTTTCCCATTGATGAGCGTTACCTTGGTCAGGCCGGGAACATATGGAACCACCTCTGTGTAATGTTCACCAAAGATATTCCTCTCTCGATCTTATTGATGTCCTCTCCTTCAATTTAAAAAGTATATTTTAATGTTGGCTGTACTTGTAGCCTCAACGATATTTACGATTTTTTTCCAAAAAGTTCCAAAATTTTCGTTAAATTTCCAGGTTTTTCAGTAATTTCCAAGTATTTTATGAAATATGATTTATGTTTCCGAGCGCGATAACTGCTACGTTAAGGTCATTATTCACATATGTATAGTGTATAGTTTGTATACTTTTATCTCGGAAGGTGGCAGTGTTCCTTCCTCGCTGAGATCTACCGCCAACCTACAAACGGCTACCGGGTTTTCCCAACTCGGGTATCTCCTCCTGCGTGGCATCGTCCCAGACGGGACAAGTTCTAAGCTTCCAAAGATAATTATTTAGTAGAAAATCACTTCGACCAAGAAACAAGCGTGAAAATATAAGGATTTTGTTATATTCAATTTTATACTAGATTTCTTCCATGAACGCGTTGCTAATATCGATGAATCGTCTATTATGTCAATAATCGCTGGGCCTTTGATTCCCTAAATGTATTATATAGAGTACCTTAATGAATAATGGCAGCGCATGTAACGTTGTATTGGTCATTATCACGTAAATTAATTACCCCATCGAAAAAAAAAAGCATCTGATGGAACATCTAAAGCTAAAAAAACTGAACGCCTTTATCCAAAGCACAGCCACTTATCTTTAAATGTCATAACCATTTTATTTTTTATATTCAGTAATAGAATGTACGCGTTAAAAAGCTTAAAATAATTAATAAACATCTTTTTTAGAGTAATCATTTTTATTTAATTTGTTCTATTTTGTTTGTTGTGGACTAACTTTTCATAGCTACTTACCGATAGTAGTTCAAAATCTAATAGAATAAATTTTACCTTGGAGAAATTTTGCAATTGAATCAGTTTCTGTTTGGAAAACGGCATATCTACTTTTATAAAATTTGAAATGTACGCCATTTCTAAGACAACGATGAGCAGTATTATTTTTTCATTAGTATTAATTTTCGTATGGCACTTTACAACAATTTTGTGCAAAAATAGAAAATACTTTAGTACGATAAGTACTGTTGTAAATAGAGGGAAGAAATGCGACAGGCCTTTGCAATGCTAAACTGAGGTATGTGGCATTTCAAATGTAACATGAAATAAAAGTACGGTTTATATTTTGAAATTAAATTCACTTTTCTTAAGTTAAATTAGTTTTTTGAAATGTCGAAAACTTTTTGTCGATAACGTTGTTATATGAGCCGCTGAGAGCAAAAGTGGTTAAAGTCAAAAAACATACTTTCCGGTAAATTACGTGTAAACAAAAAGCTTTAAAATTATAATGCTTAGAAATAAAAGACCTAAAGAGTTATGAACGTGTTAAGGAGATATTCCTTTAGTTTACTACAGCTATTTTGGACTGAAACATTGCTCATTAAATAACTAATTAACTTTTTTGTTGACTTTCATCACTTAAGCACACATCGTTTCTGAAAACTATGACTTACATTCAAATAATTGTCATGCACAATTTTCGTCTGAGATAGTAATGTGATGGAAAAATTGGGAAAAACAGACTTTGTCACGATTTTCAACCAAGTGAGAGCAATTTTGAAGTAGCGATTTTGACCTGTGAACGTATCATTTAAAGCGATTGAATATTTTTTTCCGATGTGTTTCTTCTGTGATGGGTGCAGATAATCAAGAAGCTATTTCTTGGTAGCACCTGGAAGCTGTTCTTTCGTCCCACCTGTGACTTACACAATAATTACATGCAGCGGTATGAGCAACTTGTTGGCTACTTATGCATTGTGCTGGCTTCTAGCTACGAAATATTGAAGTTTGACTTGCACCATTTTATCCCGTGAAGGAACAATGTTAAAACCATCTACCAGTACATCTTACGCAATTCGTCCGAAATTTGACTTAAACCACTTCTACTCTCAACGGGTCATATAAACTACACCACTGATCGTGAAATGGTCGATCGCGAGCTACCAGTAGCTCACGGGGTTATTTTCGATAGATCGCGGTCATGCTCATGGTTGCTAACCTGAACTTGTCCTACAAGTACAGAAAAGCACAAACAAGTACAGAAAAATACTCACTGGTGAACATTTCGATAATTGTATTCGAATGTCAGTCACTACCTCCTCTCGCAACATAAACTTGTTAATGACAAAAGAGAGTGTATGCAATTCCATTTCAATTTATTTTTTGTATACAATTTTATTAAAATGTGTTTCATATTTAATAGAAATGAATGTTCATATACAACAAACAAATGTTAAGATTTGAATAACAAATTCTATCTTGGTTTCTTAGTAGCTCACGGTAGAATTGAAAACGATAGGGTTGCTCATAAGCTTCATAAGTTTGGCGACCACTGCACTACACATTTCTCACCTTTGGACAGCCATCTAATTGGTTTTTACTCTGCAACCAAGTCAGCTTGTCCTCTTATGGTTCCTTTATGGTGCCTAGAACGTACTTACATGGTGAAGAGAAAGTATTGTAATGTTGCAGCGGAAAGTGGCGATTTTTCGCGAGAAAAACGCACATTGTGGATCCGTGATTTCAAAAGAGTGGATAAATATTACTTCAAATGTAATAAATTACTTTTTTTAATACTTTGTGTAGTCAGAATCCACATTTTGATCAGTCCTTGCCACCGAATAAATGGTTTACGGCGAAACATCTCTCTGCCGTCCATCCGACTGTGGACAAGACTAGCGCCTAAAATCTTCAATTTAAAAAAAAGGCCCTAAATATTTTCATTTTCTCCCTTAGATGGAGCACATTACGCTTATAACTGGTGGTGCTATACAGCATGCTACAACATACTTTCTCGCATTATTCATAAATTTTCAATTTTCGAAAATTCAGAGAGTTCAACGAAAATGATATCTCCGCGGTTCTTTTAAGCGCCCTTTGTCTTACCCGTGGGAAAAAAATTAAAGAAAAAATGTTTAGAGCGTTTTTTGAGAAAATGCGTTTTTTTATAAATTGCATTAATTTCAAGCACAAACTACACGAAAACGACTAGTTTTCTCAAAAAATTGTCCAGAGCCTTCTTTAAGAGCTGTTTTTATAGAACAGATATTATTTAAGATAGGTATTATTTAAGGTAAATATCTTTATCTCCAACTTTGTAGTTTTGAAATGTTGGGTTTTTTAAATTTTCGAAAGTACATAGTTCGCTGGAAATTACATAAATGTTTTAAAAATAATTTATTTATCGTTGTTCGATAATATTTTATCTTTCAAGGGGTTAAAGAAACTACAATAACAATTAGCTTTTGAGGAATGTCGGAGCACACTACATAATAATATAATAAATAATATTAATTATAATATTTCTGGGGGGACGGCGGAGCGAATACGGCTCCTTTAAATTTTAAGAAAGTACGTCTGTAAAATAATTGAGCAGTAACATTTATCAGCTTCATTCCGGCACAAATCGAAAACAACAATCGAACAGCCACAGCGATTCCGAGAAATCGTAATCGCTGTCACATAAAATTACAAAATCAAATCAAATCAATAATGCGTTTAAAATAAATTCACCAGGTTCAAAATTCACCAAATTCAAAATCTCAATTAAAACATTCGTTAAATTTATAAAACTCGAACGTTTTCATTTTAATCATTAAAGCTCAATTTCCAATGTCACTCGCTCATTGGCTGCGAGTTTCTCTCCGTGCGTCACCCGACGCATCCGGAGTTCAGTCTTGTCTGAGCCTCCTGGCAGTAAGTTTCGTGAATGCAATGCTCGTAAAACGTTGTTTTCGACATGTGCTGCATATTCAGTTCAAAGTACAGTCTTGTCTGAGCCTCCTGGCAGTAAGCTTCGTGAATGCAATGCTCGTAAAACGTTGTTTTCGACATGTGCTGCATATTCAGTTCAAAGTTCAGTCTTGTGTGAGCCTCCTGGCAGTAAGCTTCGTGAATGCAATGCTCGTAGAACGTTGTTTTCCACATGTGCTACATGTTCAGTTTAAGGTCTAGTCTGTAAAATGCTCGCAGAACGTTGTTTTGACACGTGCTACGTATTCAGTTCAAAGTGCAGAGTTTAGCAACAGTAAGCTGCAATCTCTTCATACGAGCCTCTCCCTTGTGTTGCATAACGCGAAGGGAATCCATCAACGCTGCCTGAAATGCTGCCTGTGCTACGTGTTATGTGATGGTGTTTCTGGCGAGCGCCAGACTATGACAGCTTCTTCATGGCGAGCCTTTCTGCCTCGTGTCCCCTGACGCGAGCGGAAGAAAATGTCCGCATGTGTAACTGTGCAAATGTTGATCAAACAATGTATCTCTTACTTGCCTATTATGCTTGAATTTAATATATGTGTTTTATGTCACTCACAAATGTACTTTCCTTAAAGTACAATAGTAGTAATCACAGACAACAGATGCAACCTGTCCAAAGCTGGTCCTTCGAATCCCTCTAAATAAGTTGAACTATTGAAGGTGTTGGGGGAAGGAGAACAGGATATTCCCGGATATACAAAAAAAAGGGTCCGCTGCTCTCTCTCTCACAAACTCATTCCCCCACGAGGAAAAACTTACAGAAGTAACCTCAGGACATTCTTCTATAAGACATAATAAGTTTGCATAATTATAAATTGAATCAGTAGGAAATATCAGTACATTTAAGAGTAATAATAATTTTACAATTTATAAATATTGTTGTTAATTTTAAGAAGAAATGACAACTATGGAGGTTGTAATAAGTCTTTAGCAAAACGATAACGAATATGTGGAAAAGGCTTAGATGTTTTGACAAGATTAAAAATATTGTGAGCAGGACAAAGAGAGACTGGAGAAGAATTTATGGGAGAGAAGATTAATTCAGGTTTTTAAAGGAACGCCTGCTTATTTCTTCTATAATTTGATTATTTCGGATAAACCAAGGGGCTTTTAAAATATTTTTAAGCATCTAGTTTGGAAATGAGACTACACCAAACTTTTTACCTTCCTTTGATACAAAGAGGAAATGTACAGAAAAAATTCGAAGCCGTTTTTGAGAAAATTATAGTTTAAAAAGTGTTTAAAAGTGCTTACAGTTCACACAAAATTACACAAAAATTACTCATATTTTCGAAAAATTGAACGTGATCGTATTTTAAGTTCTGTCTTTAAAAACCTTAAAATTCTGAAAAATCTCTATCTTGTTCAAAACAGGGCTACCTTCAAAAATTTTCAAAACCCAAGCTAAGGGGAAGTAAAAGGCTTATGAGAATCGGTTTCAGCGAGAACAAACGGCGTACAAGGAACAAATGCAAGGTAAACACAAACGAGAACTGTAATTTCATGCCAAGTTAGCATAAGAATGGAACTGCATTTGCTTCTAGAAAAGCCTTACATCAGAATAGAGAACAAAGATTTTTCGCAAGGCTTGGATTCAGGAGGTTATGAAAACAGTGAAATTTGCTACTTAAAAGACTCCAGTTGACACACCCTGTTCCATCAAAGAGAATATATAAGATTAAGTATTTGAATTTGTGACACAAACCAAGGAATTCGGTCAATATTTAACTACACACTACTTCCACAATCGCCGTTAATGGCGTAGGATTATTTGCATTAAAATTGCATTACAAAAATAGTTAAGAGAATAAATGCAATAGACATGCGCTAGCTTCTTATACATGTCTCCCACTGCGGCTACGTTCTCCGCTCGCAAGATACTGCTGCAATGCCTTTCCAACTGTTCCGCTGACGTCACTGCCATAGACACCTCGGTAACTACGCCGCTACTGCAGTCCAGAAGATGCGGCAGACAGGAGCAGCCCGCTGCGTAGACGCAAGTGCCCCGTCGCACGCTACCGGCTACCAGCTAATGGCTGCGGGAGGGAGGGAGGGGGAGTGATACACATGCAGCAGCGCCCCGAGAGGAGGCACCATCTGGTGCCCAAGCAGGTTCTCCATGCACCAAGGCTATAGTTTACCTCGAGGAGGGTTTTCGTGGCGAATGTATTATATGTCAATTACTATTGGGCGGGAAATTCCTATTATAGCTCATAATACATTGTAGCTCCACAGAGCTTCTAAAAGGGCGTGAAATTAATTCTGTTATACAAACGAATCACTATTAAATAAAGACCAGAAATTCGTATTTATTTTTGTGCTAATGGGGAATGAAAAATGATGAAAATTCCTGATTATAACCTCTTTCATGACCTGTTTGTCGGCATCTTCTTTCTGCCTCTTCTGTCGCTTTAACAATTTTTTTCGTCTCTCCTCTGGATCTGTCTCTTGGTGGATACTGTATCGCAGGGATAAGAAGGTAAATTTGGAAATATGGCACTTGGACACAACACCAGCTGTTGCCGTTTAAATTCTCGCGTTTTCCCAACTTTATCGTTAAAATTCAACACAGTTCAAGCTGCACACTCGGAAATGTTTAAAACAAATCACCGAATTTTCGTTGGTGTCAAGTCTAATCCACTCGTTACTTTCAGTCAGTGTCTTTAGGAAACCGGGAACATCGCGTAGTATATCCTTGCGATTGTATAGCACTATCGAAATTCCTATTAAAGCCAGGCACGATGCACTTATCGGGCATTTTAAACTCGCAGAAAAACTGTAATAATAAACTTTTTTATTAAATCTGTTTTACGTGAATGACGCACACACAGCAGAAGTTCGCCCATTTTCTTTGCGCACGGAGACAGAACTGTTCGATTGGGACGGCAATGCGACATTGTCGCACCACTATGAACACAGGGGGAGAACACTTCCGAAGGTCTAGAACGCCCCATTACTGAGTACACGCTATGGCAGTGTGTTTTGTGGATTGCATATGTTGTTGCAGTATTGTTTGCAGCATAATCTACAAAAAAATTAATTTTTCTCTCATCTCTATTTTGCAACCCTAGGGAGTGATTACCTTCCCCCAAAAGTTCATTTACTTGGTTTTGTGAAGATGGCTCTTATAAATTGTACATGAAGTAACTGTTTTTTAGATATTATAACAGAAGGTAGAGAAATAAACAATAATTCACATAGTCAAACAATTAACACCTTTATTAAGAGTAGACATTTCAGAGCTATTTATTGAAATTTTAAATCATTAATTTTGTATTAGGATAATGGATGATAGAAATACGTTTACGGACTATCTTTTGAGACTCTTCAATTTATTGTACAAAGTGGATTAGATTTTAATTCAATAATGTATATTTGTGAATTGTGAATATTTCATCTATGCTTTATCACTTTTTTAGTTAAGTATGTTTTAGGAGTATGAAGGCAATAAAGAAAGAGTGGCGTGCTCACGGCCACCTGAAAAGAGCGGCAGCGGGCCGTTATTCAGACGCGGCGCGTGCGATCGTGGGCTCTGAACGGCGCTCGTCAAATCGTCTCGCGGGTGACAGGAAATCAATGGAGCGTGCTGGAGTGGGTAATCACTGCGGGAAGGCTGTGGCCACGGATACAACGGGTACACCGGTAGTAGCAAGACATCGATATTTCCGTTTCTATAGCGAGCAATTTAAACATCGATTTCACTGATTCTGCTCGTCTCTCTGGCGGATATAATGAAGGTGTATTGTGTATGAACATCGCTGCAGATACCATTCCAGCGTATTCACTGGGCTCGGTTGATTGACGTCGATTCTCCCGGCCCCGATTTGTAAAACTGGCCGCGTGCGGCTGATGGACCGCGATGATCGATGGGTGAAGAGGAGGGGGAGGGCGTTTTCCCAGGAGACCAACTCTACCAAATTGCTTGAAATAATGAAACCATATCTTCTCACCTAAGTTTTATAAAGCTGTTGCGCTAAGACATGCACAATGCAGATTCCGAAAACTTTGGATGTTTTGAACTTTTCCCTGGAGCTATTTAAACCAGATGCCAGTTTCACGCCACGACCTAACTCTTCCTCCCCGATATCTTAAGAGCCCCATTCAAGCCACAAACACCGCCTACTTCTATCATTGCCGTCGTCTGTCGAGATCATTGATCAGTGATCACTTCTTCGGCGGCCTTGAAGGCGAAAGGAGGAGATAGAATGGGAATGAAAAGGAATGGAAAGGAAAAATAGCGTGCAGTCTGTGTTCCGTAGCGGCGACCGTGGTAGCGGTGAGACCAGTTGTCTTCCACCGCTGGGACCAGTGTTCACATCCTGGACGATTCTTGTAAAATTTGTCGGGTACAAAGCAGGCCTGCCGTTTCCTCTCCCTCTCATTCCATCACTTCTGCATGTCCATTTAAATTTTCATAATCACCTACACGTCAAATCATGTATCCATTTTAAGAACAGCCGAAATACTTGGGTAATGGCATTATAATAAAGAAATAAGATTGTGATCCCTTTTTAAAGTACTGTTCCGGCATTCACACGGAACTGTTTGGCGCAAAGAACGGAAATAAAACATGAGAACAGTCTTTAGAATTATCATCCAGTCCAATTCTCACCCATTATTATCCAGCTCTGTACTTGTGAAATCTCTCAGTCAACGCAGCTGCAGTTGTGGGCTCGCTTCAAGATTATTTAATATTGCCTTTGGGCCTCTGAGAGTTGATTGCTTACAACCAGCTGTTGTGGGTGATATCCAGTTATTTTTCAATCGCAAGCGTATTTCCGACAATGTCGCCCACCGTGGTGGCAAAACTCTTAACCACACACGGCCAGAGTCTTCCAGATCGGCCCAATGCAAGGAAGTAGTTCTCGTATTGACGCGCTGACCCTGGGAACTAGTGGTGCTACAAGAACACATTTCTCGCATTATTTGTAACTGCTCGTATTATTTGCATCACAATACACAATCAAGGATAATAACGCACATAAATTGACAATTCAGAACTAAAAGCCATCCAATATATCGCGTTATGAATGCATTCGAATCGACGATATCATTACGTTAGGCATATACGTATACACATTCTTCCCGACTTTTCATTTTATTGAAGGTTAAGAACATTGTAACACTAACATTAAATAAATAAAATCGCCGTATCTTATCTCTCCCATCATCTCGCCGATCAACTGTGAAATTCTCAAACACCCATCGCTTCTTTGTTGCCCAATGCAGGGTACGGTAGTAATATAAAATTATCGTAATAAAAGTACGTACGAAATTATGGTACTCATTTTTTTCATTACTTTTAAATCATACGGAGGTGAATCAAATATGAACGAGACTTTTCATCCTGCGCGCGTAATTTCGATTTGTTCGGGCGGCCCTCGCTAAAGGGTAGTGGTGGGGATGTGAGGACTCTGCAGTGGCAGTGACGGTGTCTGAGTAACCGGTGCATCCTTCTACAGTGCAACGCATTATTAAATTTCTTACTCGTCAAGGCATAAAACCAGTGGAAATTTGCCAAGATTAACTGGGATAAAACTGTCAAGGATTCGGGGGTAAAAGTGTCAAGGGATGGCGTGTTTGCGTGGCATAAGGAGTTCAAGGAAGGACGTGAATGTGTTGAAAATGAGAAACATGATCGCCGTTCTCGGACAAACATTACGGAGGAGAACATTCGCTCGATTCATGCACTTGTTGAAGAGAATCGACGTCGGGCAGTTTCAGGCATTGTAGCAGAGATTGGAATAAGTTATGGGAACTGTCAAGCAATCATCAAAGATCTAGGGTTCCGTGAAGTTCCCTCTGCTTCACGACAACGCTCGGCCCCATACTGCAACTCTGACTTGCGCCAAATTAGAGGAAATGATATGGACTCCACTTGAACAACCTCTCTATAGCCCTAACCTATCACCCTACGATTTTCATCTGTTTGGGACAATTAAAAAACCATTGGGTGGGCAACGATTCCAAGACAAAGCGGGAGTGGAGGCCTTCATGCACAAATGGCTCACGGCACAATCCAGTTCCATTTACGATGCCGGGATTAAAAATCTCCCAATCCGCTGGCCAAAATACATTTTCAAAGCAGGAGATTATGTGGAAAAATGAAATGTACTTAGCTGCTACATTACACCAAATATTTTTTTTAAATAGTCTCGTTTATATTTGATTCACCCTCGTATTTTTAAGAGAGAAAACTTTCTTCAGAACGACCGATAGTATTAGGGATGCCTCAAGGATCCACACTCTCTCTTTTGCTTTTTAACATATATAGGTCTGACATTCCTTTCTCGTCTTTTACTACAATTGACCTTTATGCTGATGTCACGGCTTTATTCTCAACACAAAAAACATTCAAATTCCTAGGAATACTTTACAAACTGCATTTCAAAAATATATGAAATGGACACAAAATTGAAGAATTGTGGTAAACCCTTCAAAACCTCAAGCCAAAGTCTTTACACTTTGTAGACCAATAAATCCCCGTCCATTAATAATAAATAACATAAATGTTCTCTTGATGGAAAATTACATTCCAGTTAAATATTTAGGTTTGTATATAGATAAAAGATTGACATGGAAACACCATATTCAAAACTTATCACAACATTACTAAGTTATATCCTTTATTAAATCATCACTCTAAATTACGCGTTGACTGCGGCTTGTTATTATATATCAATAATTCGTCTATCCTATCATATGCATGCCTCATTTGCTGCAAAACTTCTATAACATACATAAATAAAATACAAACAATACAAAACAAATTTGTACAAAAATTACTAATAGCTGAATGGTTTATTTCCAACAAACAAATACACCGTGAACTTTAAATAGGCAAAATCACAAACTATATCAATCTTCAAACCGATGTTTTCAAAACTTTACCTTCTGCTCCCGCTTCTCAACACTACGAACTAGGTTTAAATTATGACTCATCCCGCATTAAATAAATTTTTCCGAAATATATTTTCCACCCCCCTTAAATTCAGACAGTAACACACATACACCAACATATATTCAACAACTTTTCAAATACATATATTATTTCCAACATAGTATTATTTAGTAATTACAAAAATATTTTTGAAAATTATAAGTATTCAACAATAGGCAAAAAATATTGTATACCTATATTGTCATACCTATAATGTAAATCGCTGGCATCTTGCCAAAAAATTATGTACTATATATTTATTGAAATCTCTGAAAATTTTGTAAAAATTGAACAGATAGAAATTAAAATTTAAAAAAAGAGAGAGAAGACCTAATTGGGCTAATTGCAATTACAGTTTGCTGATTGCTTGAAAGAAAATACATCAACAGATTGAGAATACAAATTGTAGAATAGAGTACAAATCGAATTGACATTGAGATTTTCAATGGTAAATTATATAAAAATTTAATTATTTTTGATATCCTTTTGATCCATTCCTCTTTCCGAGAATTTTTCTCGTGTCCCGTAGTTGGTGGGACACCTGCGCATATTTCATTAATTTCAAGCATAAATTTCGCGAAAACTACTACTTTTCTCAAAAAATGTGCATGACCATTTTAAATTTAATTTTCTGTTTTCTCCGAATGATAAGTTTTTGCAATTTTTGCAAATTCGCAGAGTATAACGAAAATTAGACTTGCGCCATTTCTTTAAGCGTAAAACTTAAGCCACCCAGTCAGCGGCAATGATGGCTAAGAGTTAAACTCAGACGGTCGCGAGTTCGAAAGCAATTTTGAATCATTCAGTATGCGTTAACGCATTCGATTCCCTCTTTATCTCATTGCAGTGTACAGGGGCTTGCGGTGTTTACTTTGTATACCACATCTGTTAGCGGTCAACCAGCTAACCTTCCGCTGTACTCCAAATTTTTTGTTGTCTGCTTTAATTATGTCAAGGCTGGTTTTGGTCTAACGTTTTCAAATACCTGCTTCTTTTCGAGTAACTGCCTCGTTGGAAATGGTCTCCTCAAAATATAGTCAATTGTATACTCGCTGGAAGACATACTACAAAAACAATTATTCCTGAATACCCATTACTTTAGAAAATAGCACTTATTACTGTACTGCAAAATGACTACAAACCCTCACGAAATTACGGATAAACACGACAATGTCACAAACACTACAGTGAATTTTCCCTGCGTCACGCACTGCCATGTCACGCATACTGATTTTGTGAGAAGAATACGCTGTGCTATTAAAAAATTCTGATACACTATTCATCTGATCACATGTGAGTCAGGTCGTCCTTCCTCAGAAAATTTAATAAAATCTCTACTGAACATTCCGGTTCACTCTCATTACCGCGACAGAGAAATACGTTTCCCATAATTATTTTATAAGTTATAAACTTCTCAACCAACAGTACGGTAATTTATACTAACAAAATATGCTATTTAAAATAATTTTGTATTTTGATAGCACTGGTTTATGAGCAACCGCGTTCGCAAGCACGGAGAGGTAGGTAGGCGAGGCCTGGCCTTGAAAGAGTGTGAACCCATCTAGCTGAGTTCAGTACATTATCTGCTGCAGCTTCCCCTCGATCGCCGCATGCCGCTGGCCCATTGAATTTGATGCGCGCGCACTTCTCGTTCCCAACGAAGATTTCAGCGCTGGTGCCAGAGCACAGTAGGCCGCCGCAAAGATCACAGTAGAGTGTACAGTAGGTGTAATGTTTTTGATCATGTGACACATGGTTCAATGTAATTTTAATACTGAAAATTCATTAAATTCTCATTCTTGCTTACCTCAGCAGTTATGGGCTTGCTGGTGTTGAATGCACGCCACTAGCAGTGTATACGAAAGCTTTCACTTGGTCCTAATACACTTGTCTATTTCTGTGACTCGAGGTCAGCAGAACGCAAGGTCCCGCGACAAAAGCACGGAAGACAAAGAATAAATATCCTACTTAGGTCGAGATTGACACAAAGAACAGAATATAGCATCCATCATTAAGCACACAGCCTACCTCTCCAATACCTTTTACTGAAACATCAACTCTGTACCACATATAATCCATTATAATCTAGCCTCAACATATCTAACTCCAACACGAATTATGCTATCCTCATTCCACCTTCCTAAATAATAATAAATATTTACAGTATAAATGTTGAGTTATAAATGTTTTAATCATTTACAAATATTTATAACATTTATAAATGTTAACAGTTACACAATTATACATGTTAACAGACTAATAAATGTTAACTGTAGGTGCTGATTGTAGATACCTCCTAGTTAGTTTTAAAATTGTGAAATAAGAATAGTTTGTAAGCCAACTAATGCATATGAGAAAGCGTGTACTGAACTATGCATTACAGAAAGGAAAAATGATGAGAATAAAGGGCGAGATTCGAACCTGCGTCCCTTAGATCCGATGTGTTGAGTAGTTGCGCGCTTTTGTAAGCCAGCTTTGATTTACACTTAAACGCCATAAAATGTTTGCGCGAACAGCATGGGTACACAACATTAAAGCAGTTGTTTTTAATCTCATTTGACTCCAGCTAAATTATTCGTAGAACATAATTAAATTTTAATGTTTAATATTGAAATGAAATATCTCCGTTGAATTTCAAATTAACATGTGTATTTTATTTTCCTTTCGAATGAAATTTATGAAAATAATATTAGGAATTCAGTTATATTTGTAGATATTATGCTGTCGCAAATCAATACATTTCTCTAAAAATGTTTTATTGAATAAATTTGACGTTACAATTCTTTTGGCGTTATTATAGGAATTGAGAGAAAAATACTCTCAAAATCTATGAATATGAGATATGGCATGGCATGTAATGTTATAGTTACATTTTTGTAACCCTACTACTGCTCTAGAATTATTCAACAATAAGGAACACTGTGTCCATTTGAAAAAAAATTGAATATGGATGTAAATTCAGTAATGGTCTAATTTCACTTTCTTCTTCGGGATTCACTAATTTCATTAATCTACATCAGGATCTTTGAACATAATTATGAAATTCGGAGTTTTAAATAATTTTCTCTGATTTTTCTCGATATCCTATCTTGTAATTTAGTACTTCTTAAAAAACTTTCTCAATAGCAATTTTTTTTGTTAGTGAGGCAAATCACACATCTCACAAAGAAAATAGTTTTGAGATCCAAGGAAGTATTGATAACGTTTGCATTTGGGTACCATTTTGTGCGTAATTCGACCAATTAATCTGACTGCATATTTTAAGGTACTTTGATTTTCAAAAATTCAACACGAACTTTTACTGTATTTCAGAGAATTACATTTTAAATTTTTCTATTGTACTTTTTATGTATTTTGGAATAATCTTTTATCAAATAAAACATTAAAATTTTAATTTTTGGAATAATAAAATAATAGGAAAGTTAGTAAGTATTAGGAGGTGAAAGAATGATCTGAAGGATATAAATGGCAAGAGAAGGAAGGCAATTATGACATTCGTACTCAGAAGGCTATCTCTCTCCCTCCATCAGTCTGAATACCCCTCCAAACTCCTGGTCTGCGAGTTGAATCAAAAGCGCTTTGAAACTTCCACGATCAAGAGAGAAACCGAACTTTTACCGTCCTTCTGCTCTTTTGTTTCCGCGGATTGATTCAGAACTCCCTCCAGGTAGACAAAACAACGGAGCGAAAGTATCTCGATTTTCGAGGTATAAAACTCGTGTTACACTGAGTTCTGAGACGACCAATTTCCAAACTGGCATCCTGGGTTTAAGAAACAATGTTTCAGCAAAGGGTTTTCTTCCAGGATTATCTCCTTTCAATAAAGAGGAAAGATTTCTGAGAACAATGTCAGCATATTCGTCATGTTGCACAATGTTCAAATTTGCACAAAAGGGTATCAGCGGAGGCGGTAAACAAAATCCAAAGCATCAATAACTAGTGGTGCGACAGATTGGCACCGACTTTCCAGTATTAGTATTCTATTTCCTTGGGTCTGTTCCAGCTATTCAGAACTGCCAAATACTCATGCAGCTGCAATCTATCGCCGCCCAAAGTACATTTTTTGACATTTTCTGAATTTTTCGGTTTCCTAATTGTAGAACGGAAATATTAATTTTGGAATATTAAAGAACAGCAAAATAACGTTCTAAACGGCAATTTTGTTTGAAAAATTTCGAGCCGTTTTAAAGCGAAATTTGAAGTTCTTTTTCACAGAAAGTTTTTCAAACACTTCATTTGAAGTCATTTGAAGCACATTAACTCACAAATACAATAGTGTTTACAAATTGCTGGTAATGTGCGTATTAAAAGTGTGAGAGATCTTTCAAAAAATGCATTTGTGTAATTTTTGAAAAAACAAAAAGATTCCTAAAATGAACTTTACGTCATAATAACGAGTGCACTTAGCACAATCCGTCCGAAAAGTTTGAAGAACAAATTTGGATCCATTTATGAGAGAAAGGCATTCGAGCGTTTCTGAAAATGCGGAATTTTGAGTTAGTTTTCACAGAAAACGGTTGAATTCTTGAGAAACTATATGATATTATTGAAAGCACATGTACTCATAAATGTGAATAATAATGTGAACAAATTGCCGTTAATGTAAATATTAAGTCAAAGTCAAAAAATTAATTTTTGTAATTTGTGAGAAAACAAACGAATAGAGCAATATGGTGTGTATGTCACCTTATAAAGTACATTTAGCACTATCCTTACCAAAAGTTAAAATAAAAAATTTTGTCCGTCCGTCCGTCTGTCAGTATGTGAGCAACACTAGCGCCTAAACCATATGTACGATTTCTTCCAAAATGAATATTATCCCGTCGATTTGTTTCCACTCGAGGCGCCCCGATTTTGAAAATCTTTATTAAAGAAAACTGAAGTCCTACTCCTCTCCCCGCAGCTAACTGAGACGATGTGCACGGTCCGGAGTCACGTCGCATAATGACTGCCCTCTGTCTACGCCGTTATACAGATGACAAGCTATTAATTATTTTATCCACAATTCTATTACTTTCGGTTAGTCCACCCACTCACATTTTTGATATCTTTTTGCATTACTCGGTTGATTTCAGCGCTCGGGTTCCACATACGGGAACCTTCCCCCAGAATTGTTTATACGGTCCCATAGCAACTTCGGGCGGTTGTCAATTTTTACTTTCCCGTATGCGTACGTTTAAACGGAGTAATATACGTAGAATAGGGAAAGTTATGTAATGTTGCGGAAAATCGAATTCAAGATTTAAACTGAAATACACGTTTTGGGATCCCCTGATACCGAAAAAGTGTTTGTTTCAAAACGTCCGTCCGTCCGTCCGTCCGTCCGTGAACAGCACTAGCGCCTAAACCGTATGTGAAATTTCTTCCAAAATGAATATTCCCCGGTCGATCTGCGTCCACTCGATGCGCCGCGATTTCGAAATCTTTCTTCAAAATTGAGGGGTACATTACATGAAGCCTCCCGGTCATTTTCAAAATTTTCTCAAAAACCTCCAAATTTTTCTTTAAATTTCTTATAAGAATAGAGTAAAATATACATATAAAAGTGGCATAGGTCACATTTTCACGGTTAATTCTTGAATTTTCGAAAATTGCAAAAGTTTGAAATTTTTTCAGCGTCTTCCTAGATTGAAGATAGAGAAATTCCCTTCAATTAAATTTGTTTTCCAAAGTGAGTTCTTTCATTAAGGGCATGTAAATGTTTTTGAAAATTTTAGTAATTTCGCGCAAATTTGCACGCAATATTTGAAATTTCAAAAAATTACAAAAACCAGATTTTATCAAAAATGGCTCCAAATTTTTTTTCTTTAAACTTTTTGTAGGGATAGGGCTAAATGTGCTCTATGAGATGACATTAACGTCATATTGCTCTATTCTTTTGTTTGTTTCTTGTAAATTACAAAAATGTAATTTTTTGACTTTTCTCTCACGTCATTAGTATTTACTTTAGCGGTAATTTGTTTACATTATTAAATTAATAAGTAGATGTGCTTTAAATAATGCCAAGTAAAGTTTCTCTAATATTGAATAGTTTTCTGTGAAAACTAGCTCAAAATTCTGCATTTTCAGAAACGCTCATACGACATTTCCTCAAAAATGGCTTCAATTTTTGTGTTCAAACATTTTGAATGAATAGTGCTAATTGCACTCTTTAAAATGGCGTAAAGTTCATTTTGGGGTATTTTTTTTAGTTTTTTCAAAAAATACACAAATGTAATTTTTTTTAAAGTTCTCTCATACCGTTAAAATGCACAGTTCCTGCAATTTGTTTGTAAACATTATTGAATTTGCGAGCGTAGGTGCTCCAAAAGACTTTAAATGAAACTAAAACTTTCGAAAACTAAAAACTTTTCTGTGAAAGGGAGCTTCAAATTTCGCATTTTCAGTAGCGCTTAAACGCCATTTTCTTGAAAACGGCTCCAAATTTTTCAACGAGAATTGCCATTTAGGACAAGGTTTAACTGTTTTTTATATTCTTAAAATAATATTTTTTCTAGTGTTAAGAAACCGACAAATTAATAAAATGTAAAAAAAAAAATGTAGTTTGGGCGGCGATAGATGGCAGCTGTCCAGAGTATTGGCAAGTCCGAATAGCTAGCCGAGACCAAAGGGAAAAGAAAACTAATACGGGAAAGTCTGTGCCATTCTGTAGCACCAGTAGTTAATGTATTTCTTACCATTTCCCAAGCGTTTGCCCTGAATATTTTTTGTTCCCTATTTTTGGTATATCAGAGTATATGTGTGTATGTCAGTCATATTATATATTAGTGTTGTGGTTTTAGTGTCATCGTAGTGTTACTTATGTTGTGAGTTTATTTCATGTGCATTTTTGGAAAAAAAATATTACTAAAATCGTTCGCTTGCTGTTACTGGTTGCGAAAATACCCATTACTCCTGTGTACGTATCTTATATCAATTTAAATTGCCGAAAGTGAAACCGATAAAAAGTACGTAAGTATTTGACAAACGTACGTGAAATTTAACAATGAATGATGAAACTATAATTTGCGTTCATCATTTTTGAATCGTTTGTGGTTAAAATATTTTGTTTAGTCAGGGTATTGCTTTCCCTGTTTCAATATATTTGAATTAAGTAAGGCCTGAAGTAATGTTTGAAGAAGTGCTTGAAGTAATGTTTTTGAAGTAATGCTTGAAGTAAAGGCGAATTTAAATTTGTGTTCTCAAAACCCGCTCTATGATATTCATTAAACAGGAACGATTTGTTATTTAGGCTTTCTGGAACTTATAGTAAGATGTAATAAGTGATTTGGAGTTTCCTGCGAACGTTAGCGATTTTGAAGTACGATAATCAAGCAAAGTGATTGGACTATCTTTTGTTTTTGCAAAAATTACAAAAATGTAATTTTTTTGACGTTTCTCACGTTGGAAATATTTACATTAGTGGCGATTTGTTCACATTATTGTATTTATGAGTACATTGGCTTTACATAATGTCTAAGGTCCGTTCGCTGTAACTTCACTCCGCATGTAAACAAACTTTAAGTGTATTCCTCCGCTCTGTAGTTTGTGATTGGCTACGCCATTCGCGCCACGACCCTACTCAAATGCCGGCACGTGTCACAGCCAGAACTGTCATAGCATATTATTTTCACTAGTACGTCTTTAATATGCCCAAAATACCAGCCAAAATATGCAGATATTTTGCTTAAATATCACAGAACTTGCATTTACGTGTGTTCTTGCAAGTAGCAGTGAAATCCCTCCCGAAGCACAAATTTCAATAGAACACACAGTGACGTTCCTTTAAAATTTTGTTGTCCCGAATCTTCATTAACCACATCAAGAATTTTATTTTATGTTAGAAATGCGTTTCTACGAAAAAAGCGAAAAAATTTGCTCTACATCTCTTCTTACGCGGATAACCTTTCTAATCACTTAATTCAGTTTTCAAGCACTTCTGACACCAACACCTGCAATTCAGCAGTCATTCCTTCCACCTGCCACAAAGTCATTGACGGATTTTTAGCTTCTAATTATTCAAACAACCTTCTTCTCACCACTTCTGAGGTATTTTCCCTGCGAATGTTTCAAGCAGGATTATCCCGGGATCTGCTACACTTATTGTGTTCAATGTGGAAACAAAAATCGCAATGAGGAAACACACCTTTCACTAATCAAACAAAAATCCAGCATTCTTTTAGAACTTTCTCATTCGAGAACGGAACTGCTACTGATAAAATTTGGCAGGAGAGGCACTGACGCCTGGCGAACGAACATTATCTCAAAGAGGTTCGTTAGCAGCTGAAGGTTGACAGTGAAGGTCACGCTCGGTGTCTGATTTTATATCAAGGCAAAGGAGAAAATTATCTCTACTGTTTGTCTAGAGAGTCAGGAAATAAATCAATTTTTAAAGGGACATAACTCCTATAGCGCACGACGCCCGAAGGGGAGTGTAATGTTCGTGAGCCAATGAGAACAAGTGACGACCACGTGCATTTGTTTACGTGCTGAGTAAAGTTAGAGCGAACGGACCTTAGTAAAGTTTCTCGAGAACTCAACCCTTTTCTGTGAAAACTAGCTCAAAATTCTGCATTTTCAGAAACGCACAAACGCCATTTTCTCATAAATGGCTCCAAATTTTGCTCTTCAAACTTTTGAAACGGATAGTGCTAATTGCATTCTTTAATATGACATAAGGTTCATTTTGGGGTATTTTTTCGTTTTTTTTCACAAGTTGCCAAAATGTATTTTTTAAAAGACATCTCACACCGTTAATATGCACATTTCCAGCAAGTTGTAAACACTATTTTATTTGTGAGTATAAGTGCTTTAAATAACTTCAAATGAAGTTTTTCGAAAACTCAAAAATGTTTTGTGAAAAAGAGTTAAAATTTCGCATTTTTAGTAGCGCTTAAACGTCATTATTTTAAAAACAGCTCCACATTTTTAAAAGAAAATTGCAATTTAGGACGAAGTTTCAGTGTTCTTTAACATTTTAAAATTAATGTTTCCATTCTACAATTAGGAAACGGAAAAATTAAGAAAGTGTCAAAAAATGTCCTTTGGGCGGCGATAGATGGCAACTGGCAAGAGTATGTGGCAATTCCGAATAGCTAGCCGAACCCATGGAAATAGAGAACTATTTCCTTCTTCACAGACATTTCCGAACTTCGGGAAAGTCTGTGCCATTCTTTAGCACCAGTAGTTTCTTAATATTACGCAGTGGCGTTGCGAAGGGTGGGTCAGCAGAGCATTTGAACAGCAGGAATGGCCATGAAAGTTGTATATACTGTTGTATATACTCATTTGAACAATTTAAAGTTTAGTGAAAGTTCTCTAGAATAACTCCCATACAAAATCTTCTAGGAGCTCTCCTAATTTGAATAATGAATCATCAAACTTTGTCAAAAGTTTCCAGAAGTGTGTTTCATTTCGTAATGAAAGAAAGAGGTTTAGTCATGTTCAAACGCTGCTAGTTTTTGCGGTAAATCTAATGTTCTTTCAGTCGAATCTTTAATAAGCTGTAATTTGAGTGTAGAAATAATGTTGTGGGCTAGGCGAGCCGGATAGCCACTTCCAGGCGCGGCTCGTCATTAAAGGCTGTAAGGCGGAGCCTCTCCTAGAGAAATCGCCGTCTAAAAGAAATTTAAAAATATGTTTACAAATGTATTTATTTATTAATAATGGAATTCTGAGTTGTATTATGTTACAATCATATCAAAATTTTTCTTTGCTGGTTCATTAACGGCCGTCCGTAACGCATTTAAAGCTGTTGACAGGGAAGAGAGAAGCGTTAGGCTCCCACTTTATTCTCCCATAAGGCCTGTATAAAACGAGGAGGCGTGACGTCATGCATTCACTGCAGACGCTTACCAGCGGACGAAGGCTGCGGCGAGACAGCCTTCGGTGGAGCCTAGTGTCTGAAGAACGGCGGGCTCACCAGATAGCATTACTGTGCAGCTCTGCGAGTAGCATTGCGCTTCAGCTAGTTTTCCCAGTATGCGGTAGGAGCGCTATACTTGGCTTTTTCTTTCTTGGCGCATGAGGTCTTGTCTTCTGGGGCCCGGCAAAATCGTTGTGAAACAGAACTTACGAGTACTTGTGATTACTAGTACTAGTAACTTGTAATCTTTGTGAAACGGGCTCCACAATGGAATATCTCACGGTATTTCGCGTCGTTCTCAATCGTCTGTATCAAACTTATTATTAATAGAAATACAATGCAGGCAATGCAATGCAATGCATTTGCAGCCTGGCCACTTCCGTAGTTGTGCCACCACGAGCCGCGACTGGCCACTTCCGTAGTTGTTATGGAAGTGCGTTCAATTACGAGGCAATATACAACCGTATTTCTTGCGCCAGACTGCTAGCTTCACGAATCTAGTCACGAACAGACTGTGCCGATGCTGTGTGTAGACGCGTCTCGTGGCAATTAGCGATTGTAAGTGTTCCGAAATCTTATCAGATGTAGAGTAGACCAGGACAGGAGCCAACATTGTAGAGTGAGACTATACCATCTTCTGTAATTTTTGAACGGTTGAAGCTAATGCGATGCAGTTTGCACAGGAGTGCGTGAGGACATGTGGCTAGTTTATACATATATTAATTTCCAGTTTATCACTTGTATTTTACGAGATAGTGAAGTAACTTGTTTTTGTTTCAAGTGGAACACGTTTTTTAGTTTATCATGAGCGTAAACAGGCGAATACAATGAGATACATGTTGTCATATGTTAGAGAAGTATTTTTTTTAGAAATTTTGATTTTTTGCAACCCATGTTTAATGGACATTGTAACGCCGCAAGCGCGCAGTAGCATGGAGGGCGCTGCATGACCTTGGTGACTCTGGTGAACTGTTACATTCAGAATATCCGATAAATACTAGTCGCAAAAAATCAAAATTACGCAAAAAATGCGTATCTAGCATATAATAATTTGTATCATTGGATTTGTCTTTTCACGCTCGTCACAGTAGACAAAAATAAGTATAGTTCCATTTGAAAAACAAACAACGTTACCTCAATATCTCGTAAAATACACGTGATAAAATGGGTACGAATACATACATCGATTAGCCCCATTCCCTCATGCACTTTCGTGAAAAATACATTGCAATAACTTCAACCGTTCAAAACTTACAGAATGTGCTAAAGTTACGCGTCTCATCCCGAATAGTATCGCCTACACGAGAGCAAGTAAGAGTGTACAGTATAAGATCTTATGTAGATAAGACCACAGTGGTGGAATGTAGCCATCGTCTCGCCCCGCGCAACAAGATCTCCAGTCGTCTGGAGCAGGTACTCTTATCATCTTTATTCAAGCACCTTTCTATTAACAACATCATCATAAGCATCATCGTGGCGTCATAATCATCAGATCTGTGCAAACCTAGAGACAGCGGATTCCCCTGGAATTAACTGGAGCCGCGCTATTCAAACAGTCCGCGTATTTGTGGAACAGGCTATGTATTTGTCGGGGAAAACCACGCTAGCCAACGGGTAGGTCGGCGTCGGAACTCGCCATCCAGCGGGCGAAGATCTCTAGCACCTCCTGCGTTGAATCATGCACTACACTTACTGGACTAATGACCTTATCGGTTGATGTCCCCGGAAACATTAAACAACCAATCAATCCAGCCCCTCGAATGCAACAAAGACGCTAGCCCAGCGAGCCGCAGTGGAGCCACTCACCGTAGTCCTCCTCATAGACGATGGCGACGCGCGTCCAGTTGAGGAAGGCCATGACGTCGCGGAAGGCCTGGTTGAGGGTGCGGTGCGCCGGGTGCAGGTTGATGGAGAACTCCTTGAAGCGAGGCTCGAAGTCCAGCCGCGTCTCCACGTGCGGCACGTCCAGCGCCTCGCAGATGGCCTGCACGTGCGCGCCCAGCAGCGCGTCCGACGGCCCGAACAGCGCCTGCACGCCCGTGCCCAGCTGCAGGCACGCTGCGGACATCAATTTCTAATGTTGCGATTTTCAATTTGCGCGGGGTGATTGTAGTTAAACTCGCCACATGTAACTATCTCGAGACAGGAAACCATGGAAAGAGGAACATTGTCCAGATAACGAGTCAAGATTCCCATTCGCGTTACAGTTTCCATTAGTTTAGGACAGTCATGTCAAACTGCGTCCGCACGAGCTACTTGCCCGTCCGGGAAGCCCAGCGCTGTTTGCAAGCACGGGCCTCTTTCCTGGACCACTTCTCCACTCTCATTTCCCCTCCAGCAGTACAGAAGTGTATAAGTGCAAGCTGAACAATGCGAGACGGGGAATAGTGGCTTAATTCGAAATATGTCTTTTATTAGATTTATTCTATCAAATAATCAAGATTTGAATAATGTTTATATTATTTACCACTTAATGCAATCTAATTTTTATTTTGAAATACTGCTCTGTAAAAATATTTGTGCCAGGTAGAAGGAATATGTTTGAATAAGAAATTCTGTCCTTGTTTTCAATTTTTTTTCATAAATCAACCATTTATTTTTTGTAAATAGCAATCATTTCAAATAAATTAACTTAATTTCATGGAGAAAATTTATTGTGGCAGATACAGCAAATGTTGAACTATTTTTCCTCCAAAAATGAGACTTTTTTACGTCGTGGGATCAACTTTTGCATCCTGGAAGTCTGCCGCCTGGAATAGGTACCAGTGTTTGACAGCCAAATGCACTCCGTCACTGAGGTAAGCATAAATAGAGCATAAGGTGATTATTAGAATAATGTTCCTATTGCAATTACAGTAACCACAAAGGAAGAATGTGTCGCAATTCATCCCCTGAAGGAATAAAATAGATTGTTATTCCTGCTTTTTGGTATAATGCAATCCGCAATGAATCAAGGCATTATGATGTGCTAGCCAGTGGACCTGCATTGTGAGCGGGCGGAGTATGGTCGCGGAGGAACCGCACGAGGGAAGATGAGGCGTGGAGGGGCAGCATTAGGTGGATCATGAGGGGCCGGTGGAGAGAGCGAGGGGGATTAGAGCAGGGGAGCGGAGCGTGATGAGAACGGCAGGACATACGGGCGAACGAGCTGCGCGGGCTGGAGTGGGGCGGGGCGGCGCAGCGTGAAGCAAGGCGGAGCGAGCTTCTTAAAATATTTTCCATTTTACACCAGTGATACAATTTATTCCTTTTCTTGTTAAGTAGGTGATTGAAATAAAGGTTATTTTCTCTAATATGTACATCTCATATTCACCGAGTAATCGCCTCTCCACCTAATGCGAAAGTTTCGTCACCATCCTCCCGATGATCTTTCCCGAAAACACTTTACCTCAAAATTCAAAATGCTAGTGCTCAACACCGTCTGTGGTCTTCTCGGAATGAATTGATCACCACAATCAATAATCGAGGGTAGTGATTAGTCCAACAACGTGAATTTCACGCATTTAGAGGCGCAGGCGTTTGGCAAAATAATACACCAAAACTCCAATTATCCACGTTAATTGGGATCGAGAGTAATCCAAGTGAGTTGATAATCTCAATAATTGGATTTGTGCAGTGATTAATTGAAAAAATAAAGTGGTTGCGAAGAGCATAAAAGGAAAGGGAGAAGTTGGAAAGAAAGTGAAATATCAACAGCGGAAAATGTGGCATAGCGTCATTTTGTGATTTCCTTGTGAACACATTCTCGAGCACAGTAAGAACAGGGACGAAAATTCTTTGGAATAATTACCAAATACGTCATTTATAGTTTATATAATTATTTGAGTTTTATTGAGAGATCATTGATTAAAAATGTTCACGTTCCCTTTTACTTGCTGGCTCAAAAGCAATAGTTTCAAAGCCAGTTTTCGGAATCCTAAAGAAAAACGTATTATAGTGTTCAATATGTTTTTCAAGAAAAAACAAAACCATGTTTGCTGAAATTTGTTTCGTTTGCTTTTGGATAAGCACCGAATTTTGTTTAGTGGGAAATCTATTAATGTTTCGAGACATATCATTGAAGTGCATGCATTTCGTGTGGTGTAGTTTTCGACAACTCTAGTTCAGAACGGTTTAAATATTACCTTTATATTAAATATCCCCCAAACCTAACCTTCTTTGTGTGAAAACCAACTAAGAGCATTAAGAGTATGAGAGAGCATATAAAATACGCATCATTCTTTCATCAGTCAATAATAATCTCCTTTCGTGCGTTCGTGCACACCTCAATATTTATTTTCTCTCCACTTATTTTGCGTTGTTCAGTGTAAAATAGAACGGGATTACTGAATAACAGCATAGAAGAAACTATATAACTTCTTGAACTCACGAAACTTTGCTTTAGAAGAATAAGTAAGAAGTTGGGAAAGTTGCAAATCTAAAGAGAATAAGCGAGCGTAAATTCTGCAGCCATATTTCTTCATATGGTCTTTAAAACAGAAGGCAAAGAATAATGCTGAGCAGTTTAATGTTTCTGAAGAAATCATGGCATGAAGTCAAAGAATAGGAATTTGAAACAAATAGATAAATGTGAAGTAAAAGTCTGGTGAAAGTTTTTCACAGTTTGGCATTGTGCCTAGATACAGTGATTGGATCTAGCCTAAGCTCGTGACTCAAGAGAAAGGAATTCTTCGTCCTTTGAATGCTTTCACTTTCTTTTTCATATTTTGACAAAATTAGTCATAAATCATTATCCAAGTTGATACAACACATCAGTTGATTTTTCCAATTCTTCAATATTTTCAGTATTCTTCAGTTGATATTTCCTAAGATTCCTACTCTTGAGTATTTTTGAACAAACAATTGATAAATCACAAGAACTGAACAAAGATCTACCTTAGGTAATTATTATTTTGTAATAAATATTATGAGAGATATGCAGTATGCGCATATTATTCGAAAAATAATTGCATTTATTTAGGAATATTCGTTTTATTATGTACAAAAGTAAGTAAAAAATTAATATCAAAGTCCAATATACGAAATTAAAATACTGCAGAAATATTTGTACATATGACTCGGACTTTACATATCTAAACTGAGATCTGAACTATTCACACGGAAAAAGAAACATTGACTTAGAAAACAGATGACTTAGATCACAAAGAATCCCACAAAACGATTCAAGGTCATAATTGAAATTATTCATAACATCTCTACTTTCAATTACTATTTCAAATTATTCATTTGCGGGAGACAGAGAAAAGCATATAGTACATGAACTCGTCTTCATTGTCCTTTGTCTCTTCTCTGGAAACTACAGTAAGTACACCGCGTAAGTACTTCCATAGAACTTGAATCGTTTAATACAAACGGTTAAGCATTGTATACTGAAATGCTTAACCGTCCTGTAGGTTACATTCATTTCGCCAAAAACGTGCACCTGCGACTCGCATTCTGCGTCGGCGTGCGAGGCAAAAACAGGTGATCCGCAAGCAGGGGAGGAGTGTGATTGATAGGGGACAGAAGAGCAGCTGCTGCGCGGTAGCAGTCCGGACACGCTCGTCTCTCCCCCTCCTCCGCATACCCTTAACCAACGCAGAGACCCTTCCTTCCCACTTCCTCCCGCTCACCTCTCTGCCTCCTCCTCACCTCTGCGCCCCCATTTGCCTCTCCGCCTCCCGCTCACTTCTCCGACTCGCGATCACCTCTCCGCCACCCATTCACATCTCCGCCACCCGGTCACATCTCCGCCACCCGCTCCCCCTTCGCCTTCCATTCACCTATCCGCCTCCCGCTCGCCTTACCGCCTCCCGTTCCCCTCTACACGCCCCGCTCACCTCAGCACTTCCCACTCACCTCTCCGCCACCCTGTCACATCTCCGCCACCTGCTCACCTCTCCGCCACCCGCTCACCTCTCCGCCACCCGCTCACCTCTCCGCCACCCGCTCACCTCTCCGCCACCCGCTCACCTCTCCGCCACCCGCTCACCTCTCCGCCACCCGCTCACCTCTCCGCCACCCGCTCACCTCTCCGCCACCCGCTCACCTCTCCGCCACCCGCTCACCTCTCCGCCACCCGCTCACCTCTCCGCCACCCGCTCACCTCTCCGCCACCCGCTCACCTCTCCGCCACCCGCTCACCTCTCCGCCACCCGCTCACCTCTCCGCCACCCGCTCACCTCTCCGCCACCCGCTCACCTCTCCGCCACCCGCTCACCTCTCCGCCACCCGCTCACCTCTCCGCCACCCGCTCACCTCTCCGCCACCCGCTCACCTCTCCGCCACCCGCTCACCACTCCGCCACCCGCTCACCCCTGCCCCCCGTGCTCCTCTACGCCTTCCGCCTCGCGCCGCCAGCCCTTTCCGCATCACCAATACTACCACTACCACTTCCTCCGCGCTCCCCACGCCACTCCCCAGAGCTCGAAGCAAACAAAACACGTGTCACGCGCGTGTTGACGGATCGCGAGTGCGCGGAATTCGAGCGCCGATGTTGCCGCATTGTCCAGCAGCTTAACGGGGGCGCTAGGTTAAGCGTGGGAATTTATGCCTTCGATACGTGCCGAATTATCAGCCTATGTCTCTGCTTGCGAAAATTACCGCAGTGCGCGCCCCGAGCTCTTTACGCACTGACGGAGCCCCCGTCAGAGCGCACGGACGGACGGGCGGGCCGCCACCAGGTGCGGATGGCGGTTTATTGCACTCCGGCTATTCATTTAGCGTTGGCAGGCACGGAGGTAGAAATGATTTAAAAATATTTTGGTTTTACTTGTTCGGTGACAGGACAGGTAAAGAATAAAATAATTTGTGGGCATACACAAGGAATACTCGTATAAGATTGTTTTTGCAACAGTTATTATTTTTATTTTTTCAATAGAAGTATTATACCATCACTGATCTCGTTCTTGGTAACATAAGGCGTTTTTTAGCCGAGAGCAATTATTAACGGCTTAAAATTGGTATTCTGTATCATTAAAATCTAATTTTGCTAAAAATATGAAAATTTCATTAAAAGTAAAGCACTGTTGTTGACTGTTGTTCCTGAAGATCCCTGATAATTTATATAAATAAAACTGGTGTAGAATGGTGAACCGGCATCCAGTTATCGGACGAAAACAAGAAAACCAAGTGCAGTCTTAGTAGATATTATTTATTTCAACGTTTCGTGGATCTTGTGTCCAATTCTTCATATATACTGACACATTTGTTTGATTTCCTGTTTTCGTTCAAGAACTAGGTCTCTTGCGGTCATCCACACTCCAAATATCTTTCTATTTATATTCAAGAAAATTAAATAATTGAAATAGATCACTTTTAAAGAAATAATTTAATCTCGGAATTAGCGCCAAACCCCTTTTGTTCCAAAGTTTCTTGAATGAAATACCGTAAATAGTGAGAATTAATCTGGCGGCTTTTCACGATTTTGTTGTAAAATCTGAATTTACGTGTAATGTTGGACTTAAACTTGAATTAGATTAGTCAAGTGTATAATCTAATCGGCAAGTTTAGTATTTTTATATTCCAACGGTACGGTACATCATTAAGATCCCTTTTTGCATATTTATGCGCTCAAGACAAGTTGTGTAAGGCGTGGGCACGCGGGACACTTAATTCTTTGGAAAATAGAAGGAGCAAGTGAGAGCAACACAAATTATCCGGACAAACAAGAAAAGAGTCTCTAAATCATTGGCACTATGCACCCTACTTGGTGATGGACGTAATGACTTACTTAAACTGACGTACCAGACGAGACATATGACGGAATCATGGCAGGAGTACTGCCTACCAAAGCACAAAACTTGTCTAGAGATAGATTGAGTCTGAAGGTGATGGGCAAACCGATTGGATCTGAAGGCGATGGGGCGTTGTGGTAGCGGGCGCATGTCGCGGAGACACACTTCGACAGACACAGACCCATACACAAGGACTTGCTCTTAAATTTCAACTCTCAAGCTCATACTCAATATTTCGACGCAACCAATCACACAACCAATTTCAACACAAACAATGGACACAACCAATTCCCTGCAGGAGGGATTCATGACCGCGGAGGAGGGCATGATTTCTGGTGGAGATTCGTAAACGACCACTCGGACTGAGTTTCACGGCGGCACCCACGTCGTTAGCTTGAAGGTGGATGCGATGAATAGGCGATGCTAAGCTTTGTGTTGCCGGATTCGCCCAGTAACCCACCAGTTGGCCCCCTGGTGCGTCGACCTTCGGGTGGGATTGGGCGAAGGGCTTCTTCGGAATGACCCGGATCCCACATATAAAAGTCCAGATGGGAAGCATGAACCACTCTTTTAAGTCACCTAGGTTCCGGCGGTACGTCGATATATTCAAGGTGGAGGCACTGAGGAGCCGGGTTGGGGAGCCCCGTGAATTTCGGCCCAGAGGCACCAGTTAGGCACTTTGCTTCATCGTGGCAGTGGCCCAAAACTTTGAGCATGTTCCGGCGCATTATGAGTGGCGAATTATTTCTGGCACTGATCTGGAAAGCTAGTAGCTCTGAGCTGACAGGGCGGTCTGACCAATATAGCGAGGTATGTATGGCGAGGTTTCCGAGTGGGATAACTGCGTTCCGGCGGGATCCGGATACCAATAGCCCAAAGCGTGCGTGTCGGCCGCGGATAGTGAGAATAAAGGCAGAATGCCTATGTGTCCACTCCGGGGATTTATCCTCTCGGTAAAAGTTAACGAAATTGGTAGTATCCCTCGCAGGGTTCATACAACCAATCACGGGAATAGTCTACGAGAGTTCCGCTCACTTCATAGTTATAATTATGTGAACACTCAGCCAATTGTGTTGTCTCTTTCAAAAGACATTTGATACAAAGAAATATACGCGGAGCAAAGATAAGTTACATTGGTGTTGAACTTGAGACCAGCCACGAACGAATCGAGAGAACGTGCCCTGATTAGTGTCAACGGAAGAGGTGATGGGCATAGAGACCGCAGAACCAGCATAAGAGAGGTAGGTCTTCGCCGTTGACGAAGATTCGGCAATGTTCGTTCCCTAGCACGGAACTGAAGCAGAGCCGACGACTGAGCGTGTCAGATTGTGGCTGGTAGTCCCTTTCTCTCCCCTCCTCTCTCTTCCGGCAGGATGGTGAACCTGGACCAGCTGCAATTAGACTTGGTAGTTTCTTTTATTTCACTCTGAGTTTGGAAACACGTTTACCGTTAAAAATAAGGTCAAGAGGAAATGTCAAATGCATGATAAAACTTTTATAATACTGTGAGATGTAAAGAGCAACCTGACCATAGCGAATTCCGGTCAGTTCATTTCATTTCAACCGTTCATTGCTTCTTTTCTAATAACCTTGAAAAATAAACCAAACTGGAGTTACACTATTTGTGATTTATACGAGTACAACAATTATTTCGTTAACAATTCTGATCTATACCTTCGCAAAAAAATGTATTTATGTATTTATATTAAATATTTATATTGTATGTATTTATGTTCGTTAATTCCGAGTAAAGTGGGTCAACATTTACAATTGTCAGGTCGTTAACCCTGTAAATCTCTTGCTTCCTAATTGGTTAGCGATCTATTAAAATTGTACCCAATGCTCTCTCGCCAACGTTGGCTCACGAGATTTTGAATGAAATTGTAAACTCGTTGGTTGTATGTGTATTCAATTACGGGTCACTGAGCTGAAATTTCAAATCTTTCAAGTTGTTGTATTGCTATGATGTATCAGTAATGAGTGTAGATGTTGCCTCGAGCCATGACAATTGCCAAAAGAGTAGCAATAAATATTATTGAGAGAATGTTTACATAAAATCCTTTGTAGGTCGGTTTAATACATATTATTTAATCTCATTTAATACAATCCTCAGAAAAACACACACTAAGTAGTCTACGTTTCGGCATGAGATACAAGAATAAATCATTTTTCTTTAAACAAAATTTTAAAAAAAATCAAAACCTATTTATGGCGGCTATGAGGTGAAATTTATTCGCTTGGTAAAATTACTCTTTTACTCGTATGGTAAAATGCATTTTAAGCAATAATAGTTGTTGAAAAATATTTAAAGTAGGGAAATTCTATTTCTAAAATGAATACTCTGAAAGTGCAAGATTTTCTAACAATTGTTTATGTATCATTATATTAATTTATTTCTACCAATGGATTTTTTGCAGGCTAGCAACACTTACAAGTAGGCACGTATGGTTGAAAGATATTTCAATCTGTCATTTTAAAGAAATGTTGATAAACTACAGCATTATTTTCAACCAAGAAATTCTGTTTCACAATGAACTATCAACAAGATGTTGAACTCAACTAGCTACAACGGTACAACAAGGTTTCCGGAATTGTATCTCTCTGCTTGTAATCACAGTATTATATTACAGCATTCCTGAACGCTAGAGCTGTCCCTTCCCGAGGGCGACTTCAGGCTTCCAACATCTGACGTCCATTCACAGCGTAATTTACTCTGGAGGCACCCAGGGCCACGTATTCATGAGGCCAATATTGCCTTTATGCCATTTGCTCATCACATTTTGATGACGCTTACGTGCGGAACGAGCGCGTTTCGGGCATGGAAGCACGCGAGCTATCCTATAATGAACTAGATAGCGGAAATCACACCGGACATTGAGCAAACAGTTGGGTTCCGACTTACTCGATACACCCATTCGGGAGATTTATACCGTGGTTTCATGTCATATTACGAAAATGTGTCAAGGGAGGAAATTTATATCGAAGGCGTAATTTTCTAGCTTTATTTACTGGCTTAATTTAAATTAACTGTTCACTAAACTCGAAAAATTGAAAATAAAGTATGGGATGGACTGTCTAGATATGTTGCACCATTATTACATATGTGATAATTTTAACAATTAATTTTAAAGCTTGAGTCATTTTGTTGTCTTTTACTAAAAAAAACGCGACTCAACCGATATCTTGCATTCAGAAGAGTCTAGAGAATCGGAAATGGTTCGAATGTTTTCGATAGATTAACCATTTAGTAAATTGTTGCTTTAAAACAGTGGTGTCAAGGTCTCCTACTGATGTCATTGGCACGTCTCGCGGCACCGAGCCATGCCACGAGCTTCTCTGCGCCACTAGGGTCGGGAGAGGGAACTATTAATACCCCCGCCGTTTTACAATAGTGGATGACATTGTCTCTTGCGGCGGGATTATGAACTGCGTAGAGTGGCACTCGTGCCACGGACTCCCGCTCGTGGCATCGACTTTGACCACACTGCTTTAAAGCAACAACAATGTCATAGTGAGCCTATTTCTCGGGCGAGAGAGGATTCGATGAAATAGTCCACGTTGCAACGGCATCGGTGAGCTGCTCGTTCTGCACAGCATCAGATACGTCACGACCGGGCGATCATTATACGGGCACTTTGAAAAGCCAGGCTAGACGTTGGCCGCTATGCTACATGGCATGCAATACGTGATAAGAAACATTTTGAAAGTGGCATGAAGTGACAATTTGCAACGGTAATCAACCAAAAATAACACCATGAAGATGAGGTAGAAATAAAATATCAAAAACTTTGAAAAATGCTTCATATATCTGTTTCAATGACTTGTAACAAGGTGATAATGTTGGAATCTGGCTGCATTTAAAATTCCTGCTAATATTATGACGCAAACAGATGCATGAAGCTCATTGCCTGAATCCGGACAGGATGCGCAGCAGCTCACCCACGTCTTTGCATCATGGTCCACACAGCGTTTAGTTCGCTTCGACTAGTTTCTCCGGCGTGGAGTTAAGTAGCCTTTCCGAGAAATGTCTGTCTGCACTTGGCGCGACAGCCCGCGTACGGACCATGGTCTACCAGCGCAGCGGCGTCCCGGCCTCGCAGCCATGGGTTAAGGTGTACGGCTGATTAGCACGAAGACGTCCCTACGCCGTATTCTGGTCTTCTCAACCTGAGAAGTGAGTTTTCTCATCGTCACACAGCAACAAGTACTGGGACATTGCAAGGAAAACGCACAATATAGTCTTGCCAGACCGGGAATCGAATCCGCGGTTGCGTTATGGAAATAGAGCACGCTGATCAACGAACTAAACCGCGAGGGCGCCAAGAAATGTACTATACGTTATTTGAGAGAACTGAAACTAATCTTAATGGATAAAGCACAAGTAAATTACTAAGCATTTCACAGGTGAACTAAAAACTGCTAAACGAACACAAAACACATTAAAAGGTTCACAAATACAACCAAAAGTGTTAAAATTAGAGAAAATTCTGACTTAAGAAGTACACAGAAACAGTAAAGACGATTGATAAAAATTTGTTTTCTTTATTTATATACGCACATGTCAGCTCCATGGGTTGCGATTTGCTTCTTTATTTCCGTACTAATATTATTAAACCAATTACTCTATACGTAGCGTTTAATAATTTAAAACACTCGTGTATTGATAGATGATACGCAATATTCCGCATTACAGTTATTTGACAATGGTGAAGGAAGATACTCATGCATTCCGCCCTCCAGCAGGGGATGAGGCATTACCCAAACCACTCAACCCCACTGACCTGTGATAATACAGTTGTCTAGTTACAAGCAAAATATCTTTTAATTGTTAAAAATACATACAAGGAGTCCTCAACCAGAAGAATGATTATGGATTACCAATGGTCTAACAAAATCGTTTGCCCAGTTTTTTGTGCAGATTAGAGGAATTTGCCCATATTATCCGTATCTACAATAATTGGACTAAAATTAAATCGTTTTTATAATTGGATGAAAAACAAAATGAAATAAGAACATTTCATTGAGATTTTCATCTAGCGACGATGGTCATTATTTTTTGTTTACTGGTAGTAATCCTTTTGAATGCACATCTGCTAAAATTTTAATTACAATTAAAACTTCTGGAGACGAATATTAATCGTCTGTTCTGAGTCAAGCTCTCGGTAGTGGCGATTGTGGTAGTTAAAAACCAATTTTTTAAATAATACTTTGCTGAAAAAATCTCATAATTCTCAACATGCTAAAATATATTCCTTTATAAACGAAAGTTTTAGTCAGTCATGTTAATTAAAATAATGGTACTAAGTGAACTTTTTCATCACCACATCATACATGCTTACTAATTTCCTATTTCTTAGAGGCAGAATTATATAGCTACATTCATCAGTTCATAAGTAACTACGGACATTACACCAAAAAATCATATGCTGAATAATTAAAAAGTATATCTCAACACTGTAAGGGTAAAATTTTAATAGCAAGGCAAGGCAAAGGAAATTATTGGCGAAGAAGAAAAGAAACATTGAATTTAGAGCTTGCGTTTATCTTTCCTTACAGACCGTGAGTGTTCTTATAGATTTCACTGATATGTAAAAATAGAAAACATTATTTTACAGATAGTTCTTTGAAGTACTTCTGGAAATTTTCAATACTACTCGAGACATACAGTGCAATTAAAATGTTAAACGAATGGAAGGAAATAAATATCTCTTGTAATCTCCCATCCATAAACTAAGACACGATTGAGTTGACACTGTGAAATTAAATGGACATAAAAATTAACAAAAGTCAATTAATAATTTATCTCGAGTGAAAAATAAAATAGAAATGGTATTTTCCAGAATTGGTAAATTTAAGAAAACATGACAATAAAAGGAGCATGTTGTAAATCGTCTCCTGTATTATTTCAGTAGTATGCCTTTCCGTTGCGGCTCTCACACGCATCCAATCTTTATAAATGAGGTCTCTAAAGAAAGAGAATTTCACGGAAACGTGACGAATTGCACTTTGACTTTAAAAATATGAAGGACTTGTTTTAAAAAACGCATCTAAATATTCAAGTCAAACGCAACCCGCAATACTCGCCAAAGTTATCGTCAATAACTCCTAAACAAAGCGTTTTAGGGCCTTAATAACTAAAATTCACATTATAATCTACAAGATAAGACATTTCTCGGCATTCAATTAAATTTCCGGTTCCGCGCTTCAACACTATCAAAGCCACCTCAATATTTCAGCCCTTGCTGCTGGTGGCCATTTTGTGACGACATGCTTAGAAGGCTTACATTCCTCAATCTTATATTTACGCTTTCTGTATACACCGTGGTTTGTGCATTCTGACGTGGTTTATTTTCATAATAATTAATTCAAGATTTGCTCTCCAGCAACAACTAGAAGTATTATTATAATTGCTTGATACCTATGAAGATGTGTCATATGTGTGTAGTGAAACCATTCAATTAATGTTTTGCTGTGGTGCTATGTACCTAATTGTGGAGGGATGTGTGTGTACATTGAAAAGTTAAGACTGTGTTTGTGTTTACCAGAATTTTCGTTATCAGCTATGATTCATTGAAATTTTTAAGTCAGCGGGTTCAGACATGTAGCTTTTTCAAAAGTCAAAAGCTAATATTTTTTATGACTATCATGAAAAGTTAAAAGTTTTTAATAATTACTTCATATGTTGTATTTAAGGAAGTGTTGTGAATTGTTTAAAGAAACCTCTCCATAATCTTTTATATATATATATATATATATATATATATATATATATATATATATAAATAAAACAAAGTTGTGTTAGTTACACCGTTTATAACTCAAGAACAACCAAACCAATTTTAATTATCTCTGTTTAGTTGGATTCATCTCCGTCCCGAATAACCTAATAACTAATAAAATATCGAAAAAATGGTACTACATGGAGCTGAAGAATAAAAAACTAGATATTCATGCAAACGCAGCCCGCTACACAGTTCGAATCTACATCATCAAACAATTCCTAAACGAAAGGTTTTAGGGCCTTAAAAACTACAATTTTGAGGCCAAAGGTCTCAAAGAAACATTTGTCATACCGTATTCTATAAAATGAGATGTTTTTGAACATTCTATTACATTTTTGTTGGTCCGGCGCTTCTCAATATTACCCCACCTACTCAAGCCACGTGTAAGACGTGCAGAATCTAAGTAAATAAAACCAAGTCGGTTTAATTAAACTATTTATAACTCAAGAATGACTGGACCAACTTTAATTTTTTCCGATTTGTTGGATTCATCTCTGCCCGAATAGCAGTATTTCAGATATTAAAATATCGGAAAATTTCACGAAAAATAATTATACAGAAAATTAATCTAATATATAAAATTCAATGGGAAAATAGGAAGAGGGGGAAATGGAGGGTGGGAAATAGAGAGTGGGAAATAGAGAGGGGGAAATAGAGGGAGAAATAGGGAAATGTGAGAGCGGGAAAAGAGAGTCAGAGAGTGGGGAAAAAGAGACACAGAGGGGAAGAAGAGACAAAGGGGAAGAAGAGACAGAGAGGGACAGAAGAGACAGAGAGGGACAGAAGAGACAGAGAGGGACAGAAGAGACAGAGAGGGACAGAAGAGACAGAGAGGGACAGAAGAGACAGAGAGGGACAGAAGAGACAGAGAGGGACAGAAGAGACAGAGAGGGACAGAAGAGACACAGGGGAAGAAGAGACACAGAAGAGACACAGATGGAAATAGAGAGAGATGGAAAAGAGAGAGAGTGGGGAAATGGGAGAGGAGGAAAAAGAGAGGAGAGGAGAAAAAAGAGAGGAGGAGAGGAATATTTCCTCAATTATTTCTTCTGCGGCAGCAACGCGCTGGGTACCAGCTAGTATTGAATAAATCTTAGTTGAAAATTTCTTTTAAACATCAATTGCATTGTTTTTTTATTTGATGTTGTGTTAGTACATTGCAAGTTCTCCTTCATACATTTTTAAACAAATAAACACGTTTCGTTAACAAATTTCCCTCTTAGAATGGAAATAGAAGGGATGAATGTGGGGTTTAACATGCCAGATTTCTCGCACGGGTATGCAGAGGTAGTAGGGGAAAACTTGTGCTATGGCACAACACTAAGAACAAACGTTTTAAGTTAGCTAAAGTAAATTATCTTTGTATAAATGAAGAAAATCAAAACGCGCTAGCCTACAATACTACGTGAATTAATTTTGAAAAAAAAGCAACTAAATTTAAAATTATAGAAAGAATAGCGTAAGCTTGGATTTTTATTTCTTGGCGTGCCGCTAGGAGTCACTTCATCGCGACTGTGCTGCAGTGCGAGTGCATCGCGACTGTGCAAGCAGTGCTGGCGATCATGCGACTTCTAACGGCAAGACGGAGAAAGACACGACATTCCATCGTGAAGACAAACCCCCACGCGCCAAGAAATAAAAGCCCAAGAGTAAGTCACTCGACACTGTCAACGATCGCAGTCCAAACGCACGATTTAAATGTTGGCGGTATCTGCAAGCATATACATCAACGCCCAGCTGAAAACTCATATTGTAAATAATACGCCTTTTGATATTAAACTCAAAGTGTCGGTTCGTTAAGGTATTCAGTACGCTAACATTGTTTGAGCAACACTTCCAAGTACCGAAGTGAAGTCTAAGACTAGTACATTGTTTCTAATGGTAACAAATGGTATTTAGTACTCAAAGGTGAAAATATTACTTTATTACTTTCCCTATACTACACGTACGTATAGTACGTATACGTACTTTCCCGTATACTATACGTACGTGCGTACGTACGTATAGTATAGGGAAAGTTATGTAATGCTGCGCGAAAAAACGGCGGATTTTCGGCAGAAAACTCTTATTATATGGGTCTTGGTAACGAAAAAGTGGATCAATCCAGTTGCTAAATTAAGAAAAAAACTCCTAACACGCGGTGCAGCCAGAATCCCTATTTTGTGGGTCCTAGATACCGAAAAACCAATTGAAAGCAAAACGTCTGTCCGTCCGTCCCTCTCCGAACAACGCTAGCGAATAAACCGTTCAACCGATTTTCTTCAAAATTGATTCTCTCTGATCAATCTAAATGTTCTCGCGGCCCCTTGAATTTGAAATCGATATTTTAATTTTGTAGGGTACTTTATATGGAGCCTTGGGGAAATTTTCAAAATTTTCAAAAAAGTGGCGCCAATAATTTTGACTAAATTTTGTTGGATAGTCTAAAGGTCATTTAAGAGAATGACGTAGGTCTCTTGTTGGTTGAAAACTGATTTTTCGAAAATTGAAATAATTCTACATTTTTTGGCATCTTCATACAACTACAATTATGGAGATACAATTTTTGTTCTTAATGAAATATGTTTACAAAAAACAAGTCTTCAAATAAGGTAAGAAAACATAAGTATTGTTTTCGAAAAATTGTGTCAAATATAAACAATTTTGTATTTTCTTTAAACAATTTTTTCTTAAAAACAGCACGTTTTTCGATTAATTTGAGACCTAAGATAGCATAAAGGAAGCGGTGCAGGTTTTATGTTCGCTGAAATGCCTGATTTCGCAAAAATTGTAAAAAATTTAAAACTTTTTGGCGTCTTTCTACAACTACAATTATGAAGATATGATTGTTTTTCTTAATTAAATATGCTGATCAAAAACAAGTCTTCAATGTTGAATTTGTTGAAAATATGAGTAGGTTTTCTACAATTTCCTGACAAACATAATAGTCCGCTCGGAATTGACTGCGCTTCGTTTATGTCGTTTTCTTACAACTACAATTTTAAAAATACAATTTTTTGTATTTAATGTATTTCTCAATACTACATCTTCAAATAAGGTCATACTTATTTTTTTCAAAATACCAGTAGTTTTTCTGTAATTTTGTGACAAACATAATAATCCCGCTGTAAATTTACTGCGCTTCGGACAGCTGGATGCGTCGTAAAATGGAATTTGCAATTTTGTATATTATTTCTTTGTATTTGGTCGTTTTTACAATCGACCTTTTGTTATACATTTACACATTAATCTTTAAAGAAATTGTTTCTTTTCAAATATTGGAAATGAAAATTTCTGGCTCATTAAGGGAGTATCGACAAAATTCACTTCTCCCCATAGCTCGTCACACGCAGTTTTTAACTGTTTTTGACGTAAATAAATAAATAAATAAATAAATAAACAACAATTGTTTCACTGTCGCGAATTTCTGTGAATTACGTGTCATTGTTGTGACTTGATGGTGTAGACTTCTATGGTATCAGACTTCTTTTTCCAATACAAGTTTAAAAAACGTTAGTACTATATTTTTATGCAGTTGTGGAATTCACATAGTTTTAAGAACACTGCGATGGAAACAATGAGTTGTTCGCACTGTGTAAGATATATAGGAGTGTTCACTCCCAGTCTAAAACTGAAGCTTATGTGAGGCTAAGTTAGTACTCATAGTTCTCGCTTATAAGTGCTGTGTTCTTTGGGTCTCATTTGGGCAAGGTCGTGATTGGTTGTGTAATGTGTAACAGCCACAGTTTAAGATATCTTAAGATGTACGAGTATATCTTACACCGCGACCCAGACCGATCGTGCGGACCGTACGGACCGTACGGAGAAGGGAGGTGTTGGATATAGCGAAGATGCCCCTCTGCCTCCTTAGCCTCTTTGACCTGCGCCGAGTGACACATCTCTCACCGGACGGGCTTAGAGGCCTAACAATCGCCATGCCGGAAGTTCTACCACTTCGTCGCTGGCGGTCGTGACGTGCACATGTATGTTGTGCGAGGCAAAATGGCGAGGTTTCGGGTGGAACTACATACCGCCCCTTATCCTCAAGCATCTAGTTTATTTTACTGAGTGCGACGTTAATTACATTTTCGTTAGAGTTTCGAAAACTTTGACAACGGACACGACAGTTTGTTTTTACCTTTTTTATTTGAATAACGAGTGAAAAGGTTTGGCACGTGTAAATTGCATGGGCAGGAGGCATGCCTCCCCTTTGCTACTTGCTATTTAAGCCATTGTCAAGGCTTATACATGAGCAGAACTATATTCAAATACCACCGCTCTGTGTGGCATTTCCTCGTCCTGGGTCAACCACGGATAGATCACGTCCGCCAAATTGAGTGCTTGCGTACGACCTACTGGCAAACTCCAGGGACTGTACTATCTTCAAGGAAACTGTAACGTTTTCAATTGTTTAATTGCATGTGTTTTCTATTTGTATCTTCAGGTGTTTGTCATGCATTATGTATTAATTACTCATATTAATTACTCATTGTTCAAGATATTGTACTGATTACTCTATGCAGACCGCACATGGTTTGAATGCTATTTATACAGCATATTTTTTTCTGTAACTTCATTATTTCTCGTATAATTAAACTAGATCATAAATGTGGATTATTTGTCACCACTCTCAGCCACCGAGGATGTGAGGTTAGCTGCCCCACCCCCAAGATCCTTACTACAGTCCACTGCTGGGGTAGCAACATCTCACAGGAGGAACTAGTCTCAAGTTGGCTGCGGAAACTTTGCCCCAAAGGCGGTTAGTTAACACACCTATATATCTTACACCGTGGTTGATCGCTTCTTGGTTGAATGGAACGTTTTCAAATAATAGCTAAGATGCTGTAGGGTAGAAAGTGCAATATTTCAATTCTACGTAGCTGCTTCAAATAATACGGGAAAGTATGTGCTGTTGTAGCACCACTAGTGTGTTTTTTTGTGCTCGGAATTGCTTTTCTTGTGCTACATTAGAACGCAGAAAATAATCCAATACTTTTTAGTATACAGAAATAATTTTCCAATTTTTGCACCCCATCAAGTTGACACCCTGCCTTTACAAAAACCCCTGTGTTTCACATTACAAATCAAGAAAATGTAAATAATATTGCAAAGAGTAGGGTTACACTTGACCGATCCGGTATTTTCACACTACTTTACTTGGCCTCATCACGAGTAAAAACCTTTTCTAATATTTTTGTGACAATCAAAGGAAGCGAAACGCAAACTCTCGAGAAAGATTAAATAATTTCTTCAAATGTTTTTAAAGAAGTATGATTTTTTTTAAAACATCAATCTATAATGCTGAATAAATAAACCTTTATTGAAAATTTATTTCCAACATAAATTGTATTATTATTTTTGTTTGATATTCTGTAAGTTCATTAGAAGTTACATTTATACATGTTTAAACAAATAAACACGTTTCATTAAGAAAGGTCCTTCTTAATAGAAAGGATAGACAAAGGGATAGGATTGGGGGTTTAGGGAAAGGATTGGGGGTTTAACATGCGAAAGTTCTCGCACGGGTACGCTAGTTAATAAATAATTTTAGTCAATGTAGTATTCCACGTTCAAAGTACAATACAGACTATAAATGCAGAGGTAAATTCATTTACGTAGTTATGTTATAAATTTTGGCTGTAAAAAGAATGTAGAGACTTAACTGATATAAGTCAAAACGCATTGTTTTGGAAACATATTTTGGTGTTACATTATATTTTACTTAAGTAAACAACTACACAATTTAAATGAGTTTGATTTCATTATTTGGCTATTGCATATATTAATTTACGAAAATGTAAAGTTGATGAAACACAAGATGTTTATCACTTAAGTGAACATTTTTAAGCCTACGAGAAAAATGTAATCTCACTTAGTCCAGAGTGCCTTTGTTTTGCACGGAAGCCGCTCTCAGAGTACTGCTTGGAAGAATTCCAAAGACGATATTTTTAGGTAAACAAAAGTGGTTTTCCTGTTCCATAAGCTTTCACGCGTAAATCCAACAGCCGTGAAAACGAAGAGATGCGGCTGTGGTTGAATTACGTCACCTAATGTTTAAAGAAATGCTTTCTACTGGCAAATCAAAATGCATTTGTCTATGATAAATCAAAATCTAACAAAACCTATTTTGCGTCAAAGCAGAATTAGATCTCAGCCAACATTGCGGACTTTGTTAATCGTGGTTTTAAGAACAGAAATAGTCTAAATCTGGATTCCACCATCAAATGGCCAGTCCCTCAATTGTGACTTAAAGCATTATAGGCTGTGAAAGCATAATTGACGCGTCAAATTTAAATGTCTGTAGATTTCGAGTTGTTTCTAATCACCCATGGGTGCTAAGGGTACAGCTACTCATAAGAGCACACATAGGGTCTCATTTTTGTAGAATACAGCTTAATCTGTGAAATAAACAGCGACTTATTTCTTTAATTGTAAGCGTGGCTGTAGGAATTAGGCTTGCTCTCTCCACCTATCTTCCTAACTCGCGGTTAGACAATCATTATTACGAGTATAGTGCCAGCCGTTTTAGAAGTGGTCAGCGGTCAGTATATTTCGTAGATACGATGACAGCAAATTCGTAAATATTTATCAATCTATATTTTTGGTTTTTAATCTTAATTTTGTGATTGTATTCTAATTATTCTCGTTCCAGGTGGTAAAGCACTACTAGTTTTTCTGGTTTGCTACCAATGATCTTTTCAAACGTACTGACATATGTATATCAATTTTACAACGACGGTATTAATGGAATGTTTCCATTTTAGAAATGCATATGAGGCGTTGGTTCTTGATCGTAAGTTTTTATTTTAGCATAAAGCCTTTTCAGCCGCATTGCGGTCCTACCATTGTTTTCATTTTGCACACTATTGCACCTTAGAAACAATTTTTTGACTTAAATTACTCGAATGATGTTGCAAGAGTTCAACAAATATTATTTGATTGCATGGATGAGGATGATGAGAAGAGGGAAGGCAGTGACAGCGATGCGGATTTAAAAACTTGTAGACAATGATTATACCTGCACCTTTTAATTGTACTGATGGATGTGAGAAAGAAAATTCAGAGAAAGGAAAATATTGTGATTGTTTTGTTCTTTAGACTTTTTTATTTAGACTATGTTCCATTGAAACTTTATTATTGCAAAATGTTTCTTATAGTGTAAAACAAATGTAAAATTCTTTATTAATGTAGAAATTGCAAATAAAGAGTTTCTATCATGTATTTGTCTGATACAATGATAGCAATAATGCAAGTTTTCTGAGGATAGTAATTGATTAAGAAATAACTCTGGTTACTTTCACACTCGAATGTTTCGATGCATCCGCATGTTTCACAAAAGTTCCTCTTATAATGCCTCAAGAGTTACTGCACATCTGTCCCTGCATACGGCGGTGACACACTCTCTTGAATAAATAATTGCATTTCAATGTTGTTCAATCCCTTTCTTCAAATTAGGACAACTACAATAAATACTTCCAAAAGTCTTTTATATCAGAATTTTATTCATTTTATGATATCCGACGTTTCGGAGTCTGTTCTATCTCCTTCATTAGATACAACTGAAAATTTATTAATAAAAATAGTTCAAAATGACGAAGCCAAAATGATTTTCACAATATTCATAAAAGAAAGAAGAACAAAAAAATTACAAAAATAAAATAACTAAATCAATACTCATTTTCAATGAAAGCTCACCAAATTGTCAAGTTGTTATACTTGAAAACTAAATGTAATATATACAAAAATAAAATATGTACAAGTATTTATTGTGGTTGTTCTAAATTGAAGAAAGGGACTAAAAAATATTTAAATAGAATTATAACGTGACAGGCAATTTAAAATATATATCTTATAAAGTAATAATTGTGTTTGCCTTAATTTACTACTATAATTTTACACGAGTTGCTTCTAGGATTAAGAGCTTTTTTAATGTAAAAATATATTATTCACTCAACCGCTTCAAAACTGAGTTTTAAGCAAAACGATTCTATGAATTGCTGAACTAAACATCTTCCTCATTCTGCTTACTAATTACTTTTTGTCACTCTTTCTAACATGTTACGTATTCTGTCCAGAATACGACTCCTCATTATTTCTCTTTCCTTCTTTCTCTTCCCTCCTCCATTCTCTTTCTCTCTGAAAAATGAGTTCAATCTTTAAACAAGAAATAAATGTTGATGACATATTTTCGGGAGAACATTTGGAAAACGGTGGTTCGGAAAACTGGAACAGCTCGAGTGGAACGATGACTGCAAATTACGAAGCCGCGCAGCGACCCAGCTGACAGCGAGGACCACTTCAAGCGCTTCTTCTAGTGGAACTAATTCTGCGGTAATTTCTTTTCCAATTCTCGTTGAACAGGCGGGTAGTTTGTAACTCCCTTGCAAAAGAGTTGGCGATATGAATTTTTCACTAACTTGAGAGTACTATCTGCAAATGATTTCGTGAGGGAATAATTGAGAAGAGAAGCTTGCTGAAGGAAGAAGGGTACGTAGTATTGGCTTTTTGCAGGAGTGTCAGTTTCCTGTGATAAATGCAGAGCTGGTTCTGGAATCCTGATGTAATATTAATGTGCAAACGACTGCGCGTCATTAATTTTGAATTGGTCACGAAGTTATTGATTTTTCTTTAAATCTTTCTGGAATACTGCAGACCTTCGTATTCCTTTCAATACTTCGAAAAACGTACATTTTCAGTTCACTGAACCTAGATGACGCTAGTATACCGATGATCTACGCGTGGAAATAGATTGTGTTGATTTGTGTGTTAGAATCAAAAGCTGAAATATGAGTTGGATGTGCTGGATGTAACACGAGTTGAAATCAGACATTAAAAAATTATAAGAAAAACTATGAAGTTATCATCAATCTAGATACCATCGTAATGAATTGAAATTAAATGACATACTTCTGTTTATAAAACTGATGGAGTGATTCAAATTTTGTGCAAAAAAGTAGTTAGGTGATTAAAAGGAGGAATGTGATAAAATAAATAGACGATGGAAATAATTGTACTAACTAAATGTATCAGTTTAATATGCTGGACCCCAATGTGAAAAGTTTTTAGTGTTAATTAAATAAATGTGCTACAAGTCCTATAGTGCCCTCCTCTCAAAAGAAACAAAAATTTGGATAAGTACACTATTGCACTCTGTAATCAATACCCCATACACTGGTACAAATATGATAGTCAAAATATATGTATATTCTTTTTCAAACAGAAAAAAATGTAGTTGGTGGTCTAAAGTGTGTCACTCCAAAACAGGGTTCCATTACTTCCGTATTTCGAAAGTGGAACTTCTACATTGCTATAGTGAGAGCTGATACAATAATGTTGTACCAAGACAAATATCACAGAGCGTCATAGAACTGAACATTTTCTGTTGAATTAGGTTCTTTGTGATACAATTAAATGGAAGTTTTTAGTCATTGGTAAAAAAAGTATTGCGATATCTCATGACATCTTCCTCTGCGAGCCCTAATCAGCACTCGTCACGGCTCAAGCGAGCCGACGTTCCACCCGCTTCGTCTCTTGTTGCCAGTATCTCCTCACAGCTGCCTGGCTAACCAAAGGGCTGAAAGCCCAGAAAAATCGAAGATTTGCCACGGCGTCACTTTGACAGTCCCCTTCCCAAAGCCACCTCCGCTTGCCGGAGACTTCTCCCGAGGCGCACGAATTACATCCCCTGACCTAAAGGCATTCCTATGCACGACAAACAAGTGTGCACTTATAGATTCCCAGAGAAATCTGGGTTACTTTCATATACTTTCGAATAACTTGTAAACAGGTCAAAACTATATATACTAAAACCGAGGAGCTCTCTCCAGCATTGTTCTTGGGGACTCTGTTCATGTTCGTCGTCATTATTCTAAGAAATTGGTGTACTATTCTTCAAGAATAAATTTTCCTTTTTAAAAACTGGAATTTTGATGTTAAGAACTTAATTCACGCCTCCAACGCGTAAGGTCACCCGACCCTCGTCAAACCGTGCCTCGCGCACTTGACATTCTTGGTGCCATGAAGAGCCAGATTAGCTTTGTTCGAAAAATGTCCCTCCTCTAATCCTCCGGGACTAACCTTAACTTCATCCACGCGTAGCGACAGCTAGCAGGTGCTCCCCGGCCATCCTTCGTCAACAGAAATCAAACACGAATCACGACCAATTAGAACTAAGTAAGTAGGTCAAAAGAGTAGAGTTTGTCCAATAGACAACCCCATAGCGTAGAAGAAGTTAAGGGAACCAATGGCGAAACAGGCGGTACGCATGTGATAACAGCGATGCTCCAGGAATCAACAAGCACAGGGCAGGGGATGGGTGTCAGATGAGAAAAAAAGGGGACGCTTTCCGAATTTCAAGGAGTAGAACCTAATAAACTCTCCGGCTACGAGCCGGTCGACAACAAGTCCATCAGTAATCAGTCTTTGAAGAGAAATCTTTAAACTTACAAAAATGTTGCTCTACCGAAAACAACCTGCCACGGTGTTCTTCCTGCTGTGACGTGCAACTTGACGCGGAAAGGTGACGTGTGACGGCTTTACCCGGCCTAACATCATCATTAACATCGGTACGAGAGTGAGGGACTTAAACTCGGGGACCGGCGCGTGTCACTGACCAGTGACCACTCCGTCGCGACGCGAGGTCGCCTCCGTCATCCGGTCAGCATGGCCGTCTCTCCTCCCGAGGCAACATTAGGCGTGCGTAACCAGGGCACCGATCCAAAGGACCCTCGCAGACGAGAAATTCTCAACAGCGAGGTAACGGTCGTGTTATGGTCGGCCTCTGTACAGATTCACAGACCGTAACCTTATTGGACAAAGGAGGGGAATTGCTTACTTTAAAAGAAATTATCAACATTTTTTGTAAAAGAGCAGTACTATTTCAAACTAAATGTGTATCCGCTGCATTGAAGACAAGCCATTCATCAATGTAGTATTAATTAGTAGATTGGGAGCATGTGCATCATCCCGATCTAGAGCGACTCACACCTTTGTGATTTCCAGAGATGGAGTAGGAGGCAGTTCATACAGCGTCACAGGCTGAAAGCCTTTCTGATGAGTCCCGAACTAGGACGAAACGCTTTTGCTACCCCAACTACTTATCCTTTGCACCTCTGCGCTAGGGTCACCCTGCATTCACACAAGACGTGAGTCGAACACAAGACGAAACTGACTCTGAAAGTCGGCCTCCTGGCCTATTCTCACTCGTCAACGACCAGTGAATGTAGAAGAGGGATGTTACTTTCAACTGCTCTAATCTTTTCTCATTCGAGAAAAAGGGTATAGCGGCGTAGTGCCATATCTACCTACCGTACAAGTGTGCGTGCAGGGTGACCCTAGCGCAGAGACGCAAAGGATGAGTAGTTAGGGTCGCAAAAACGTTTCGTCCTAGTTCAGGACTCATCAGATAGGCTTTCAACCTGTGACGCTGTATGAACAATATGCTCTGTAAGTTCGTACACCCGATGCGCCAAGTAAGCTACGGTTATGCAACGATGTTGCACCGAGCAGGCAGCGACGGTGTTGCACAGAGGAAGAGACTACCTCGTGCAAGAACACTACTCAACGGCAGCTAGCCGTAAAGCATGTTCTACAGAGTAGGAGGCAGGTTTGTATCGCGCTGGGCGCCCATATCTAAATAAATTGAGCTCGAGCGACCTGAGATCCTTCACAAAATGACCTGAGACACTCACATATTTCAAAATGTTGTGGGGACCCGGTAGGCTCGGCATGCACGTCATGTTCGTCGGCTAAGCTGTATGTTCGTAATAATGTGCATGTAAAAATAGTTTATTGTTGTTTAGCAGTCATAGGTCTTTACTTCAAGTTCCGGTTTTCTTTCCAGAAAATAAATATAAATTCAGTATTGTCTTCAGTATCAAAGGAAGAAGCCAGGAAAAGAAGTGATCCTCAGAAATGAAAAAAATATTGAGCCACATTTTTTATTCTGAACGACAAACTAAACGCAAAGCGAACATCATGAAAGACGCAAAATATAATTTTGTTTACAACCTTCTAATACAACATTTCGAAAATGGATACAGAATTAGGCCAAATAATCTTTCAACGTGAACCTTCTGAAACTTAATAGTGCAGATGAAATCTATAATATTGAATCAGATGTTGACTGTTGTAGCAATAATTTCATTGTTGTAAAGAAAATTTTGACTTTTTTAGTAAACGTTTGAATTTTTTATTACCCATTATCGTTAAAATACTGTTTAGCAATGAAATCTTTTGTCTTGAAGATTTCTAATACAAAATTTAATTTACACGGAAAAGTTTTGTTTCGAATCATGCCTTGTCCAACTAGGAAGAACTCGTATAAATCTAACGTTCTTCTCTCCTTGACTTCTATAAATTGAGTGTTTAAAGAAGAAAATGATAAATTTATCATAAAATGGAGATTTTTTCTCGATTCTTGCAACAAACACAAACGTTTGAGAAGATAAGTTTTAGAACTCATAGGATATACTCGCTAAATTATTAAACATCCTATCAGTTACATCGCCTTTTAAAAATACCCTCGCCCCCTCCGCCAAACATATGAAAAAATTATATTCTTAGATTCTGCCTTACAGCCTGGTTTGATATTTCTCCAAACTCATATTGTAAAAATATGACTTACGATACTTTTTTTCGAAAATAACTATCATAAAACCAGTTTTTTATTCACGCAACCTATTAGCTGTGAGTGCACTTTTATGTAGTGCATTGCTTGCACTTCACTGTTCACACGTTTGTTTTTCATATACATATGTTATTTCATTACAAAGAAAGATTGATCACGCATTTATCCCAAAACCTAATGAATACAAATTTTCCTTTCCAGTGTCATGACAGACATTGAACTGTTGTATCATGCTGAAACTGTTTACCGAGGGGGTATTGACAACAACAAAAATAAATTAAATTATGAAATATGGTTACATCGAACAAGTTGTGTTACATACTGGAGAATTTACGTCATGCCGGAATTTTCCCCATACAAGGCACGAGGGCGCATTTTACGTGCCTCCGAAAGCTGGCTTTCACGTGGCTCCAGAAGGCAGTTGACCCGATTGGTTTCTGACGGTGGAGATCGGGGAAAGCGAATCCGCGTAGGGGAGCAATTCACACGGGAACTCAATTTCGACTTGCTGTGATCTCCCGCCCTTCAGTGGCGTTAGCCGGCCGGCTGGCACCGCCGCGCCGCTGCGTCGCGCCGCGCCGCTCCGCGCCGTCCGAAAGAGCGCCAAGAGGCTCAACTCAGCACAGGCGCCGCAATGGCACGTTCCGCTCTGCGTGATCTGCAATTTCAAGTTCTTCCAACTCCCTCACTTTATCACTCACTCATCCACTCATTTTCTCACTCACTCTTTCGCCCACTCATTCTCTCCCTCTCTCTTTAATCCACTAATTCTCTCACTCATTGGTTCCCTTACTGATTATCTCCTTAACTCTTTCACCCACCCTCCCACTCACTGTTTAATTCACCCACCCTCCCACTCACTCTTTAATTCACACACGCATTCTCTCACTCACTCTTTAATTCACACACGCATTCTCTCACTCACTCTTTAATTCACACACGCATTCTCTCACTCACTCTTTAATTCACACACGCATTCTCTCACTCACTCTTTAATTCACACACGCATTCTCTCACTCACTCTTTAATTCACACACGCATTCTCTCACTCACTCTTTAATTCACACACGCATTCTCTCACTCACTCTTTAATTCACACACGCATTCTCTCACTCACTCTTTAATTCACACACGCATTCTCTCACTCACTCTTTAATTCACACACGCATTCTCTCACTCACTCTTTAATTCACACACGCATTCTCTCACTCACTCTTTAATTCACACACGCATTCTCTCACTCACTCTTTAATTCACACACGCATTCTCTCACTCACTCTTTAATTCACACACGCATTCTCTCACTCACTCTTTAATTCACACACGCATTCTCTCACTCACTCTTTAATTCACACACGCATTCTCTCACTCACTCTTTAATTCACACACGCATTCTCTCACTCACTCTTTAATTCACACACGCATTCTCTCACTCACTCTTTAATTCACACACGCATTCTCTCACTCACTCTTTAATTCACACACGCATTCTCTCACTCACTCTTTAATTCACACACGCATTCTCTCACTCACTCTTTAATTCACACACGCATTCTCTCACTCACTCTTTAATTCACACACGCATTCTCTCACTCACTCTTTAATTCACACACGCATTCTCTCACTCACTCTTTAATTCACACACGCATTCTCTCACTCACTCTTTAATTCACACACGCATTCTCTCACTCACTCTTTAATTCACACACGCATTCTCTCACTCACTCTTTAATTCACACACGCATTCTCTCACTCACTCTTTAATTCACACACGCATTCTCTCACTCACTCTTTAATTCACACACGCATTCTCTCACTCACTCTTTAATTCACACACGCATTCTCTCACTCACTCTTTAATTCACACACGCATTCTCTCACTCACTCTTTCACACACGCATTCTCTCACTCACTCTTTCACACACGCATTCTCTCACTCACTCTTTCACACACGCATTCTCTCACTCACTCTTTCACACACGCATTCTCTCACTCACTCTTTCACACACGCATTCTCTCACTCACTCTTTCACACACGCATTCTCTCACTCACTTTTTCACACACACATTCTCTCACTCATGCTTTCACACACACAATCTCTTACTCACTCTTTCACACACACAATCTCTCACTCATTCTATCATCCACTCATTTTCTCACTCATTCTTTCACCCACTTATTCTCTCACTCACGCTTTCACACACACAATCTCTTACTCACTCTTTCACACACACAATCTCTTACTCACTCTTTCACACACACAATCTCTTACTCACTCTTTCACACACACAATCTCTTACTCACTCTTTCACACACACAATCTCTTACTCACTCTTTCACACACACAATCTCTTACTCACTCTTTCACACACACAATCTCTTACTCACTCTTTCACACACACAATCTCTCACTCATTCTATCATCCACTCATTTTCTCACTCATTCTTTCACCCACTTATTCTCTCACTCACTTTTTCACACTCATATTCTCTCACTCATTATTTCACCCATTTATTCTCTCAAATCACTCACCCATTCATTCTCTCAGTCACGTGCAAACGCAGTAAACGCTCATTCTCTCCTCATTCATCCACAAATAATCCATCACACACTTTCTCATAACATAATGATGGGTAGATGTTGAGAGGTAGCCGTTTCACCTTGGTTTGAAAAGTTGCGAGTTCGAGTCCGACATTGATTATGTTGGTTCGTTACTATCTTATTTTAATCATAAATGAATAGTAAAATCCTTCCTCATTTGAACTGCAACGACCAATTACCGTCAAACTGATTATAGACCAGACTTTAAACGTCCTATGTAGAGTTTCTGATTTCTTACTCTCTTAATTATAACACGATATTGGCATGTGAAAACAGATGGCATTAAAATTCTATTTTCCTGAGAATTTATGAAATTAAGAGTGAGAAATGATTATTTTAATGGGGTGAATTTTCCAACCACGACTTACGGAGAATACATGCATGCTTTATTTAGGATTCGTGTTCATGGCCCTAACGCAAAACGAATGTCGCCGCTGCCTCCTGCGCAATCAAGGTTAGGAACAATGACCTCAGTTTGTCTAACCAAAATAATAATAATAATAATAATAATAATAATAATAATAATAATAATAATAATAATAAACGAAATATCGAGATATCCAGGGAGAACTGGAAAGACTGGAAATCGAGAATCAAAACATCTGAGAACTATAGCTTAGGTGCGAGTCTAGCATATCAACTGCAACAGTGCTATAGAACACTGCTCACATTCTGCGCAGGTACCTTCGAGATTTGATACAAGAAACTCCCAATCGATTGTCTTGTTTATAGTTTTGGCATATTATAGACAGTCAATGTTGTTACAATTATTTGTTACATTCGTGAAAACATTTGTTTCAACCTTCACGCAAAGTGTATCCAGTTTTCCAAATATTGTCTGCTGAGGGGAAGTTGACAGAAGAAATCCGTGTTGGTTGGGCAGTGCTACTGCATTACCATAATATATTACCTCTTCCTTTCAAGATAGAAGCCAAAAAATTGAGAAGTCGACGGCCAGAGAAGGGGGAGAGCTAGTTAAATGGACTACGCCAGGGCAGGAACTTTTTACTTTCCCATATACGTACGTATATATGGAATAATATACGTAGTATAGAGAAAGTTGTATGTAATGCTGCGGAAAACCGATTTTGAGATTTTAACGGAAATACACCTTTTTGGGGTCCCCTGATATCGAGAAACGGTTTTTTTTTCAAAACGTCTGTCTGTCGGTCTGTGCGTTCGTCTGTGAACAACACTAGCGCTTAAACCATTCCTAAGATATCTTCCAAAATTGATATTCCCCTTTCGATTTGGTTCCATTCGAGGCGCCGCGATATTGAAAATCTTTCTTCAAAATTTGGGGATACTTTACAGAAATCCAAGATGATCTTCCATTACAGCAAGATCGAGTTCAGCCTCTGTCTGGAGGATAATTCTACTCGCCGGCTGCTCTGATCGGTAGTTTTCCGTGGTTTCTTCAATCAGTACCAGGCGAATGCCGGAGTAGTACCCAAACAAACGGTCCATGGATCGCGTACAATCTTTCTTTCTTCATCCTTGTCCTTTCCTCATTCCTTACACACACTTCCACATACATGCACTACATTACCACAGATGTCAGGAGCTTAAACCCAGACCCGATTGGGGCAGTGGCCGCCGTGGGGAGATAGCTAAAGGAAGAACCCTCCAGCAAGCCGACATGTAGGTCAGTAAGGGATCTCACCGTCCAGCGGGGAAAATCATCGCCACATCTCGCGGTAAAATATTCACTACACTAATAAAACTAATAATTAATACACCAGTTGACGTTACGGAAACATCAACTTATCATTGAATCATTAACTAACAATCTTAACTCGTAAGGTTTGGAATCCCCACCCATTGTACATAGTATTCCACATGTCATTAATTAATCCACTTGCTTTTGTTTTTTGCCAGTGAAATCCCCGGCCGCCCTATGAGAGAGGACGCGGGGCGTCGCGTCGGGCGGAGCGAGCGACGCGCTCAGCGCGGGGACGAGCGCGTCGCCGCACCGGTGCCGCCGGCCGGGAGGCTTCACTCCCCTCTGGGCGAAGGAGCTCCGTGATCCCTTTCGAAAGAGGTTCTGCAAGTGGACTTCGCGAATCCTTGGAGTTTCGCGCAGCCAATGTTCTGTGAATCAGCGAATGTTCTATTTTTTTTAAAAAATAGTTTTTTTTTCAGTTTTACATACATTGACTTTCGGAGACGATTTAATGTCTCATCTAATGTAATCATCTAATACAATCGTAATATTTTTTAACATTATAGATCGGAATATTTTTTTAAGTATTTTAGAAGCTAATTAGTTGTAGTTAGATTAGTTGAGTTTAGTTATTAGATTAGTTTTCTTACAATTTTTAAATATTAACAAAATTCCAATGAAAATTGGACCTGCGCAATTTTTATCAGCGTACTTTGCTCTTAATGAGAAGAAATTTAATACAAAAATTCGTAACCATATTTGAGAAAGTTTTTAATATATTGCTGAAACATCATGTCAAGTACCCCCCCCCCCAAAATAAAACTATTCATTTCGGATTTTCAGGGTGTTGACTTCGGCTAGATCGATTGAGCAAGGAAAATTTGGAGAAAAACATTTAAACTGGCGGCCCGCGGACGCACGCGTCTCTTTCATTCATGTCGGGTTATACATTATGTGTCTAGCGCACGAACCCTGCAGAGGCCAATACCCCCTTTAATGTAAAATAGGTTAAGTTTAGATTTATGGAATTTTCTTTTCTGGTAAATTCAGAAATTTAAAATCATCCCATGTGTTTCCTTGCGTTATGCATGTTTCAGCATGATATCATGCATGGTTCCACCTCCACCCTCTCCCGTTTCATAGCAGCCGGGCAGACCGCTGAGATCAACAATACGGGAAAGTCAGGTGTGGATCGTGCTAATAATGAAAATATGACCCTCAACCATATTAAAGGTTTGAGTTGTGGCCCTCGAGGCCTTACATGTTGGACACCTTAGGTGCTAGTGTTGACCAATGATGTACGGACAGATTTGCGTTAAATCAAATTTTCGATTTCAATGACACATCGTGTGGATTCTGTACACACAACGTGTTAAGTTATTTACTACGTTTGGGAATAAGAAGTATCCACTTGTTTGGTAACACGGATATCATAAATTCACAAATCGAGTTGTTTTGCCAAAAATTGCCGATTTTGCAGAACTGTTTCAATAATATCTTTATACTTTGTTAGTAGTGTTCGAGAAAGTACAAATATGCATTGGGAAAAAGAAATCTCTTACAGGAAACGAGCCTGTAAAGCTGGACTTTCTGTTCGGGCAGCTCTCAATAATGAGCACTGGTAATTTGAGAAAATTGGTTTCTGATTCTGTTAGTCCATTTTTTACTGAAGGGCTAATTTAAACCGAATGTGTGTACGAAAATAGCAGATTGAACCAACGGTGATGAATGAAAACTGCGTTGTTACGATGATGACTGTAACCCGTGTTTCATTACCACAGAGCCGCGACCTGAAAAATGGTTCTCTCATCATATTTCGCGGCTGGCAGAGGTTTTATAAAATTTATCTTCCAGCGCTGGATCATTTTTCATAATTCCTATTCACAAGCACAATATCACAAGTACTAATTGCGCGTTAGATTGACTAAGGAAACTAGTATAAGATTTCATTTATGTTTGAATTTTTGGGTAAGTTACAAATTGAAATATAGTAATTTCAAACGTAAGACAACGTGTTAGTTAAATTATACTATTATACTATTATACTAGAGCACACTATTATATACAAAATAGTAATTAATGCTGTAATGTAAAACACGGAAAGCTGTAATAGGAGCAAAAACTATTGTAACGTCATATCACTGGGCTCGATGGACCACACAAGTCGTGCAGGAGGGAGGGGTGTGGTCCTTTGGCGGTGGCCGGACCTCGGAGGGTCTTTCGGAGGGCGTGTGTTGGAAGGCACGTTTCAGTTCGCGCAAGGGATGATGAGTGTCGACAGAACTCGGCCTGCATATGGCGGAAGGCCCCAATTTCCAGCCGGCCCATAACTCGGTAATGAGATGACGCCTTCAGCGTGGGACGTCGCTCACGTGATATCCCGCAAGGGAAGTTAGTAGGGAAAACCGCCAGGCATTCGAGTTTGAGCCGAATCGAAGTGCGGATGCACATTGTCAGCTGTGAGGGGGTTAATCGCGAGCAGCGTCTAGTGAGGCTTGGCTTCGCCACGGGACAACAGCGCGCTGAGGTTCTTTGTGTTAGCGAGCTGGGGTTCTCTTGGGTGAGACTGAGACGGCTCGTCTCAGGAGTTGCTCAATCACAGAGAAGTTTAAGAACTAAATATTGACAATTAATCATTGAGAATCATTCTAGTAAATGTTTCGTTCGTTGTGTACATGGAAATTGCGTTTCATATTATATTATGCATGTCAGTTTTAATTTCTTTTATTATCAGTGGCATATACTGCTTTCATGCCTTGGGCTACCGCTGACCTTAGAAAAAATCTTTGACTATATAACTACACAATCTTCGATTATGTATTTTTTCGAGTTTGCACCTTTTTTATTAAATATAATATTTTTTACATGTACATACACATACATACTGAAAGCATCTAATATTAGGTACCTAAAATGTCCCAAAAGAGCGGTTGATACCTATTTTAATATATTTTTTTTGCCTCAAACAAGTAGCGTAGGTTTGTGCAATTAATTTGCCGCTTATGTTGTATTCTGCAACAATATTTTCCACGTGCTAAAACAAATCACCCGCAGTCGTTCCAGAACTGGCATTAGTGAATCCTATTAATCTTTCTTGAACATCACCAATATCGTCAACATACCTTAAACCAGTAGATAATTGGCTCTGATTGGAACTGGCTGTTCTTTCATCACTGACAATGGATACAAAATGTGTTCAAATTTAATATTACCAATCATTAATGAACTGATGGCCGATATCAAGTCATTTTGAATTTAAGTACCACGAAACACTGTGGATTTCTCAAGGTGACTGGCCAGTAGATGATAAAATTCACTTAAAGTTTTTAAATATTCAATGTAGTTTCCTCTATTGTGAGAATCCACATTTTCTAGATGTCCACGAAATAGCAATTTTTTTCCAAGGAAACTTACAGCATTAATCAGTAATCACACGTAATAATACTTCCCTATTGTTTTCACCAGAACATTGTATTGAGCAATATGAAGTGCTTCTTGTTGGTCTATCTATAAATCAACTCTTGAATTTCCAAAGTTCGTGAGTTTGAAACTAGGTACTGCAAATACATGCCGTTGATTTATCGTGTCTTTGAACAGCTAGGCGAAGAGAGTTTATGTTAGAACTCTCCACCTTCCTTTGACCACACATTAGTTTCACAACTAAATAAATGACATGGCCAGCAAAATAATTTAGATAATCTTGAACTACTCACATTAGTTTTCTTTAATGTGCATTGATAAATTTATGTGGGCAGTAAGTCCCTCCATTTTTACAATTTCCAATTTCTCGTTATAAGAACAACGATTAAATGGCGTCTCTAACAAACGCTGTACAATACAGTCATTCTCAACAGATACACTTCCCGAAGTTTGCGGTTACGTTTTTCAAAATACCTTACAAATTGACGATAATCAACTTTAAAACAGTCACATATTTAATATGTTGCACTTAAACACGCTTACTATAAACTATTACATATTTGCACAATCACCACCAAACGTGCACAAAAGCAGATCTAACGTACTGTCCGTTTACTGCCCATGCTACATCTGTACTCCTCCGAACTGCTCCGATCGCTGTCCGAACGTGTCAAGAAACCGCTCGGGAAATCAGCAAATTGAGCCCTTGGCTGGCCCGTATCTTACCGGTAGGAGGGGGGAGTGATTCAAGCAACGATTGCACGCAGTGTGGATGCCGCTGGGACGCAACTGTTTCTTGGACGTTGCCACCTCTACAGAGGACTAATGCGCCGACGAGTGAGCGATGTAATACAGATCTCAACAGGACATATTATACAGAATTTTGAAAAATTTATGCCATTGAAATAGAATGTGGCCTATAATTATTTTTAATATTATTTGTCTTGACAGATTTTTGTTCTGGTAATTTTCTAGGGCTATCAGCGGTAGCACCGGTAGCCCACAGAATACGCCACTGTTTATTATTAGTAATTTTTGTGTGGAATGTTATTTAAAATAAATTGGATCGTACTTTCACTTTCATACTATTTGATTAGTGCAGTGGTAAACCAAAGCCACCTGCGGTAGCGTGGTGTAGGAAGCTGTTCGGTAGGTGGCCTAGGCTGAATCCTGCATGTCAACTCCCACGAAACGATGTAAAAATTTAACTTATAAAAGTTACCATAAGTCGTAGAAAAAGTACCGTATGAAACTCGATGTAATGAGTATTAATACACTCGTGTGAAATTTACAACACTCGCTCGTTCCTCGCTCACATCATACCACACTCTTTTATTAATACCCATCATTACACCATCGTTTCATAATGTACTATTCTTATGCGTATTATTGAGCTTCGCAGAATTTCACCAAGCAACGAGCTGCCTGTGTTGTATTATTATGTCATACTGCTACCGGCGCATGGTCAGTTACAAGAAGTACCATTATTTGCCACTAGATGACGTATTGAAAAGTGCTCGCCGGTCCTCCTCGCAAACTTCACTCTAAAAATGTTCTACAATAATGGTATCAATTTCTTAATTTAGTTCTTTTCTAAAAGTTAAAATGCAAATAGACAATTTACCTTCAAATTATATTAATTTACTATAGTTTACTAAATAAATGTTCATCTCTCTATGGTATTAATATCTCATCTATCAATTTCCGAAAATCGGGCGCGAGAACTCAGCCTAACAGCTGAGCCGTTGGGTCACGCTTACTTCATGCCCGGACTTGGCAAAGAGAGGATCTCCGTTAAGTTGGTTGTTACAATACGCATATTAATATTACGCATTTTATTTAGACTTAGTTACAACGTAACAAAATATTAATTACGGTAATTATGGATTGTCGTTAAGTTTACAACTAGTATGTAGATTGCAATTTTAATAACTTTGCGTCTCAAGGCCTGTCTTCACGATGGAAAATGTCTCGGTATCTTTCTCAGCCGTGCCGCTAGATAGCGCATGACAAAACAAAATAAATGTAGAATATAGTAAAAAGTATGACCAAATCAACCGGAAACCTTGTAGATAATGATGTTTTAAAAGATAACGATAGAGATGTGAACGATCCGGCAACAGAAGTTAGTCTAACCAATACTTTTCGAGAATTGCTGCCGATCTCACTCACACGAAGGGTTTTCACCCACAAAATTCAACATTTGACGTCTCTCTAAAAATTTTAGACACAAGGTTCGTTTCCAAAACCTCTTCCTATGAAATTCTCAAAATAATCGGTAAATTAAAAAATAAATTTTCTGCCGGTTTAGATGAATTTCCGGATTGTATGTTAAAAACTTGTGCGCCTGCCACAAGTCCCAAGTAAAACCTTTTCTGCTGCATAACCGTTTTTATACAATTCGAGAATATACCGAGCATCAAAAGGAAAGCAACATTAATTTTAACAATGATAGTTAATGTAATTTTTTACCATTTTGACTTATAATTCTAAAGAACCTGTAACAGAAAATGTACCTTCAATTAGCCACATTTTAACATTGTCAGCATAGGGAATTTACACTCCCCTTAATATTTGCCTTGTTCTGTATTCTCATGGGCACAGGCAATTTTAAGAGGTATCATTACAAGTATGGCAATATTCTATTGTGTTACGTAAGGATCTAATAACATGAAATTTTATTAAACTTTCATTTTTTAAATATTGAAAATAAGCTTTATGTTTATTACTGCACATAAAAAACCTCAAGCCTAAATGATACGCATATTAATACGCATATTAACAGTAATTTCAAAGTAACATTCAAATCACCTGTTTCATCGACCGAATGATTCCTCATTTCTTTGCCAGGCGGCGAAAGAAGGGTAGAGGAATTTGCGTGGTCAGGCGGAGGAGCCAGACCTCATGGTTTGAGCCACGCCATGAAAAATAAGGCGTCACTAAATTGAATTGAATTGAATCACAGTAATTCCGATTCACAGTCCTTGTAAATGCACGATTTTGCGACTGTTTAGAAATAAGTATGCACGCGGAATACAGTCCACAGCCATTCGTAAATTGTATTGCATTATTTTCTTACAAACGTCACATTAGCAATCTGGTTTTGTTTACATATATGCATTTCATCGGAATAATTTGCATTACATCCGAATCCAGTCTCATATGTGCTTCGAAGTTGTTATTACCTCGAGCTTTATTTATCCACTTTAAATAATTTGAACATTAACCGCCTGATTCACATATAGTAAGCCAGATTTGGACATAACCCATAACGTACATCTGGATAGATATTTCGGCAATGGGATGAAATTAGGAGAAAACTGTAGTACCGTTAAGGTTTGTTTTACAAGAATTTCTAGAATCTCTTAACATATGAGCACCTTTTTTTGGTTCAGATCACTAGTTATCGTGTGCATTCAAGACATTCACATCATGTGCATTCATTATTTGTATACTATAAAGGTTGAAAATAATATTGTCTGCCCATTTTAAAATTGTTAATTATATTTAATTTATTACAATAAATATATTCTGCTTTAAAAATGCTGCTTTCTAAAATTGTGAAATAATCATGTACTGCTAATTTAATTTACTTTTTAATCAAAACTGACTCCTTTTGACGTTGAACTAATTGTCTCTCATTCTGAATCGTTTCAAGTGGCGTTCATAAACCCAGCTTGCCAAGGCAGAGTACACAAGAGTTCTAAGGGACACGACTTCCATACCTTGAAACATTCTCAGGCATTGTAAACACTATTGTGGTGAGCTATATTAAGCAGCATTCAACGTGAAAGAAAGGACTTCGAGAGAGAGAGGGAATTACGGAACATAAGACGGTCGTACGCTCTGTTGCTTCAACAAAAGTCAATTGTTTGTCATGCCTATACCGTGCAGCACTTCTCTGTTTAGCTGAAAATTGGATTCGCACGGAAAACAATATGTTGTAATTTACGCATACAAAAAATGCAGAAGCGTAATGTCTTAATACATTAATCAGAAACGTCGTCATAAGTTTTGAAGCGGGCATCTATCTCTGGTTTTGTACTTAGTTGTATTTCTATTATAAAGATGGTACTTAGTTTATGAATTGAAGCAAAAAAAAAACCGTTTTGGATAAACAATAATCCAAGACTTTTTTTGCTACGTACATACCAGATTATATTTCATATTACCTCAAATACATTATATAGTATGCCTTAATTTAAATGAACCAAATTAGCATAAGCTGGCAGATGCGCAATATTAAACCGAGAAACATACATATAAATCAATTTGTAATTACAGAACTATTCTGTAATACTGAACTTCTCTGATAATGTTTCATATCCCTTGTAAATTAAGAACTAAAAAAGTATATAAATTTATTTTAACACCAAATCCGGGAACAATGTGCATGTTTAACTCATGAAGTCGATCACTTCGCGCAATTGTCATGAGAAATTAATGAGATGTAGAACGAATCCTGAAATACATTTTCATACTGCTCTTGAAAGTTGAAAATGTTCGTGAGTCTAATGAGAGTAAAACTACTCTATACTCTAGAACAAATTTTACTTCAACATTTATTGTTTTCTCGCTGTATGAAAATTCGTTTCATTTTTAATATTTCTACATCACTTTCTAAAAATTTTACCCAAAAAATGTATTTTAACAATTTTATAAACATAAGAATTAAGTAATTTGAATATTCCAAACGAATGTTTTCCTATATGTGTTTCTGGGAATACAAACTCCATTACGCAGATTAAAGTCGTACTTGATATCAAAATCATGAAATGAACTGAGCACTCTAGTTTCATTGTCATAAAATCACAATCCCTCTCTCTCTCTCTCTCTCTCTCTCTCTCTCTGTAGTACATATACACAGAATTATTGATTTCAAAAATTAGTTGTTAGAAATGGCAGATAGCGATCATTATTCTGCCTTGAAACGGGGTTAATTGGTCAATACTTTCTCCTAAAATTTGGTCTTGTGACATGCACGACCACTCGGAATGTGCAAACCGCAATGCTCTCAGTAGAATAGCCTACATAAAATTACATTAGGAGATCCAGTCAAATAACTCTCGGAACACAATGGCAATGTAAACTCTACACTTTTACTCTTCGTCTTTGAATAGAGGGAATGTTTCTTATTGTCACAATTATGTTAAATACACCAAACTATTTTACCTTACTAGGAATGTGATTGCAGACTTACATACCCTACAATAGTCGATATTTCTAGAAAAAAAATAATCGCTATTCCTGTTTCAAGTTAAACACTATTTTCTTTAGTCAGTCTCAAATTGTCAGACGATTTGTAGTACAGGTATGTATTTCTGGGTTTTCTCCGCTTAGATATGCAATTAATTACGTAAGCGTTCTCCTTTTACGTAAGCGTTTTCCCTTTCGGGAAAACAAAAGAGTTTTTGACAGTCAAATACAAACTATAAAGATATTTGGATTTTATAGGCCATTATAAAATAAAGATTAATGATTTACATTTTTAGAATACGATATATCTTGAGGATCTACCATGCCTCAAATACAAGATGCAATAACCGAAATTCGTATTCACAACCCTGACTGCCGAGGTAGCCTGTACAATTTAGGTCAGCGACGTGCGTATTCACGCGTTTTAATTTTGTAGCGCTGTAAGTAGTAGCTGGCGCTCCGGAGTATTCTCACAATGTCCCTAACGAGCCTTGAGGGCGGTTGCGCGGTACCTCGCCCCAGAGGGAGACCGCACGCGCGCTCGGGCGCTGTCTGCCGGCCGCAAGCGCGTGCAGGGGGGGGGGGGCGAGAGAGTGTGAGGTGGAATGACTGGCGCGAAGCAGAGTGCGAGCGTACGCGCTTCGGTGACGGAGTGCGGAAGGCGGGGTGGGGGCGGGGCTTGCGGCGGAGCTGGGGCGCGAGGGTTGCGACTGGGATTGGGCAAGCGGTGGAGGTGCCGAGGAGGTGGAATACGAGTAGGTGGAGCGCGCAGAGAATCGAAGCAGCCTGGAACGTGTGAGCGAGGGGGGTCCGGGTGCGTTGGAGAACGTCGGCGAGCGTTGAGGGCGTTGCGAGTGTCGAAGACTGCCCCGTCAGGGAAGTGGCGGGTGGAGCGGGAGGCAGCGGAGGAGGTGTCAGGGGCATAATACACTCTGGTCAGGGGCGCCGACGGCGGCGAGGACTTCGAGGGCGACGAGGACGTCGGGGGAGACGGGGGCCACAGGGGCCACATGGGGGCGTCGCGTTGGAGGCGACGGGAGTGGCGGGGGCGACCAGAGCGACGGGGCGTCGAAAGCGCCACGGGCGACAGGAAGGTCGAGGGCGTTGGAGGCGTCAGGGGGACGGGGCAGAGGGGTCGTCGGAGGCGCCAGGGGCGACGTGTGCGACGGCAGTGTCGAGCAAAAGGCCGTCGTGAGTGTGAGGTAGAGCGCGGGCAATGGAGGTGGCGTAAGCGTCGAGGGCGACGGGGGTGGCGTAGGAGTGGGAGCGAGGCCGAGCGCGCGGGCGGGGGCGGGGGGCGGGGCGCGAGCTGAAACACGCGCGCCAGAGTGCGCGGCGCTGAGTGAAGGCATGTGGCGAGCGCGGTGCGGCCGGGGGAGGGGGAGAATGTGCGGCGGCGGGGAGCGAGAGAGGCGCTTCCGAGAGGCGCCAGGGGAGGGGACGTGAAATGCGACTGTTATGGAGTGTTATGGGGTGCATGACGCACAGATGGGAGTGAATGGGCGCTCGAATGGGTGCAACTTATGGCAGGGAAAGACAACATGGTTTAAAATGCGTTCAGTAAAGGGGACGCTAGGTCAACGCTGTTGGCGTTTCTCGAGCTCCACAAAACTGACTATACGACGGTAACATAAAAGAGAAGGAACGCCGAACTTCGATGAGACACTCTCCCATACTTCATTTTAAGAATTAAAACTCAATCGAATATTATATGATTAAAATAAGAGGATAGAAGTGAATGTAATATAATTATTGCCTGAATTTGATTCTCAAATAATGTTATAGTTAAAACTGCAAAATGGCGAGTTGAAAACAGACAATAGAGAAGTTACATCTCTGCATTACAAAATATTTAGTACATTGCTTCGTTTTATCCTTTCAAGTTTTCAAAATAAATGTTTATTTTAAAAAGATGTTATCTAAAAATACACAACAGATATACTGTGTTCTTGCTTATAGGTCACGCACGCGATTTGCTTTTTTTTTACTGTCGTCATTCACTGCCGTATAACATTGAAGTTATTTTTCCTTATAAAGTTGTATGTGCATACCCCTTTAACAGCTATAAAAGTAAATTACTGTGTTATAATATGATAAGAAGTTTTATATCTCGGAAACAGGAGAGAAGAGAGAACTTCTAATTGAAGAAGTAAAATCCCTAAGCCCCTTGAGTAATTTTTGCGTGTGAAAAAAATTCTGAAGAGTGCAAAATAATGTTTCATTTCTTCTTTAGAAAGTACTGTTTTTTGCTAATTATAATGTAATTCAACGTATGATCTTCCTTGAGACAACACAGGGATATACAGTACAGAAAATATTTCGATGTAATTTCACTTCTTTCATTATATTACATGCAAATTAACATTTTAATTCTACTAATTCAGATTGAGAAAGAAGAATGTTTTGTTCTGTCATTTCGCACGAAATATAAATGTATATAATACTATGATTTTTCTAGAAATGTTACGATGTCTATGGTATAGAGTAGTTATTTACAAAGAATGATATGATGTTAAACACTTTAGCGGCATTAGCAGGAGAGGGTTTGGACATTAATTTTGTAAAATTGTATTAAGTAGATATTATTTATTATGGGGATTTTTTGTGCGTTTTGAGTCATTGTATTTGGAAAACAATATCACCGAAAATAGATATACTTACAACACCATTTTTTCTTCAACTCACTTGCCCTGGATAGGCTTTCACCAATTACAAGTTCCAAGTCCCTCTTTTCCACTCCATGTCTTTCTTCACCAATTTCTCTCGCAGCCGAGTGCGATGATAAATACTTAGGGCAATTGAGAAGTATGGAGGGTATTGCACCGACCTTCAGTTTTATTCTTACCAAAGAAGCATGCAGTCTCTTCCCATTTTCGTCGTAGCACTCAACAGATCTTAGGATGTCTTCAGAACGAAAATGGACTTCACACACGTACCAAGTATTAATTATAGTTGAATAGTATTATAAGTACTGAATAGATTAAGGAATTATACATAATACATTCTAGAAATAGGTATTTTCTTCATGATTGCTGAACGATACATAACCTCACATCACGCAGAATAGTAAGATCATACACTTAACCATTGAAAAACCATTTTCTCTATCATTAGCCTATAATATTTGAAATATTAATATGTATGTAGTAGTGAATGTCTAATTCTTACCTTAGAGGATTGCGTTGGGTGAAGAATTTTCCTATAAATGACTTTACACAATTTTTTCCACAAAGGTTCATCTTTAGTGAGAAAATACGGACACTCGGTGGCAGTACGTATATACACGGAGTGATATACGTAGTATAAGGAAAGTTATGTAATGCGCGAAAAATGACCAATTTTCGGCGGAAAAAAATTTATTGCCGGGCCATGATAACGAAAAAGTGGATAAAACCAGTAGCTAAATTAAGAAAAAAAATCCCCTAACACGTGGTGTAGCCCCCTTTCACCCCCTAGGGTGTGAAACCCTATTTTGTGGTTCTTGATACCGAAAAACAAATTGAAAGGAAAACGTCCGTCCGTCCGTCCGTCCGTCCGTCCGTCCGTCCGTCCGTCCGTCCGTCCGTCCGTCCGTCCGTCCGTCCGTCCGTCCGTCCGTCCGTCCGTCCGTCCGTCCGTCCGTCCGTCCGTCCGTCCGTCCGTCCGTCCGTCCGTCCGTCCGTCCGTCCGTCCGTCCGTCCGTCCGTCCGTCCGTCCGTCCGTCCGTCCGTCCGTCCGTCCGTCCGTCCGTCCGTCCGTCCGTCCGTCCGTCCGTCCGTCCGTCCGTCCGTCCGTCCGTCCGTCCGTCCGTCCGTCCGTCCGTCCGTCCGTCCGTCCGTCCGTCCGGTCCGTCCGTCCGTCCGTCCGTCCGTCCGTCCGTCCGTCCGTCCGTCCGTCCGTCCGTCCGCGTCCGTCCGTCCGTCCGTCCGTCCGTCCGTCCGTCCGTCCGTCCGTCCGTCCGTCCGTCCGTCCGTCCGTCCGTCCGATCCGTCCGTCCGTCCGTCCGTCCGTCCGTCCGTCCGTCCGTCCGTCCGTCCGTCCTGTCCGTCCGTCCGTCCGTCCGTCCCGCTCCGTCCGTCCGTCCCGTCCGTCCGTCCGTCCGTCCGTCCGTCCGTCCGTCCGTCCGTCCCGTCCGTCCGTCCCGTCCGTCCGTCCGTCCGTCCGTCCGTCCGTCCGTCAGTCCGTCCGTCCGTCCGTCCGTCCGTCCGTCCGTCCGTCGTCCGTCCGTCCGTCCGTCCGTCCGTCCGTCCGTCCGTCCGTCCGTCCGTCCGTCCGTCCGTCCGTCCGTCCGTCCGTCCGTCCGTCCGTCCGTCCGTCCGTTCCGTCCGTCCGTTCCGTCCGTCCGTTCCGTCCGTCCGTCCGTCCGTCCGTCCGTCCGTCCGTCCGTCCGTCCGTCCGTCCGTCCGTCCGTCCGTCCGTCCGTCCGTCCGTCCGTCCGTCCGTCCGTCCCGTCCGTCCGTCCGTCCGTCGTCCGTCCGTCCGTCCGTCCGTCCGTCCGTCCGTCCGTCCGTCCGTCCGTCCGTCCGTCCGTCCGTCCGTCCGTCCGTCCGTCCGTCCGTCCGTCCGTCCGTCCGTCCGTCCGTCCGTCCGTCCGTCCGTCCGTCCGTCCGTCCGTCCGTCCGTCCGTCCGTCCGTCCGTCCGTCCGTCCGTCCGTCCGTCCGTCCGTCCGTCCGTCCGTCCGTCCGTCCGTCCGTCCGTCCGTCCGTCCGTCCGTCCGTCCGTCCGTCCGTCCGTCCGTCCGTCCGTCCGTCCGTCCGTCCGTCCGTCCGTCCGTCCGTCCGTCCGTCCGTCCGTCCGTCCGTCCGTCCGTCCGTCCGTCCGTCCGTCCGTCCGTCCGTCCGTCCGTCCGTCCGTCCGTCCGTCCGTCCGTCCGTCCGTCCGTCCGTCCGTCCGTCCGTCCGTCCGTCCGTCCGTCCGTCCGTCCGTCCGTCCGTCCGTCCGTCCGTCCGTCCGTCCGTCCGTCCGTCCGTCCGTCCGTCCGTCCGTCCGTCCGTCCGTCCGTCCGTCCGTCCGTCCGTCCGTCCGTCCGTCCGTCCGTCCGTCCGTCCGTCCGTCCGTCCGTCCGTCCGTCCGTCCGTCCGTCCGTCCGTCCGTCCGTCCGTCCGTCCGTCCGTCCGTCCGTCCGTCCGTCCGTCCGTCCGTCCGTCCGTCCGTCCGTCCGTCCGTCCGTCCGTCCGTCCGTCCGTCCGTCCGTCCGTCCGTCCGTCCGTCCGTCCGTCCGTCCGTCCGTCCGTCCGTCCGTCCGTCCGTCCGTCCGTCCGTCCGTCCGTCCGTCCGTCCGTCCGTCCGTCCGTCCGTCCGTCCGTCCGTCCGTCCGTCCGTCCGTCCGTCCGTCCGTCCGTCCGTCCGTCCGTCCGTCCGTCCGTCCGTCCCGTCCGTCCGTCCGTCCGTCCGTCCGTCCGTCCGTCCGTCCGTCCGTCCGTCCGTCCGTCCGTCCGTCCGTCCGTCCGTCCGTCCGTCCGTCCGTCCGTCCGTCCGTCCGTCCGTCCGTCCGTCCGTCCGTCCGTCCGTCCGTCCGTCCGTCCGTCCGTCCGTCCGTCCGTCCGTCCGTCCGTCCGTCCGTCCGTCCGTCCGTCCGTCCGTCCGTCCGTCCGTCCGTCCGTCCGTCCGTCCGTCCGTCCGTCCGTCCGTCCGTCCGTCCGTCCGTCCGTCCGTCCGTCCGTCCGTCCGTCCGTCCGTCCGTCCGTCCGTCCGTCCGTCCGTCCGTCCGTCCGTCCGTCCGTCCGTCCGTCCGTCCGTCCGTCCGTCCGTCCGTCCGTCCGTCCGTCCGTCCGTCCGTCCGTCCGTCCGTCCGTCCGTCCGTCCGTCCGTCCGTCCGTCCGTCCGTCCGTCCGTCCGTCCGTCCGTCCGTCCGTCCGTCCGTCCGTCCGTCCGTCCGTCCGTCCGTCCGTCCGTCCGTCCGTCCGTCCGTCCGTCCGTCCGTCCGTCCGTCCGTCCGTCCGTCCGTCCGTCCGTCCGTCCGTCCGTCCGTCCGTCCGTCCGTCCGTCCGTCCGTCCGTCCGTCCGTCCGTCCGTCCGTCCGTCCGTCCGTCCGTCCGTCCGTCCGTCCGTCCGTCCGTCCGTCCGTCCGTCCGTCCGTCCGTCCGTCCGTCCGTCCGTCCGTCCGTCCGTCCGTCCGTCCGTCCGTCCGTCCGTCCGTCCGTCCGTCCCGTCCGTCCGTCCGTCCGTCCGTCCGTCCGTCCGTCCGTCCGTCCGTCCGTCCGTCCGTCCGTCCGTCCGTCCGTCCGTCCGTCCGTCCGTCCGTCCGTCCGTCCGTCCGTCCGTCCGTCCGTCCGTCCGTCCGTCCGTCCGTCCGTCCGTCCGTCCGTCCGTCCGTCCGTCCGTCCGTCCGTCCGTCCGTCCGTCCGTCCGTCCGTCCGTCCGTCGTCCGTCCGTCCGTCCGTCCGTCCGTCCGTCCGTCCGTCCGTCCGTCCGTCCGTCCGTCCGTCCGTCCGTCCGTCCGTCCGTCCGTCCGTCCGTCCGTCCGTCCGTCCGTCCGTCCGTCCGTCCGTCCGTCCGTCCGTCCGTCCGTCCGTCCGTCCGTCCGTCCGTCCGTCCGTCCGTCCGTCCGTCCGTCCGTCCGTCCGTCCGTCCGTCCGTCCGTCCGTCCGTCCGTCCGTCCGTCCGTCCGTCCGTCCGTCCGTCCGTCCGTCCGTCCGTCCGTCCGTCCGTCCGTCCGTCCGTCCGTCCGTCCGTCCGTCCGTCCGTCCGTCCGTCCGTCCGTCCGTCCGTCCGTCCGTCCGTCCGTCCGTCCGTCCGTCCGTCCGTCCGTCCGTCCGTCCGTCCGTCCGTCCGTCCGTCCGTCCGTCCGTCCGTCCGTCCGTCCGTCCGTCCGTCCGTCCGTCCGTCCGTCCGTCCGTCCGTCCGTCCGTCCGTCCGTCCGTCCGTCCGTCCGTCCGTCCGTCCGTCCGTCCGTCCGTCCGTCCGTCCGTCCGTCCGTCCGTCCGTCCGTCCGTCCGTCCGTCCGTCCGTCCGTCCGTCCGTCCGTCCGTCCGTCCGTCCGTCCGTCCGTCCGTCCGTCCGTCCGTCCGTCCGTCCGTCCGTCCGTCCGTCCGTCCGTCCGTCCGTCCGTCCGTCCGTCCGTCCGTCCGTCCGTCCGTCCGTCCGTCCGTCCGTCCGTCCGTCCGTCCGTCCGTCCGTCCGTCCGTCCGTCCGTCCGTCCGTCCGTCCGTCCGTCCGTCCGTCCGTCCGTCCGTCCGTCCGTCCGTCCGTCCGTCCGTCCGTCCGTCCGTCCGTCCGTCCGTCCGTCCGTCCGTCCGTCCGTCCGTCCGTCCGTCCGTCCGTCCGTCCGTCGTCCGTCCGTCCGTCCGTCCGTCCGTCCGTCCGTCCGTCCGTCCGTCCGTCCGTCCGTCCGTCCGTCCGTCCGTCCGTCCGTCCGTCCGTCCGTCCGTCCGTCCGTCCGTCCGTCCGTCCGTCCGTCCGTCCGTCCGTCCGTCCGTCCGTCCGTCCGTCCGTCCGTCCGTCCGTCCGTCCGTCCGTCCGTCCGTCCGTCCGTCCGTCCGTCCGTCCGTCCGTCCGTCCGTCCGTCCGTCCGTCCGTCCGTCCGTCCGTCCGTCCGTCCGTCCGTCCGTCCGTCCGTCCGTCCGTCCGTCCGTCCGTCCGTCCGTCCGTCCGTCCGTCCGTCCGTCCGTCCGTCCGTCCGTCCGTCCGTCCGTCCGTCCGTCCGTCCGTCCGTCCGTCCGTCCGTCCGTCCGTCCGTCCGTCCGTCCGTCCGTCCGTCCGTCCGTCCGTCCGTCCGTCCGTCCGTCCGTCCGTCCGTCCGTCCGTCCGTCCGTCCGTCCGTCCGTCCGTCCGTCCGTCCGTCCGTCCGTCCGTCCGTCCGTCCGTCCGTCCGTCCGTCCGTCCGTCCGTCCGTCCGTCCGTCCGTCCGTCCGTCCGTCCGTCCGTCCGTCCGTCCGTCCGTCCGTCCGTCCGTCCGTCCGTCCGTCCGTCCGTCCGTCCGTCCGTCCGTCCGTCCGTCCGTCCGTCCGTCCGTCCGTCCGTCCGTCCGTCCGTCCGTCCGTCCGTCCGTCCGTCCGTCCGTCCGTCCGTCCGTCCGTCCGTCCGTCCGTCCGTCCGTCCGTCCGTCCGTCCGTCCGTCCGTCCGTCCGTCCGTCCGTCCGTCCGTCCGTCCGTCCGTCCGTCCGTCCGTCCGTCCGTCCGTCCGTCCGTCCGTCCGTCCGTCCGTCCGTCCGTCCGTCCGTCCGTCCGTCCGTCCGTCCGTCCGTCCGTCCGTCCGTCCGTCCGTCCGTCCGTCCGTCCGTCCGTCCGTCCGTCCGTCCGTCCGTCCGTCCGTCCGTCCGTCCGTCCGTCCGTCCGTCCGTCCGTCCGTCCGTCCGTCCGTCCGTCCGTCCGTCCGTCCGTCCGTCCGTCCGTCCGTCCGTCCGTCCGTCCGTCCGTCCGTCCGTCCGTCCGTCCGTCCGTCCGTCCGTCCGTCCGTCCGTCCGTCCGTCCGTCCGTCCGTCCGTCCGTCCGTCCGTCCGTCCGTCCGTCCGTCCGTCCGTCGTCCGTCCGTCCGTCCGTCCGTCCGTCCGTCCGTCCGTCCGTCCGTCCGTCCGTCCGTCCGTCCGTCCGTCCGTCCGTCCGTCCGTCCGTCCGTCCGTCCGTCCGTCCGTCCGTCCGTCCGTCCGTCCGTCCGTCCGTCCGTCCGTCCGTCCGTCCGTCCGTCCGTCCGTCCGTCCGTCCGTCCGTCCGTCCGTCCGTCCGTCCGTCCGTCCGTCCGTCCGTCCGTCCGTCCGTCCGTCCGTCCGTCCGTCCGTCCGTCCGTCCGTCCGTCCGTCCGTCCGTCCGTCCGTCCGTCCGTCCGTCCGTCCGTCCGTCCGTCCGTCCGTCCGTCCGTCCGTCCGTCCGTCCGTCCGTCCGTCCGTCCGTCCGTCCGTCCGTCCGTCCGTCCGTCCGTCCGTCCGTCCGTCCGTCCGTCCGTCCGTCCGTCCGTCCGTCCGTCCGTCCGTCCGTCCGTCCGTCCGTCCGTCCGTCCGTCCGTCCGTCCGTCCGTCCGTCCGTCCGTCCGTCCGTCCGTCCGTCCGTCCGTCCGTCCGTCCGTCCGTCCGTCCGTCCGTCCGTCCGTCCGTCCGTCCGTCCGTCCGTCCGTCCGTCCGTCCGTCCGTCCGTCCGTCCGTCCGTCCGTCCGTCCGTCCGTCCGTCCGTCCGTCCGTCCGTCCGTCCGTCCGTCCGTCCGTCCGTCCGTCCGTCCGTCCGTCCGTCCGTCCGTCCGTCCGTCCGTCCGTCCGTCCGTCCGTCCGTCCGTCCGTCCGTCCGTCCGTCCGTCCGTCCGTCCGTCCGTCCGTCCGTCCGTCCGTCCGTCCGTCCGTCCGTCCGTCCGTCCGTCCGTCCGTCCGTCCGTCCGTCCGTCCGTCCGTCCGTCCGTCCGTCCGTCCGTCCGTCCGTGAACACTGCTAGTGCCTAAACCATACGTACGATTTCTTGCAAAATGAATATTCCCCCGTCGATCTGGTTTTAGTCGAAGCATTGAGATTTTGAAACAAATTCTGTAAAATTTGGGGATACTTTACATGAAGCCCCCCGAACATTTTCACAATTTTCTCAAAAACGGCTCCAAATTGTTTCTTTAAATTTCTTGTATGAATAGAGCAAAACACACTTATTAACATGGCATAGGTCCGATTTTCAAGGATAACTCTGAACTTTCGAAAATTGTGAAAGTTTGAATTTTTTTCGGCGTCTTTCTCCAACTACAAAATTAAAGATAGAGATTTTTCCCTCAAATAAAATGTGTTTTCCAAGGTGAGTTCTTTGTTTAAGGTCATGTACATTTTTTTGAAAAATTTTAGTAGCTTTCGCACAATATTGCGTGCAATTTGTGCAATTTTAAAAAATTACAAAAATTAGATTTTCTCAAAAACGGCTCCAAATTTTTTCTTTAAACTTTTGGTAGGGATAGTGCGCTAAATGTACCCTATGAGATGACATAAACGCCATATTGCTGTATTCTTTGTTTTTTTTCAAAACTTGCAAAAATGTAATTTTTTTGACTTGTCTCTCACGTCGTTAATATTAACACTAGCAGGGAATTGTTTACATTATTAAATTTATGAGTACATGTACTTTAAATAATGTCAAGTAAAGTTTCTCGAAAACAACCGTTTTCTGTGAAAAGTAGCTCAAATTTCCGCGTTTTCAGAAACGCTCAAATGCCATTTTCTCGTAAATGGCTAAAAAAACTCTTCAAAATTTTCGATCGGATAGTGTTAACGGCACTCTTTAATATGACGTAAAGTTTATTTTGAGGTATTTTTTGTTTTTTCAAAAATTACACATATGTAATTTTTTTTAAAGGATCTCTCACATCTTTAATATTCACATTACCAGCAATTTGTAAACATTATTATATTTGAGAATGTAAGTGCTTCAAATAACTTCAAATCAAGAATTTTGAAAATGTTGCGGCTGTAAACACCCATTTGAAAAGCGCGCCGACCAGGCAGCGCACTGCGGCGGACGAGGCAACGAGGAGAGGCAGCAAACCGGAGAAAACTCCTGCGAACGGGCAACGAGCGACCACCCAGCGAGCCTACGCCCCAGAAGCGAGTCTGCGGCGCCGAGGACTTTACAAGCCGGCGCCGGCACCACCGAGGCAGTCGAGATACGATTGAAGTGCCCTGCTTAGAGTTTGTGACTACGTGATTAAGTATACGACCCGGCATAGGTTTTGTTGTTTTGTCTCACGGTATATTGGTTAACTGCGCTAGTTAAGGTCTCACGGATAAATGGTAACTTTGCTTGGTCTATGGTACATTCTTTTGGGTTACCGGAACAATACATTTTGTATAAAACTGTGTGTGAAATAAAAAATCTTGTTCACGAAATCTGCCTGCTTTTTCTGAACATTAGTAAAGCGTAAAGTTTATTTTGAATTATTTTTTTGTTTTTTCAAAAATTACATAATTGTAATTTTTTTGAAAGATCTCTCACATCTTTAATATGCACATTAGCAGCAATTTGTAGACATTATTATATTTGTGAGTGTAAGTGCTTCAAATAACTTCAAATAAAGTATTTTAAAAACTCAAAGATTTTCTGTGAAAATGAGCTTCAAATTTCGCATTTTTAGTAGCCCTAAAACGCAATTTTCTTTAAAACGGCACATAATATTTAAAAGAAAATTGCCATTTAGGGCTAGGTTTTTGTGTTATTTAATATTCTAAAATTAATATTTTCGTTCTACCAATAGGAAACCTAAAAATTAAGAAAATGACAAAAAAAATTTACTTTTGGCGGTAATAGATGGTAGCTGGCAAGAAAGAGTATGTGGCAATTCCGAATAGCTAGGGAAGACCCAAAGAAATAGAAAACTAATACGGGAAAATCTGCGCCATTCTGTGGCACCACTAGTTATAATTCCCTCGACAATTGGGAACACATCTAAAACCTACATTTCAGATTTCAGGTAAGTATAATTGAGCAACTGTAAATCTACAAACACATTGGCAAATAACACTCGGGCACTGTTTTGCTCAGCTTCAACGCTAACAATGTGGTCGACAGAACCAGTGGTATCTATGCAGCGTGATCTACATGTGCCTACGTCACAGACAGCTGATGACGTAGTTCGGAGGCCTAAAGTATTAGTAGGTATTGTAAGAATTGAAGGGAATGTCAACATAATTGATAGCCGAGAAAATAAATAATATATTAGTAAATAAAAAATAGTGAATAGTGAGCTTTTTCCGTGAGGGAGAAAGTAAATTAGGAAAAATTATTACGAATCAAGAACCAAAGAATAAATTTAAAAATGCTTAGAATGACAGTGACCGATCAGAAATTAGAATATGTGCGAGAAAGGACAAAGATGAAAAGCGCGCAAAACAAACAAGCGGACGCAGACTATTCCGATGCGGTGAGAAGCGGAGGCAGACGATATTTTGACGCGGTGACAGGCGGATGCAGGTGATGTTCTGACGCGGTAGTATTCGGACGCAGAGATGTGTTTACGAATTATTAATGCTTACAAACGAGTAATTAGTATGGAACAGTTATAAATGGACATATAATTATATAATAGCGTTTGTGGAGGAAACAGATGCCATTGGTCTGGACCAGATTCAGTAAAAATTGGAACTTAGAATGGATATCGAAGACGTTCAAGAAGGCACAGCCTACACGAAAGAGAAGTGACTAAACAGGGGACATATTGAATTTCCTACAATAGATAATTTAATAATTCAAGTTTTGTAGTAACTTAAGAATTTTTGGATTAAGATTTAAGAATGCTAATGACCATGCATGCAAGGGGAGGGAGTTCGAAACAAAACAGTACACACAAATAACGAGGTTTTTTTTATTTATTCTTGCTTGGCCTGAGGCCCTCAGCAGCCGTGAACGACTGGTACAGTAGTTGATTTTATTTGATACAGCAAGTTTGCAAGATATTTTCTTTTATCGTGATTATTACATTGTCAGAAGCACTTTATATTACACGGAAAGGCTAATCTCTTCCAGTCTGCTTAAGGAGGGTCAAAAAATTCTCTAGGTAATTTCCTTTTCAATCGTTTACGATGAGGGTTCTATTTGCCAAGTTTGAAATGGGTAGCTGAAGGTATTCGAGAAATTTTGTTATAGAAGTTTGCGGATAGAAGGGAAAAATGTACAGTGATAGGTGTGTTAACGAGGTTTTCTTGATGTTTTTTTAAATTGTTGTACTTATCAATTGTAATGTTTGGATGTGTTATGTATGTTTTGAAGCATAATACAGTTGGAAATGTAGTTAACTTGAAGTAAGTATTATCATTCCTGGGCAGTAGTAAATATAGTTCCCAATTCCACGCGAGGAGAAACAAAATTAACTTACGTAAATTTGTCATCACCGAATATCTGTAGAGACGGTCTTTCGGACTCACTAATAAATTTTATCATGACGGGACAGCTTTGTTACACCCTTCGGGCAATTTTTGGGTGAAAGACTAAATGAAAATTTAGGCAGAATAAGCAAATAAAAGGTAAAAGGCATATACCCCTGTCAGAGTAGTAAATACGTAGTACAGTACTGATGAATAAACAAAAACCTCTCTTAAATGCTTAGAAATTAATATATTAATACATTTAATATCTGAAACTCCTGGACTATTTCTAATCGTTAGTCACTAAAAAGATTTGTTGTTTTTATCCGTTGCTTAGAAACATCACTAGTAAATATCGTCATGCAGAAGTAAACACAAAATGACATTGTGAATTACGCATAACATAAAATTTCATAAGTAAGCGTTCTTTTTAAATAAGGAACACAGTAAATCCGTTACATTTACGAAAACATGGTACTTTTTACTTTCCCGTATACGTACGTATACACGGAGTGATATACGTAGTATAGGGAAAATTATGTAATGCTGCGCGAAAAAATGGCCAATTTTCGGCGGAAAAAAATTAATTGCCGGGTCGTGAAAAGAAACTTGTGGTGCTACAGAAGGCACAGACTTTCCCGTATTAGTTTTCTATTTCCTTGGGTCTTTGCTATCTAGTCGGAATTGCTACATACTCTTTCTTGCCAGCTACCATCTATCACCGCCAAAAGTAAATTTTTTTTGACATTTTCTTAATTTTTCGGTTTCCTATTGGTAGAACGGAAACATTAATTTTAGAATATTAAAGAACACAAAAACCTAGCCGTAAATGGCAATTTTCTTTTAAAAATTATGTACCGTTTAAAAGAAAATGGCGTTTTCGCGCTACTAAAAATGCACAATTTGAAGCTCATTTTCACAGAAAATGTTTGAGTTTTCAAAATACTTTATTTAAAGTTATTTGAAGCACTTACACTCACAAATATAATAATCTTTACAAATTGCGGATAATGTGCATATTAAAGATGTGAGAGATCTTTCAAAAAAATTCAATTATTTAATTTTTGAAAAAACAAAAAAAACTCAAAATAAGCACTACGTCATATTAAAGAGTGTAATTAGCACCATTCGTTACAAAAGTTGGAAGAAAACATTTGCAGCCATATATGAGAAAATGGCGTTTGAGCGTTTCTGAAAATGCGAAATTTTGAGCTACTTTTCACGGCAAACGGTTGTGTTTTCGAAAAACTTTACTTGACATGACTTAAAGCATATATACTCGTAAATATAATACTGTGAAAAACTCGCCGATAATGTAAATATTAACGACGTGAGAGGCACGTAAAACAATTTACATTTTTGTAATTTTTGAAAAAAAACAACCTATAGAGCAATATGGCTTTTATGTCATCTGATAGAGTACATTTACCACTATCCCTACCAAAAGTTTAAAGAAAAAATTTGGAGCAGTTTTTGAGAAAAGTTTGAAAATGTAGGGGGAGCTAAATGTAAAGTACCCTCAAATTTTGAAGAATCTTTTTCAAAATCTCAAAGTTTTGACTAGAACGAGATCGAGTAGGAAATATCCATTTTGGAAGAAATCGTAGGAATGGTTTAGGGGCTAGCAGTGTTCACAGACGAACAGACAGACGGACGTTTTCCTTTCAATTGGTTTTTCGGTATCAAGGACCTAGAAAACAGGGTTTCTGGCTACACCACGTGTTAGGGGATTTTTTTTCTCAATTTAGCAACTGGTTTTATCCACTTCTTCTTTTTGACGGCTCGGCAATTAATTTTTTTCCGCCGAAAATTAGCCATTTTTTCGCGCAGCATTACATAACTTTCCTTATACTACGTATATCACTCCGTGTATACGTACGTATACGGGAAAGTAAAAATTGTTGCAAGTTTTGACATCTTAATATATGAAATGCGTCATTATTAGATGGTAAACTTATAACTGTGGCTTAAATTATAAAAACTTTGGCTAAGAAACATTAAATTGAAAGTGTAATTGATGAAAGCAATGAATATCTGTCAAACGGAGAATTCTGAAAAGTGACGCAACATTTAAACTTCCAATAATGCTTTCCTCACACCTGATTATAATTAGAGACATTTTGGATATCAATATTACTCACATACGATGCTTTTCTGGCATTTGCGTTCAGAAAAAAAATTTAAATTTTTGTTCATCTCTTTGGATTATTAAAATGCTGTTTTATTTAAAAGTTGTGTATTTCTAATTAGAGTAGCCTAGAGGATCTATAAAGATCTAAAAGGGATATCCTATCTTCTGAAACTAAACTTCGTAGTGAGCTTTATAAAGGTATGCACACAAATGATAACAGGTCACTGGTCACTTCTAGAACTACTTGGCTTTTCTGGAGATGGCTTTGCGTAAGCTGAAGTGAAGATGATGGGATGAGAAAGTGATCACGAAATATGCTACATCTAAACCAACATGATGCCAAATAAGTTTTAGCATTTGTATATATAGAGTAAAGTTAGTAAAAGTACTAAATCGTTTCAATACATAATTATAAATAATGACCAGATTCAACTTAATGTTTTTCAAGGTTTTGTCTTAGAACGTTTAGAAAACGTATTTTTCGCTTGTTGATTTAGGTTTACACCTGTTTTTTCCACCTTGGTATACATTGAATTTGATCATTACGCTTTCTTACGCGAAGGTCTGTTTAGATTTTCTGCAGACAGATATACTACGGAGAGGAAAAGGAATGCGCGTCAGGAATGTCTCTCCACATCGAACGGCATCAGGGCGTCCTATTAAATATTGCATTTATGCTGGTCGCAACCAGTTCACTAGGAAACAAGTGAACGGAACAACACTTCAGCATCTTATGATTGTGGTGAGGAAGCAATTTACATTTTTTTTTGTTTCAAGTTGCAGCTCATGCTACCAACATAATTTACATTCCGGCAAATACTATAGAGACAACACAGGACCCCGTTCTTCCGCGCAACTGATGGAAACAAGTTCCCACTAGCGATCCTAGTGTCAAAACCTGGTAATGTAGCGCCAAATAGAAATGTCAATGTGATTCTTACGGAAGAAACAAATATTTTTTAATCTACCTAACGAAATAAGACTTATTTTTACCTACTCTCGCTGTGATTTAATTATATTGAAGGGCTCAAATTACGGAAAATTATATTGTACAATGTGTTATAATGGACATGAGAACATTGAACATTTAATGAACATATAATGAAAATTATTTTCACGAATAAAGTTGTTACAAATGCAAGATTTTTCTTGCCTAAACACTTCCACTGATACATTTGGCTTTTTTTCCATTTGCTTCCTTTAAAAAGCACTGTATCAATACATTGATACCTCTGCTTTCATACAGATCATTACACCCCTCACATAAAATATTCTGCAAGTGAATATTAATGATTTGCATTAATTGTTTTTTTACGTCAAATTTACTTTGACGCAAAAAATTTAAAAAGTGTTTATTGAAAACATATTCAGTCTTAGAAAACTAATAGTGAATTCATATGGGTAGAAAAGCGTGGCATTCACATACTGTTTAATCAGAATACGCGAGTTTCTTAATTTATACTTTTCATCCAAATTCTGTTAAGCATTTCTACAACCATCATATGGCACGGTACTACACAACCAGCCACATACATAGGACTCAGCATTTTCCTGTACGAAACTTGTAGGAATATCTTCAGTGTTATCCATTTCTGCAATTTTCGTTATACATGGCATTGGGAATGGCAATGTGCAAGTAGTCTCCCAATTAAGTTATGTTAATTACTTAATTGGAAATTTTTCAGTAGCAGGAAAAACTATAGTTTTTAATGCATTTTATTACAAAGAGAAGTCAAATTGTATTTAACTAGCTTCATTCATGTTCAAGATTCTTTCAATTTTTACCTGTTTTTATCAAGAGGAAATGTGAAGAACGAACGCGAGTTCTGCTGTATTTTATAATAAAGCCGAAAACTACAGAATTGTTTCCTGCCATACGTAGAATGATAAAGAACAGTATTGTAAAATATGTTTTCCAGAAATCGATCCGAAAGACAATCAAATGAAAAGAAATCAAGCAGACAACAAACACCAACAGAGCACTGAGGTTAGGGTGTACGAGTTATTACCAGGTTCTGCCACCAGATGGATGTTTCTCGATATATCGCGAAGTGTCCTGTATTGTCTTTATAGTATTTGGTTCCGGGCACTCGCACCTACACCACGCCACTGCGGAGAGACTTTCCTGGCGCACTGTAACATGCATAAGGCCTGCATCAATATTTTCCACTCCGCGTTCACCGTCACTGAATTTCCTCTCCCGTTCCTCTGTCATCGCTCTTTTATCCCTCCGCGTCGTTTTCGCATCTTTTTGCGAGACGTCGCGGGGTGAAGAAAGTTGAGGCCTCCGGAGTCAGGTTATATTGCCGTTGAATGTACGGATGGATGCCATTGATGCACAGAATGGGACAGGATGGGCGACGTAAGAGTGAATAGTGGGGAAAATATCGAAGATAAACTTGAGCTACATTTCTGTTCGTAATCATTATTATGATCCTCAGTAGCTTCTAATCTCTTGAACCACACCTGGATTGTTTAATATGAACGGATGATAATTACATTCTATGGTTGATGGCGTAGCAATGGTGGAATAAGAGGCAAGGGAAACGTCAGGAAAACTATGAGCAAACGATGTCTCGAAACCGTTTTCATGTGGATCTAACGGCATTTCAACCCCGGCATCCACAAGAGTAAAACAAGCGGTTTTATCATTTTACAACGGGTCTCCTCGGTTCTGTTAGTAGTATAATCGAATAGTCTATTTCAGAAACGACATAAGTCAATTGCATTATTTTTATAAATTCTTAGTGCAGCCACATTTTATGTATGAATAAGCAGTTTTTGAGATACATCTACTCGTAACATCAGGCACTCAATTTTGGAAGATGAATTTCTACAAAAATCTTCGTTACGTTTTTACTTCATTAGATTTTTTGTCTAAACTGAAAAGCTACTATTCACTGACTAATGTTTCCTACATTTACGTGCATTGCACTACCAAACTTGCCGGGAGACCAGTCGGGAGCTTAGACATTGTTCCGAGCTGAGACAGTTCCCCGCTGGCGGGAGATACGTGGTTAGGAAAAACAGTCGCAATACGGTGGATATGTCGACGAGGGATCACGTCATCTAGCAGGGGAAGATCTACCCCATCTCGCGCGATAAAAAACATACTACACTTACGGGATTAATAGCCTTAGCCGTTGACGCGTCCGGTTGAATCAATCTACTGTCGTTGCTGAGAAAAGCCCTCCACGCGTGTGCTTATGTCGGGGCGGGGGAGGATCTCACCTTTCTTGGCCGCGCGAAAGCTGTCGTCGCGAGGCACGTACTGCACGTCGTACACGAGCGTCGTGTTGGGCAGCAGCAGGCGCTCCTTGTTGATGCGGTACACCGCGTACTTGAACGCCATCTCCGCGCTGCTGCCCTTCTGCTCTTCGGTGAAGATGGCTCCTGCAACATGAAACACACGGGGCGCTCACTCTCTCCCTGAAGACGACTCCACGCATTGGGCATTCAGCGAGTAGCCAGCGACTGCTCGCCCAATCCCGAGCAGTTGTTGTGCTGGGCATGCGATGGGTAGGGCGAGCACAGTATTTTCGTCGATCGTGAAATGGCAAGCCACCTATCCACACTTCTCGGGATTCGGCGAACAGTCTATCGCTTCTCGCCCACACCGAATGTGTGGAGATGCTTTACTCGCGTGACAAGTCAAGCGAAATGTATTAATAACGTTCCATAACATCCATGTTTTGTCCTTGGGTAGCACTGGCAGTCCTGGCGCTGCTTTCGTACACTCTTCTACCCGCTGAGACGAAATCGTCTCATCAAGTTGGAAGCATGGCAATCTGTGTTACCCAAGGACATCATGTGGGTGATTTGCAAAACCATTGAAACTTACAGTATCCAACGAAGTGAGGCCATACTTTTGGTTCATTCCATTTGTACTTTGTCTTTTGACAAGCGGCCAATTTAACTACATGGCCCATTTTGACTACGCTATTAGTCAAGTTCTCAAACTCAAAATTTACCCTCAAAATATGAAAGAAAAATTTAAGCTGTACTCATTTTAGGGTATTGAAAGATCACTGTCTACATAATCTCATGGCTAAGGCCAGAAATTCTTGTACATCGATTAGACTACAAAAAATATACAGTAATATTTTTTTAAATATTCTTTTGGTAAATAATACATAATTCAGAATTTTACATTATTGAAGAATCAAACAATAGCGAGTGCCTGCACTTTCAAAAATTTCGTTGAACATTTAATTTTTAAGAATGCTTCTTTTAATAAATTGTTGAAAATAGAAAAAGTACGTGAACGCGATGGATGAATGGCAATCAGATAAGCCAAGAACACATACAGTAAATTAACGTTTTGCTTTAAATCTGTTCCTTAACTCTCTCCTGACATCCAATTCCCCTGGCTTTAAAATGCCCGCGAGGAGTTTTAAAGTAAAATTAAGAAATGTTTCTTCCTCGCCTCTAAGTTCTTTTCGACGAAACTTTGGAAAGTAAAATATTCCATTTTCCGTAACATAAATAACTTAAGTTTAATGTTACGCTAAAAATAAACATGTTGACTGATGGCGAACAAATGAGTTTTGAAGTACGACAAATCAATATTTTTTTTCACAATGGTAAAATATACATGATGGTTTTTAAAATTACTTTTAAATATGTCGGCTTCTTTCAAACAAACGTAACATCTTCAATTAATTTTATGATGCAAGGAAGTGGTACAGAAGCAGAAGTAGTGCATAAGCCGACAATTTTCGTTCCCATATCGACAACCGGCAAGCGTGTTCTGCCTCAAAGCTTATTTCAGAGCAAACTTTAAAGGAACGTTAGGAGAAGAGAGTACTCGGAGGTCTGTGTACGTTGTCGTAGGCTCTCGAAAACCCGCCTCTTGAGCTTTCTACCATATCGCACACGAAAGCCGAAAAAAAGTCATTTAGCCTTCAAATGAACGGGATGTGAGACTGAAAATGTAGTAAATATCCTGCAAGTTTTAGTTCTTAAACATATGAAAATAAAAAGCAAATAGTTCGAAACGGCAGGCTATTTGAGTAGGTACCTCTCCGTCCAAACAGTTTTCAACCGTTTCTAGTGTCGACTTACGTGAGACTGCTTTATTTCGTTTGTGGACTCCATTGTTTTTTTGTTGTTTTTATCAGTTCAGAAACAATTTTTTGGAAGTCAAGCTTAGTGGCAAATATTAAATACTCATGGGTTCGCTGGCAGACTAATATCTAACGACTGTCATTATGATTTGGAAGTAGTGTACAAATATGTAAGTTTGTTAGATTTCCTTCAGAATGACGAATTGAGAATTATCAACGATTCAAAGGCACTGTTCAGGAATATTGGGCTTACATTTTTCTTGGTATTAATAATTTGATGATGATAGTGCAGGTAGCCTTTCATTTATTTAAAAATATTTTAGTTAAGATTAAATGCTCAAAAGTGTTAGAGAGTATGTAGGGAAATTTTAGAGGAGCAATCGCCAATCATCAAAAGTGTAGAGAATCTTTCTATTTAAACATCAGAATGCGAAAGAGCTTTTAATTACGAACACATCAAAAAATGAAAGCGCGTACAATTGAGATACTCACCGAAGAGAGAATTAGACATGTTTGGAAGATCAAGGGTACTTGCTTTCATAGAAGCAGCCTCTAATCACTAGAGGGAAAACGTCCAAACAATGAATAAACATGTCAGAAACACATGAAATCGATTTTGACGTCCATTACGAATTCATTTGGCAATTACTGAGTTAATGAGATGCGTTTTCATCGAAATTTTTATGTAACAATTATTTAAACTAAATATGTTTACTTATCTATATTTTGCAAGAATTAATAATAGACAACATTAAGAAGAAAATAAATCTATGAAAATGTTATTGAATCCGCTAGTGAACATAAGTGTGTGTAATGTCAACATTTGATACGAATTTTTTAATTAACAGAAATGTTGAATTTGTGCACGCTTTTTTATTATCATTTCCTACTACCATTTCCATTAAATACTTTACATTACAATATATAATCTAATAATTATACCTCCAAACAAAAGGTAGGAAAATTATGAATATTTTTCTCTAATAATGTTCTATGATTGGAATTTAAAATCATTTTAGGAGATACCACAGATTTCTAATTATTTGCTTCTCTTTCAAGATATGCGAAGTTCTAACAAGTTAATCTTATAAACGTGCACATTAGAGATTCTGACAAGAATGCAAAGCATTTACAATTATTATTCATTGCCTTAAACCAATCGCTCAGAAGTCTCTTCCTTATTGCAAGCGTCTGATCATATTCGAAACTTGATAAAATGTACGATGGTATTTATGAAAGAGCATGCTTTGTATCGTGTAATGAAATGCTATTATATGACATACCAAATTGCTGAATTGATAATAAAAAGTGAGGTCTCTTTTCATATATTTCATGGTGAAAGTTATGAAATAGCAATCATTTTCGAGGAAAAGAAAGGGTGAGCCAATGCAAGTTATTTATATTTATTGCCATTATATATTTATACAGTCTTAGACACATTCTGTGTTATCGGATAATAATTACTTTTTTCCATTTGAATTATGGCATGTAATACAAATAGTAAGCCCTTAGGTTCTCTACTTTCACAAAGATCATTTGAAAAAAACTGAAAGATACCGCAATTAATCAAAAGCCCTGCAATTGCGAATGAAAATTAATGTTCCATCATTTATATTTTATGGAAAGTACTTTAGTCGATTAAAATTTTTTTGAGATGGTAATAAGAGCGCAGTGACATTCATTTTCGAGCGGAGGAATCTCTCTCTCTCTTGCACAGTTCTCTCGGGAAAATCCATTTTCCAATCTTCTTTCATATATCCTCTCCAAAGGGGCCACGGCACGAATACACTTGACTGCTGACGGGTTTGAAAAGAATTTTGTGCCGCGACATATAATACGCCTAAGAGTGACAGGCTGTGGTATATAAATGGCTTTATGCTGTTATATGCCAATAGAAAATATATTAATGATTTTTTAACATTGCAAAAATATTGTATTAAGAAAAATCAAGATGTGAAGATGATGTATTCGTGTTTTAAATATTCAAGATGGTTTAATAAAAGATTACGTTGATTGCATTACCCAATAATCGTGTGTTTTAACTACTTTGATACAAAACTATCAATGATCCCAAGATTTACTACATGCATGGCATGCAAAATCATTTTTTAAAAATACGCTCGAACTTCGTAGTCAAGACGGTTTTACACATCTAACTCTACATATTATTTTAATTGGCCCGAGTACAATCTTCTCCTTTTTCTTTCTTTCCTTACTAAATTGCGCACTCACAATAACAGATAAACACCAATAGTCTCTACTTATTCCTAATTCTGTTCTTGACCTTTAACTTCTTGAGTTTAATATTAATTCATATTCAAAAGCAGTTAGTGTGGAGATTTCTCACGCGTCACAATCAACTTGGCGTTTACTCAAACTTTGTCGTGGTATTTACAAAAATACAGGACGCCAACGTGTAATGCATTTCATGCTCAATTCGACAAACCAAATTATTCGAAATCAAAAATACTTCCCTCATCAAAATTAGAGAGAAGGAGGAATTTGTAATAACACGAGTGTAAATTGCATTATTAAATAATATTTTCCAAAATTAATTTTGAAATATAGATGATATCAAACTGCCTTGTACTTGTAATGAGAATCAAGAACATTAAATAACATATGATAAAATAATAAAATTATCAAATTTGTGTTAACTTTACTTCACAATTTTCCTATAAATTGGACACAAAACATTTTTTTATATATTTGATCACTAATAGTCTAATTATTTTGATCCTCAATGGTCATAGATCCCTCGATTACTGAATCTCCTGCTTTGATACAATACTAAACACTAATTAATTTTCGTACCAATTATGGGCTCTCATCTTAAGAAAAGTCTTTGCTCTAGCCGGGATCCTTTAATCTTGCATTTCGAGTACCAGAGGCCGTACATCGATTAGTCCAAATAGTAAAATATGATATTTGTTTATTTCAAGAATTTTTAAAAACTGAAATCTTACACTGCCAAGAAATACACCCATTGTAATGGCATTTGAAGAATCTTGAGGGCTGACAGGAAGAGAGAAATACCATTTAGAAAATAAGTGTCAAAGATTATAGAGGCAAACAGACTTTCAAATGGTGCGGCGGACTACCCCACACCCCTCCCATCGCCCGACGGAAATATCGACAGCAGGGCGACGCCCCCAACCTCTGTTAGTACGGGAAACGCCCATAAATCCCGGTCAATCCCCTGTCTGATCCGCTGAGACAATCTTCTGGATTGATAACGCCAGAGGCGCGCGAGCCCAGGCAATTTTTTTTATCTCGCCCAGATATAACCTATAAAGAGGCCATTTGTCCCTTCGGAACTCCAAAAACTCCCCTCCGAGAAGGAAGGTCGAGTGTCTTTCTCCTTCGCTCTCCCATTAATCGTCGCACTGTCTTCCGAGGTGCGACCGGAAAGGGCTCCAGATAACGCCCCCGACGCCCAGCTTCCGGCAGAGTAATGCGAGGCAGTCCCTTGGGGCGAAGTGAATATCCCTTCGGAGGGACGTACTGACCAGGGTGTGCGAGGTGAAGGTACATCGATCGCTCGCCTTTAGATCCCCGAGAACTTTTACCTTGAGAGGTGAGAATCGACACATCCTCTGTTCCTCCGTCTGACGTAGCTTGTTGAAACTTATGAGAGGACGCGGAAGGAATTGTCACAAAAATGCTAACATTTGTCTGCATTGGAATTGTCTCACATGACATGAATCTCTCCTGAATACATTTTCAATCGAACGAGGGATTATCGCTTCCTTTTTAAATTTCTTTCCTGGGTTAAAATTCTCTACAGTTTAAGTCGCAGGTGATAATGAAAGCTAAATTATCAACTTAAATTAAGTGTAAACATGAGTATCAAGACGATTTGGACAATTTCAAAACTGAAATGATATTTTAGTGTGCGCAATGTCTCACTTATACGTGTCTTCTACCCTCTATTGTTCACTTGCCCATCTTCTTTTTTCACTAGTAAGATGGACGCAGACTACACTCGGTAGGTTCACAAAAACACACTTGTACGAGTATTTACTGTGTTTAATGCACTCTCAATTAGTTTCAGACCTATGCAGATAAATTGAATTTTATGTTAAGCATGAAATACGTAGCCTCTAGGTCGTGACGACTGAGGTGATAGCCTAAAGAAACGAAATTGGCTTTTATTTCCTCTCTTTGAAAAACTAAAAGCATTCTTTCAAAGCGCTGGACAAATTCTGGATGCACGAGTAAGAAATATACATTTTGAATTTATTAGTACTAAATTTATTTAAGTATTATTTTAGTTGCGTCCATAGTTAAAATTGTCGTGTCCACAAATTAAAGTCTGCACGCTCACTTAACAACAATTTATTGATTCCTTATTTACAAACTGCCAGCCATTACAGGTGTAGGGAGTAGCCTCTCCCAGAGCTGTGCCGTCTTGCTACGGCATTTGACAGACGGGTGGTAATTACCACTAGCCGCCACATTGCCAGTCGTTAGCAATCTCCAGTTCCCAACATCTCCACGTCCGGCTCCAGGACGTTCCCCGCTTAATGCTGACTGTGGACCGTCGCCTCCTGACGGTAGACTCCCGACTGCTGATCTCTGGACTCGACTCGGAACTGCCTTCAGGGTGCCGTCTGGCTTCATTTAAAGGGCCGATGCTAGGCGGTGAGACTCGCTCTCACGGCTCAAGTCTGTTAGGCCGTGTCCACAGCTTGCAGCTGTCGCCGCTGACCCCCAACAGAGAGCGCTGACTTGCCGCTCGTGCGCCAATTACAAAAGTCATGCTCGACATGAAAAGTGCGTAAAACTTACAGGAGAATCAATTTTACCGCTTGTCCCAAAATTAGCCTTTTTGGAACGGTTTTTGAATATATAAATCTTCCTTCCAATGTCGGGATCTCTTTGTGTTATCTGCGTATCGATTTTATTCAACATCTTAGAATATGTAATAGACTTCCCTCGGCTAAATTGCTTCTTTGATGTCATGTGACATTTTTGTTTCTCCCTCTCAGATTCCTTCAAAAAAATATCCACGCTAGAATTAATCTCGATTTTCACCACCCATCTCATTGTGAATGTAATTGTTTTAGTTAAAATACTATCTTGTGGTGTCACATTTTATTTTATAATTATTTTCAATAAAAATATATAATGTGGACAATTGCGTTTATTCTAACTTTATTCAGAAAATCCTTACTGGGAGTCTAACAAAATAAATTTACATTTTGAAATTTCGTGAAAGACATATATACTTGTAGGTTCTAAAGCATTTGCCCTTTCTACCATGTTAATTTCTGCAGAAGGCCTCTAAATTCGAAGGCTTGAATACGCGGCGGAGACCCGGCAGACACATTTGCACACCTCCAAAAGCGCTCCTGGCGCCCCAAATCCCGCCGCCTAACTCGAATAAGTCCCGGGCGGCGAAGTGAATATCGCGTCGGCGGATACGCGATCGCGGCGCAGTTCTCTTGGCTGTTCGCGGGAGAGCCTATTGCTCCGAAGCGTGGATTAACGCACTTCTGCCAGCTGGGTGGCACGCGGGCCCGGGGCGGGGGAACGGGGAGGACGGGCGACGGAGGTGGAATGGGCACGACACAGCGTATGGCGTGGTACCGGGGAATGGGATAGGTGGGGCAGGCAGGAAGGAAGGAACCAAGGGACTAGGAAGTTGAAGGTACGGGGCACGAGGGCGGGGCAATGAAGGCATGGGGATGGGGAATGGAGGCGAGGCTATGGGGCAGAGGCAAGAGAGCGGGAGTGAAAGGGTAATGCAACGAGGCGAAGTAAGGGATGGGTGCAAGCGAGCCGGGTGTAGAGGACAGGGGAAGGGAAAGGGGGTTAGGGAGGCAAGAGACGGGGAAAGAGGGAGAGGTCAATAGGGCGAGGTTGGCAAGGGGCATGGAATGGAAGATGGGAAAAGCAGTGGCGGCGGCGGTGAGCGGCGGGCGATGGCAGGCGGGACGGGGCAGGTCGGGCCGTGTTCCCTATTCATGTTTTGAGCGCGCATTATCGCCGGCGGTGGAGTGGGCCGGCGCGCGGTTCGCCGCAGCTCTCCAACATTCATGGCGTCGCATTTGGGGTTTCGCGGGCTGCGCTCGCGGCGCGCCGTGGAATGCGCGGGATGAAGCCTTTTATTGCTGTCGCGCCGAACGCTCGTGAGCACCGCGGGCGGCGGGTGAAGGCGATGGAGTGGGCGGCGGAGATGGTGCAGGCTGCGGGGATGTGGGTGGCGGGGATGCTGTGGGGGTGGTGCGGGCGGCGGGGGTGGTGTGGTGGTGCTGGTGCGGGTGGCGGCGGTGGTGATGCAATGGTGTGGGTGGCGGGGATGCTATGGGAGTGGTGTGGGCGGCGGGGATGCTGTGAGGGTGGTGCGGGCGGCGGGGGTAGTGCAGTGGTGTGGGTGGCGGGGATGGTGCGAGCGACGGGGATGTTGCGCTGGTGTGGGTGGCGGGGGTGCTGTGAGGGTGGTGCGGGCGGCGCCGCTACTCGGCCTCGCTTGCTGTCGCCGTGACGCCGACTGAGCGATCTGAAGTTTTAATTACGCCTAAAAACTCATGACTCTCCGCAATGGGATGGCTGCTAGTTCATGTGTTCCGAAATTTGGAGAATTTTCGCTTCAGATCCCAGCGTATTGTTAAGCTCGTATGGTATTTGCATTTCAATGTAATTGAAAGTGTTGTTGTTTATGAATGCTACTGCGCAAAGCATTTTAGGCTGCTTAATGAGCTTTGTCACGCATGTGGGTGAGCACCGATTGTAATCAGCAATAAAGTTATAATAGTTATAGTTAAGAAACGATTGTTTTTTTTGAGAGGTTTTCCTCAAAACTCATTGAAAGATGGGTTGCAAAATACTAATTTCTTGAAGAATTATATTCAATAAAAACTTCATTTATTCTATAATATATAATTATTGAGCCCAAAAATATAATTAAAATGAACCTTATAATTAAACACAATTAGTTTTATGTTTATTACGAGCAACTTCGTTAGATATTATGGCCAGAGTTATCATTCAAATATTGCTGTGGCTAGCGGGACAGATTTCAATATGATAGACCTCATTCTACATGATAGAATTCATTTTAACCACGTCCCAGAAAATAGAGAATAAACGAGTATTTAACTTGTAGAAGAATATATTGTTGAATATATATATATATACAACAATATATATATTGTTGACACTCCTACAAAGGCTAGCATTAGATAGAGCTTCTGCATAAAATTCAAAGGCTTGATAGGACAGTGACTTCGTGTATCAGAAACATGATAACGTTGAATTCAAAGTTTGTAGACAAAGGAATAGCGGAAATAAAAGGGGAATTATTTCGACTATTTCACTCATGTCTGTCCGCCTCGTAAGTAGCCAATGCTAAGCAAGGATATTTCAAATTAAACCAATCTCAGATATTTATCGCCATCAGTTTGTTTACCTTTTTGTCGCTGTAAACACTTTGTTTACCTTTTTAAGATAACGATAGCAATTGTTTCAGCTCCAAAATAGTTTGTGTGCATCAATATAATTTTAAAATGTGTCGTTTTGGTCATATTTAAAACTCTGAAATAGAATATGTTATTAAAATTTCAGTGCCGAAAAACAGCGAAAGGAACAGAGAAAGCGTGTGGAAGCAATTTCAAGAATTTCATACTTTCATACTTTCTGGTATTATATTCGAACCTAAAACATGCATTCTCTGCTCTTTGTAGAGAATCAGTGGTTGATTTCTTCACGTTACCGTACACAATATCACCGTAATCAAGAAGGGGGAGCAAGAGGGATTTTACTAGCAGTTCTTTGGTTTTGGGTGGAAGGCATTTTGGTGAGTACATTTGGGCACATTTGGCTTACACTTTGCGGCAAGTGACCCGAGCATTGGGTTCCCATTTTAGGAATTTTTGATGGTAAGACCAAGATTTTTCATTTGAGAATTGAAAGGAACATTAATGTTGTGATGTATAAGAGGTATATTTAGAGTTTGAAGTGCTTTATTTCACCAACAGGAGAATATATTATAGAAATTTGACCAAAAAAAATTATTATAGCAATATATGTAATAAAATATAATATACATATATACACATATAATATAGAAAATATTAGAAATTGAAATTCGAACTGAATTAACCCTCGCGAATCTAATTGATTACAAATAGTTTACCTTTCATAATAGCTATAAATTTTAGGTTGAGATATTTGACGTATTTTATACATTAATATTAGATACTTAAATATTGCATGGTAATTTAGCTACGTAACAATGTGTAATACACTGAATTATATTGTGAATAGTTTAGTGCTAGTAACACAAAGTCGTTTCATTAATGCATATGATTGTCAGCATATTGTAGCGTCGTGGCGCACTAAAACACGGAGACAAACACGTGGCAGATGGCCGGATGTTTAAAAAAGGGCGCGGAACGATGACGCAACGGAACTTTCCGTCCAAGCGTGGACGTGGCGTGTTACGGCGGAGGCAATGGGGGCGGCGGGTAGCGCCGAAGGGCCTAGATAAGGCCATGAGAACAATGCCTCCTTCTTCTTGATTCACAGCAGCGTCGGCGGCAGGTTGCGCGTGAACTTGTTCTAGTGGTGCACGAAGGCAAGGGGCTGGCAATTCATTGTCGTAACTAGCGAGACATGTATTAGGTCTCAGGGTAGAGCGGTGCTCCGCACAGGGGAATATTGGTCCTATGTTGCGGTGTGGTAGCCGTTCGGTAAAATATATCTCCCAGCAGTGGGTTCTATTTATTTAGTTAATTGTAAGCAGTGCAATTTGTTATTTGTGAATACGGCCTAGTTTATGAATAAACTTACTGTTCTTATAACCCACTCTCGTCTGTGTTCTGATTACACCCGTATGACGCCACAATATAAACATTATTCATGATTCTTGGATTCTCAGTTCTCGGAATGCTTATTTATTTTACTTATGTATTTATTGTAAAGGCACGTTAATATCTATGTGACATAGGCAAGAGATGAGTTCTGCACAAGTTTTCTTGAGTTTCAGAATCACAACTCTCTCTCTCTCTCTCTCTCTCTCTCTCTCTCCTTTTTTAGTAGTTCTGATAGTTTTGATAAGCTCTAGACACGAATGTGTTTACCAAACATCTTTAACACGAGTATACGATTGCATTTATTCATGGCGTCGAGGAACAAAATGTATCACTCGTTATTATTCAAATACCATTGTCAAATAATTTGCCATTGTTTATTGCTTCGGCTAGATTGCAATGATGATCTATTCACGAGTCGGCAATAAAACGTAGCCAGATCGTTCTGTTGAAGCGTAGTTAATACTGAAGGCTGAAGAATCCGCAAGTAAATTAATGAGCATTACATGTATACACTAGTTATCGGGAAATGCCGGCAGTTCTGGAAGCTGTGACGAAGCGAGCGTTCCCCGCGTTACCAGCCAAAGGGAGCCCGCACTGTCTCTGTTCAGTGAGTTGGTCCATTATTCCGCGCTTTGTGCCGAAAGCTTTGTGCGGACAAACAGTAATGTGTGAATCGTTAATCACTGTCTTTGCTCAGGAAGGTACAAATAATTAAAATTAATTATCTTCCGACGCAAATAGTTAATTACGCTTCGTAGTATCTATAAACAAACGGAATTAACTAGACAAATTGAAGAACATAAGTTGAAATAAATAAATGTAATTCTTAATTTTTTTTAAGTGCGAAAAATAGTACGTAATAGTATTTAGTGCCTCAGGTTTGTGAAATAAATAGAAATAATCCGGCAATAACTTCCAGTCAAAGTCGTCAAAGAACAGTCGTAATTAAGTTTAGAAGAAAAAAAACAATTTTGCAATTTATTTGAGAAATTTTGGAACTCTGATTTTATAATTATTGAGTTCCGGCATAATAAACGTGTAAACATATCTAAATGTAAATGTAATGCATCAGGTATTGCGCACCTAGGAGGTATGCTAAATTCTGACGTGAATTTTTTAAAAATGAGTGACAATATTTCAAGATAATACAAGGACTAACGGAAATGGTAGATTGACATTTTTTCACAAAAAACAAAAACGCTGCATTTTTCATCATTTCATATGAAGGAATGGTACATGCTAACATGCATTACCGCTCAATTAATACAAATTCGTCAGAAGCTCACGTGATAAACATTCCTTGAATAGCACTGCATTTATCGTATTTGTACCGTTATTAATATACGAGTAGTATCAAGTAATGTAATGCAGGACAACGTAATATGTTCGAGATCTAAAGGTCTAGTGGGCCATAGGTGATGTTATTAGTCTGGCGTTGGAATCCTCTTCACTGAACGCAATTTCCCATATTCTGGAGTTCAGATTGCCTGATGTTACTATTTAGGATCGCAAAATTTTCGACAATGGTAAAAGATCCTCACTTATATCTTTCTCTGATACAAAGCTTCTCTTTTTCTCACTTCAAACCCAATATGACTTCAAATCCAGTTCTGTACTGTATTACAAATACTGAAAGATGATTTTCGTAGTTTATACTAAAACGAGGAAAGTTCTCAGCAAATTTCCAAAGTGTATCAAATAGCTTAATAGAAATCAATATACACTAGTATTAACTAATAATAAAATATTGAAAAATAATTTAAATTCACTTTAGTTTTTCAACGAAGTAGTGGAATTTAATATTAATACGTTTATTCAGTCCTGTTCAAAAAAATATTTATAGCTTACTTATGTGTAAAGGATAAATTTATCATTTAACTTAACAACGACGTCGATTGTTGTCCTGACGCCGAACACATTTTCCGCACATTTTATTTAATACAAAAATTTTCAGTGATGCGCAAACTCGCTTTACTGAATTCCATTGAGCAAAATTTCCAGTGTGGTATTTATTTTGGAAGCGAACAAATACGTGAACTGGTCATCGGTATATGCAAACTCCATGCAACCCCTGTCGCACGGAGAGGCTCCCTACAGTAAATTAACTCTGAGTTTTTACACGGTAAAATAACGGTAGTAATTATGCACCAAACAATACGTTCTCCAATATTGCTGCCCAGGACTTTGAACGCGTGGGGTATATTTCAGCGCGACATTTCAAATTCAAGAGATTGACTGTAATGATCACTGAAGCAAATGTCAATGTGCGCCATCATTAAACAAATTATGAAATGAAAACTTTTTAATTTCCCTGAATAATTAAAACCTTCTTGCAATAATATTTACCATCTCTTATAATGTTTGTGATGTTAATGTAAAATGCACTACAATTTCCCGATCGTTTAGTCAGTATATGACCACCAAATGAACTTGCACTGCGACCACTTAATTAAACTTTAACTAAAAGGAGAGAATACAGAGGAGAGTCACAGATGTATCGTGTGCCATTCACAACAAAATATTAACACCTAGTTCAAAAACGATTGTAGTTCACGGTGTCATGGAACGGTTCTATCTAACAATAACTTGTCAACTGAATTCATAATTTGAAGATACAAAATGAAGTGATTTTCTGTTTAGTCGAAACATCAGTAACAAATAAGAGAAAGTTCAGGTAAAATTACTAAATATGGTTTGATAACACGAATTTCTATAGATTCTATTCGATATTTCGCCATTTCAGCACATCTGGTTATAAAGTACATGGAGTCTCTTCACGAACTTATTATGATTGATGCATGAATTTACTCATTACTATTAAATAATAGGATAATTAATCACTGTAATATTTTTTAAATTTCATTACTATAATTTAAAACATATCTTTCATCATGTACGTTTGTCTAGTTGCCATTCATTGCGCGGGAGAATTTTCTCTAGTGCTATTTCCTATTCAAAATTCAGTATTCCGACATAATAGAAGAGCCTCATGTTCAACATGTGTTGAACCAGAATACGTTTCATTTCGCACGCTCAGTCAATGAAGCATTGTTTATACTATGAAAGTAAAATTAAATGTTGATAAAATACATGAATTTCAATGTAAAAATACATGTTTTCTTTCAAAGAAAAACTGGATTTTTCATCAGGGCAATCCATTTACTAGATAAAGAAAAACGCACGCAACAGTGGTAGGCAAACAATATTCATGTTTCGTATAAAATATCGGAGTTGATGTCTGGCCTGAAGTCCGGACCTCACTCCACTGCATTATTCTCTGTTGCAGAATTTTGAAGCGGCGTGATTCAACACGGAATCGCAATGTAGAAGTATCAGTCAGGTCACTTATCAACAAGAATAGATTGGACATAATTAGCCAAATATCTTCGCCCCTGTGTTAATACTTAAGGAAATAATTTTGAATAGAACTGAATTTATCCCCTTTACATTTTTTTAGAATAATACTATTCTGAAACAACCAAAAAATGGTATCTGAAGTTTCAATTAATAGTTACACGCATTAGAAGTACTGATTCATGGCCGCACTGTGTACGAATTCGTATTATATATCAGAAGGACATTTCTATAAAATTTGTTGCAATGATAATGCTCTTAAGCCTTTTCAGCTTAAAATACTTAAGCGCCTGCACCTCCAACACATGTTTGCTTAAAATGAAGAAAATATACGGTAATATGAAAGGAGATCATTATCTTTATTACTATCAAAAGTTTTGAAAATAAAATTTCAGGAGCTTCGGGGCTCCATTTTTGGCTAATTCGAAAACTTCAAGAATTTTGAGAAATTTGTTAGAGATCATTTGCAATATTTGTAACAAGAAACACATTAAATCATTAAGTACTTTTGTAATAGAATTATTAATGTGGAGCACAAGGTTCAAAACAATTTCAAATTTTTATTATTCGAAAATTCAAGTTTTAAACAAAGAAGCACCTTTGCCTCTCTCTTATTTGTATATGTGTATAAAAATAAAAAAATGAAATTTTGTGCTTATTCTTTCGATTTATTTTTAAGCACATAATAAGCACAAAATTTCATATATATATATATATATATATATATATATATATATATATATATATGAAATTTTGTGCTTATTCTTTCGATTTATTTTTCAAAGATTTAAAAAACAATTGCCAGAAGAAGCATTTGCTATTTCTGGGTAATTTGCTGATCGGAGCAAGTTACTGTCTTTCCTGCTGAGCCAGTTGGATCTTAATGTTCCATTCGTCAAAACCAAAAAGGCTAAATTATTTAAAATAAGACTGAACAAACCGCTAACTCACCGATAAACAGAACGTGCCTAAGACTAAATGACACACATTGATATAATGGTTTCAAATGACAATATTTTTATTCGAGAAGTGAGAAGTATAATTTTTACATTTAATTTCACAATCATTTGTTTCTTTCTATTTTTCTTATATTTTATAATTTTTTGTATATTTTTACTTAGTGTGTTTACGTAAATACATATATGTATAAGTTTATATTTTAATCTTTATTGTTAATTAATTATTAGTTGCTTTGTAAATTTTTAATTTTTTGTATAATGTAGGGCAAATTGACCGTGAATTAAAATAAAGAACTAAATTTAAGTATTTTCGGAAAAGTATCTCGGTTTGACTTAAAAGTACGGAAAAAAGTTATATTGTGAACAAGAATGCATTGAATTACATACGACTTTATATTGATGAATAGATTGCCATCTAAATATCTAACTGCAGTCATGTATAAGGGTATAGGACAGGTTCGTAAAAAGGTTGAATTTTTATTTTTCTTAATTTTTAGAGGCTTTAATCGAAGTCAAAATTTAACGATAATTCTAACCGTACTGTACTATTTTCGAACACAAAATTAAAAAAATAACCATTTAAGAAAAATGTTTAAAAATTTACTAGAGGCCAACATTTACCTGGAGATCTCAACCTCGACAAATTAAAAGATCCGTTTCAAATTTTTAGGACTTTCAATTGAACTATATGGAACAGAGATTACCCATTTTGGAGAAAATCCTGCATTTGGATAAGGCTTTAGTATTATTCAAAGACACAATTACGGGAACTCATGCGGACAGGCAAATGATTTTAAAAAAGAAAACACCTTTTTCGATATCAAGGATCCCACCCCCCCCCAAAAAAATGTCCTTCAAAATATCGACATCGTTCATTTCAACATTACATAACATTTTCTAAACTACGTGTAGAGAAATATTTGAAATATAGCCAAATTCATTTTTAGGATACATTGCAGACCCTTCCTGCAAACATTCATCATGCAGAGTCTTGACAGGCATTTCTCTCTCAAACCATTTATTTTTCAGTGTAAGCAGAATATTCTGAACTGACGGACGTACGCATTCTAAACTGTCATATATGTGACACTAAATATCAAGAGGATTCGTTCAAAATAAGACTGAAAGCATGAGAATAAAATACCCACTACTGAACTTCATTTTTATTCTCCTCAGAAGACGTCACTTACCTGACACCATCTGAAAATTTTGTCAAGTATATGTATGTATGTCTGTATGTTATGTATGTATTTATGCATGTATTTGGCATTTTGGCTCTATTGTCGGAGAGCTAATGGTTTCCCCCATGCTTGAGCATAGTTTAACTCACAGGCCTGGGGGTAAGAGACACACGTGACGAACAAGACGTAATATCCTTCATCGTTATAGCAAACTCTGCCTATCTGATCTTTTCTTCGTCACACAGCTACAGAAACTGAGATGATTTTCATGAAAAGCTACACAATTTTTGCCTAGAAGGGAAATCAAACCCCAGATCACACTACGGGAAGCTAGTATGCTGCCCATGAGCCTTCATAATGTAAAACTTGGATAAAATACCTTGAACAGATTCGAGACAAAATACGTACAAATTAAGATAACTGCATGCAGAAATACGAATAATATCATTATAAACTATCTGATAAAAATTACCATTACATAATTTCAGAGATATTTGGATAAGTAGAAATAGAATTTCTTTGTCTTCAAAGTCCAACAATCGATCTTGTGTGAGTTTTACTTGCAGTTTTCTGACTATTTTTAAAATCTAATATTAGAATATCATAATTTTTTAATAAAATTAGTCAAAGGAATATCCTTTCATTTCATATCATTTCATTTTATTTTTCCCTAAAATTTGAATAGAATAAGAAGTCAGAGAAACTGATTTGAACGTTTTGTTTATCTGAATAAATGCATATTATTTCTGGATTCAATATTCAATCTCAGAAATTACATTTATTGTGTATGAAAATATTCAAACGTGCACGTCTCCTAATGCGTACTACTTCTAGGAATCGCGTGTTGAACAAGTATTTCACTTTTTGTATTCGAACTACTTCTTTTTTAGGGTTACTCGTACCTGAAATTAAGAATATGCTTTAATTTTCCAAAAATGGCAACGTTTTTGTGCATTAGAAAAGAAATATTAATCTCAGAGAGAATAATATGTTCTTTGCAATGTAGTTAAAATTAGAATTACAATTTTTACTTCTGTTTTAAAATTCCTGTTTTACAGTAGCACTTCACAGCAGTTGAAATGGCGTTTGAACAAACATTATCGAGAAAAAACATTAGACTTCATTTCCTAGTAGTTTTATTCATTTGTAGAGGTTTCCGAGCACCCCCATTTTCCAAGAAAGTTCATTTGCGCTGTGTGCACTCCTTCTAAAGACAGAAGCATTTATCTATATTGCAATGTGCGGTCTACTTCCTTTCAGAACAAAAAACGCGCCTTAAAGGCTTCACGGCTGAGGTCAGAAAAAGAGCCTTTCATTACAACAACGAACGCGACAATGAACGAGAATTTATGTTTTCATTCTCTCCAAAATCCTTATTGTCTAGTCAAAGGGCTTCAAAGCGACAATAGAAAACAGAGACAGCGGAAAGAGAAACGACGGGAATTCAGTTTGCGCGCTCCGGCAAATCAGCCCGGAGGCAGCGCCCGTACACGCACATCGCAACTGATAGCAATCAACAGATTTTCGAGAAGACAAAAGGGAGCGCCATGTGGTCGGAATGAAGGTGTTGAACACGGCTGGCCGGACCAGTCATCGGCCCCGGACGATCCCCGCGGCCGCCCGCCGCCGCCGCTCGCGCCCACCGCCCCGCCGCCGCCGCCCCGCCGCCGCGCGGCGACCGCCCGCGCCCCGCCGCCGCAACGCTATTGATCGCTGCCGCCCGCCCCCGCCCCGACGCGCCCGGCCGCCGCCCGTCGCCCGCCACGCCCGCCGTCGCTTCTTGGGCCGCCGACACTGCGCGTCCCCCGTCCTCCGGCCTGCCTGGCAGCGCGCGCGTCCTCACCCTCGCCCTCGCACGAGCTGGTCGGCCGCGCGCCACCCGCCCGCCCGCCCGCTTCGCCCCGCCCACGATTCGACGCCTGCCATCGTAGTTGAAAGGTCTCCCGTGGCCCTTCCCCTTTCCGATGGCCCCCCTCCCCCCCGCGCGTAAACCTGTGCGGAATCGCCGCGAGCGCCGGCGGCCGCCGCGCGACCGCGACGCCCCCGTGCGGTCGTCTTCTCAAGTCGCGCTTCGCCCGTCGGGGAAGTACTAACACGTTGATTCGAGGGAATAAAATCCCGCCAGAAGTTTTCCACTCGTCTCTACAGGAGGGCGACGAGCGATGGGATCTCTCCACGCAGGTAGTGTTTTGTCGATCACGTCAAAAAGAGCGCAATCGCTCGGGAACGCGAGGCCCGCCCAAAAAGCAACTGCGGCCGCGGAATATGTTAAACTGAGAGTCAATTCTCCGCTGAGGAGGAACAGAAAGAGGAGCAATAACGCCTCGCAACGATGGACATAATGAAAACTGAACGGTATTAAATATCGATTCCAATACTTTCTTTTCTTTTTTACAAAAACCTCCCATAGCCAATATTAAACTATGCCTACTCTCCATCAATGACCACGACAGCTCTTTCCCTTTAGATTTCGAAGGCCCCAGAATCGGGACCTATAGGCACAATCTCCACTCCATCTGCTTTACTGGGTCGAATGGAGTCACGTGTAGAGGATATCGAGCTTTAGCCTTCGTCGTTTCTTAGAGCTCATCAAGCAAATACTTCTGCAATGTCAGGGAAACGGGCTGCGATTCAACGAGATGGTTCCTAATCCTCGAGCTGCACGGGTAGAATTCTTTCTTCTGTGGCTAGCCTTGACCTAAAAATGCTGGACTTTATGGTCCTTGGATGCGGAACATTTGTCGAATGCCGCAGTGTCAGGGCCTAATAAGATTCAGACAATGCTGGAGAATGTACTCATCAAGCGTCGTTGGAGACATCTGATTGAAATCCAGACAATATAAGTTAGAAAGCGTGACCCACAGGACTGCTTCGATGGTTTGTGTGGTCCTCTCGCAAATTATCTTATTGATGTCCCACCGTTGCATCACTTCTTGCAACATAATATATGCTGTCTTTTTTAATTAATATCGGGAATGCTATATCCAGTAGAGTGAAACAAACATCACTGAATTACAATATTTATTTTCTATACAACGAAAGAGATACTGAAAAACACAGCTTGTTTCTCCGAATTTGTAATGAGTACATCCATCTCGTCCTACAGTTGAAAAAATCAAAAGCCAAGTTTCATTTTGGATAGAAATTAAAAGATTCTGGGATAAAATACTTTCAAACTTATTACATCAAAGATGAGAGACGGTATATCGCGAACAATTTTAAGACGATCGAAGAATGTAAAAGGAAGTCCATTATGAAAAATACGAAAGAAAATTTAGAATTTTAATCTTTCCATTGAAGGTCATAATAAGCGGAGAAGGACGCTTAGGCCTCTATGTTCTCACTTTTGTCTGTAGTTAACAACAGATGTGGATTGAATGCAAAGGCTATGCGATACTTGGCAAATGTTGAGGTAATGTCGGAATGGAGACAAAATAACAAATACCAACGACGGACGATCCCCGCAGCCGCCCGCCGCCGCCGCTCGCGCCCACCGCCCCGCCGCCGCCGCCGCCGCCCCGCCACCGATGGATGTTAGATGTTGTATGGTTCAATAGTATTAATTAAAACTTCCCTACGATTTATTCTAGTAGATGAATCTGGTATCTACGAAGAGATATTTCAATTCTTTTACAGAAATATTACGTTATTGATGCAGCGTTGCTTTGTTTGAATTTCGTTGCCGTTGTACAGACATAAATTTCTCTATACAAATCTCTTTTCTCTGACACCCCAGATAAGACATTCGTACAGAACAAGGGAGTATTTTTCTTTCCCGCTGTGTATTGATCATTGTGTACATTGACATGTACCAATTTTTGTTGAGTTTTCCTCTTTGTTAAAAAAAACTCTGAATAGAGGATTTCGTAGGTGGTTTCTCAACTAGGTGGACAGTATGTGTTGCTCCTTGCTATCGCACCACTTTTAATAGATCAAGTTTTTCAGGAATTATAGGATATTGTGATATACCAAAATATATAATATTTTGTTAATAATATTGGCTGTAAATGGGTTGGACAAAAGGGTATGCAAATGGCGATATACAGCCTTAGCAACGCCGGCGCAGTGGTTGGCAAGGTCAACAAACTGCATTCAGGCCTTGAAGAGATGGGGGCGCTGGCTAGATAGAAAAATAAAATAATGTGTGATTGGTCTGAAAAGGAATTACTGTCGCGGGCGTGGCTACTTGGTTTGAGAAGGGATGAATGGATTGGCTAAGGGAGAATAGACTGTCAAATTTTGTAGTTTTGTTTTAAAAAAGAGGAACGAAGGGCGGATACCGAAGCGTTGAGGGCGAAAGAACAGGGAGAACTGGACATTCTGATAGTGGTCGTCGAGTAGTAAAGATCGCTCGCGAGATCAACGTTAGTGAAGTAGGACTTGTAAGTTTCGAGTGAGACTCAATAGTTTTTCGGAATCTGGAAGTTGATGTGCAACGGGAAGTTCGATTAGGACTTTGAAAGTTTTATATATATATATATATATATATATATATATATATATATATATATATATATATATATATATTGCGGTTTTGGACTTTAATATTTTACCACGAGTTGGGGAAGACTAAGAACTCTGAATACCAATTAAGAACCGGTAGATATTCTAGTCAGTGAGGGCTGGATGCGTCGGCAACGTCGCAAGATTAGAAGAGAGAAGCGGAACTTGGGATCGCCTACATTCAAGTGAGAAGAGACTGCGGGGCGTCGGCGACCAAGACGGTAAATAAGACTGCAGTACAAAAGATATATATTTTAAAACGAGGTCATGACCTAAGGACAAGACAATTGTTAATATTGTTAAATAAATTGGTGAATTTTTTTCTTTTGGAAATGAAAAGATTTTCATTTAGTCAATCAAAATTGTTAAATAGTTAGAAATAGATAATTATTCCCTTTCAGATTCCTCGCCATACTGAACAGTTGGCAGATCAAGTAATCGGCTATCTAGGCGATAGCGATTATCCATAACGGGACCCATTGACCCAGCTAGCCGGACATTTATACATTTGTTGAAATTAGCTGTGGAAACATTGGTCATTTTTAATTAACGTAACCTGTTCCTGGAGCCCAAAATTTTAATATAAATTCAGAACGGGTCACGATTATAAGCATCTTAGATGAATGATGCCAACGATCTCGTAAGAGTCTATGACGAGACGTTGTTGGTACATTTCAATATAGACCTTCTGTTCCAAAATGTACTGACTAACATGGTTCGCAACGAAAAGGAAAGTGTTATTCACAACACTTCCAGAACCTCTAATTTGAACCAACAAATCTCGATTTTACCCTATTCGAAACTAATTACCGGCAATTTCGCGCCTATAGATCCAGGGGTGAGCGTGACAAAAGTGAAGTGACATGATCGTCTACTTTAACCCTCAGAAAGCACTGCCATGGTATCAACATGTTTCTCATAAACCAGGGAATGTTCGTTTCGATTTTCACTTGGAGTAAATATGAACGTTTCTGAAAATACCCAATTTTGGGCTCATTTTCACAGAAAACTACAGTTTTTGAGAAACGTCTTAAGAAATCATTTTAACAATAGTATTCACAAATGCAAAAAATGAACTTGTATAAAAATGCCCGAAATTTATAATTACGATGTGCAATATATTTCAGAAAAAATAGATTTGGAGATTTTTGAAAAACCAAAAGATGACCTTAAAGTGGCGTACGTGTTAAGTAATTGAGTGCATTTAGCTATATCCGTATGAATTTTTTTAATGGACCCATTTTATTATCGAGGGTTTCTGAAAATGCGCACATTTAAGCTCATTTTCACAGAAAACTTTTGTCTGTCAAAAGATTTGTCTATTTTTCGGATTTATCAGATTGCAAATAAAAATACATAAAATGAAAAAAATAGAAAACATTTGAGTTTTCGAGAAACTTCATTAAAATTATTCATATTCACAAACGCAATCAAGTATAAAAATACACATAATATAAATATTAACGTCCTGCGAAATAAATATCACACACACGTATATATCATTTGTGGCGCAGTAAAAGTGGTTGCCTTCATACGATATAGTTTCGATGAATAACAATTGAATTAATAAAACAGGTGTTCGTGTAAGAAACTATACATATGCAAATACCTGCCTCGCACATTAAACATTGGGTCTGATCCCGAGTGCGATGGCAGAATGAAAGACATCCAAGCTTCAGTGGTGTTAAGTGACTACATTGAATCACTCCGCAAAGTAGCTCCAGACAGCCAACGAATTTCACTCTCTGGAGGAGGCGTTGCAGTCATTCCGTAGCAGTTATTAGCGGACACTACATGCACGAACAACGAAATCTGTCCACGCCCACCAGAATTTTCCTGCAGCAGTCTTCGTGCAGCCTGGTGTCTCGTTCAGCAGTCTTCGCATAGGCCAGACCTGCACAGCACTTTCGCTGACCTCAGGAGCTGCATGCGGGCAACTCGGGTGCAAATGAGAAAATCGATGAATGGTGGGGATGAGACCCAATCTAGGAGTGGGGACCACCAATCAGAATGCGCAATTCGAAAGATAGCGCGTAAATTTAAAGAGCAATCGGCAAGAACATGACGGTCATATACAGTTCAAGTAATATTGTATTTTGTATTATATTAAAAATGTTTGTTCTCGGTATATGACAGGGCAAAATATGAAACTACAACGAATTATACATATTAGATTTCGACACCAAGTATTATAATTGCTTGTAGGGCTTATAATGTAATTCGCTTTGCTACGATGTAATCACAAATTTAGTGTTGTGCTAAAAACAAAATTTTGATACTGAATTGTTTTTGTTTGATGATGACAGCAATAAACTATTTTTTATTAACTATGTTTAATTGAATAAGACGGTTCTCTCAAAGCAAAAACATATTGTTCTTAACAAAATCATGATTATTTTCTGTTCTAATTTCTGACAAGAGAGTCGAGTCGTGTACGAGATCGTATGAAAATATAAAGCCCTTTGCATTCTATTTAACCAATACCCATGATTATCTTATGATTGTCCGTAACATATCGTCACAGAAGTTTGCTCGTTGATCTCTTTTATTCAGTTTCATAATGGAGAAAAATGGTCACAAATGTGCTATTAAATATTACCCTTCTTGGAATTGTCACATATTCTATTGATGTCAATCTAGTCAATCTTGATGTGAGTGATTGCTCTCATGATTTTGTTCATTTTTCTATGATTTGGAGATTATAACATTCCTGGTGAACAATCCATTATTAAATTGCAATTTTGTGTTAGAATTAAATAATATTTTTTCTTATATATAAGCATATATTTTAAAGCTATTGCTTTAAAATATTGCTTAAGAGTAACAATGAGCATGTTATTTTCTTTAAAAAAATTAGAAAATGAAAATACATACAGTGGAGGATACAAAGGTGGATATACAGTAGTGCACAGAACGTAAACAGTGAATTATGACCCTGGTAACTTGAAATACTAGACATAATCCATTTAAACAAATGGGCATTTAATTTTGAAGCATGGATCATTATTAGACGCCCAGGTATTCAATCTACGCACCGTGTCGTGCTACGTCAGACTTCTCCCCTCCCCGCAAAGCTTCGTACTCCCCACTACTTGCACTTTCGGCGCTGCCATGGGCAGACGACCGGCTCGCAAGAGCAGAATGCCCGCGGGAGCAGGCGTTGTGCAGGTCTGGCATAGACCAAACGATCCGTACTTACCCACTGTGCCATCTGGTATGTCCTCCGCGCAGGGAATCGCCTTACAACCTGGCGGTTTCAAAGTCGCGGATAAGGTAACTACAGTACCGGCAGTGTATAAGCGACTCTGACAGTTCGATCCGCTGTTGCCACACAGTACTACGCATATGACACCACCTACATGGCAAATAAATTAAATTTCAAAAATATTGACACCGAGAGGCGATGATACGTCGACATGTCTTGACAGTATGTTCATAACCTTCGCAGCAGCCGAATCTTACCGCCACCGCGACTTCGTGCGAGTCAAATGAGCGGCAACGCTGAAACCTGGCAGCGAGAAAGTGAAAAAATCCTCGCAAGCTAAATCAGCTTCTGAGCAGGTGACGTGACATCACAGCACTTGGAGAGAACTGTCCGAGTCGCTTATGCACTGCCGGTACTATAGCTTCTTCGCAATGAGCATGTTAGTGGGCAGAGCATCCACAGCAACTAGCGCCAGATTTAAGAGAAAGGGTTGTACAACTGCTTCGGAGGACGCTACATCACTGGATACTTAGCGCATGGCTCATTTTTACAGATTTACTTTTTATCTCAGTTGACAGTTAATTGCCCCAAATTTTGTAGCTACTATGGGAAACTGCAATTCTACGTCGTGTTAGAGAATTTTGTCTACATGCCAGGTCTTTAATGTTTCTTTTACGCTAAAGTAATTTTGTGCTCAACTTAAGTTTAGTTTGACCAATGTATGATCTATTGTAGACAAAATTCTCTAACAGCAACTTTCCATCCCGTAAATTTCCAAGAAATAAAAATTTTAGCTCGCGAAAATTTCTCGTATCCTAGATGAATATTAGAAACGCTCAAAATATCTTCTTGTTTAAATACACAGGTATAATCTATTAAAGTTTTCCAAATTATTTGATGGATTATTGACAATTTTTTCTCAAAATTAAGATATTTCTCTTACTGTTATTTTTAATTTCTTTCCGTCTTACTGAATTTTGCACTGTCCCTCTCTTTATCTACTTCCTCTCAAACCCTTATATGATACCACATTGAGATTTTCTAAATCTTTTATCAAGGTGCGTTCCGTTGTGACTTGTCTACATTAATATTAACTAATCCTTCTGTTTGTATCTATCTGACCATTGCATAAAATATATTTATTAATTTGTTTTGACGCCTGAAGATGGAAATAGTTAATTTCCCAAACGTTGCTTCTACTGTGTAACACATTTAATATTGTAATAAAAGTTATCTAAAGAATTTCCTGTCTTCAAATAAATGACCAATATATTTTGATGAAATCATTACCACTTTCTGATCCTTATGAAGATACTTCGTAACAAGAGAAAGTTACGTAATCGTGCGCAAGAGAACGGCGAATTTTCGGCAGGAAAACTCTCGTTGCCGGACCCTGGTAACGAAAAAGTGAATAAATGAAGTTGGTAAATATAGGGGGGAAATCCTCTATCATGTGGTGTAGCCAGAATCAATGTTTTGTGGGTCAATGATACCGAAAAATAGATTGATGGCAAACGTCTGCCAGTCCGTCTGTTGTCAATGCTAGCGCCTAAACCGTTCAGTCAATTTTCTCCAAAATAGATATTTCCCGATCGATATGAATGAACTAGAGACTATGGGAGTTTGAAATGAATATTTCTGAGGATACTTTACTGAGCATTTACGTTTGTATGTGTCGGCTTAAGTTCGGTCCATACGGAGCTTCTGTGGCGTAGTCGTGTGACTGCGAGTTAACTCTGAAGATCTGAGTTCGGGTCTCGGATTGGATCTGGCGTTTGAAAAACTGTTTTTGCAGGTTTATGTAGCAGTGTAATGTAGAGTAACAGTTAGAAATAAGGGAAGAAAGTGTGTTCCTTTGTAGATCCACTAGTTTTCAAATGCAGGAGTCCTTCAATTACTCAGGTCAATGAGGTTTACGAACTAACATGATCTAATGAGTAGATAATAGTGATAATAACGATGATATTAATTAACGATAATGGAGTATTGTAGAATGTGGGACAGGAAAAGTGAGAAACCTTAGAAAATTAGCCAAAATCTCGCATTGCTGTCCATAAATTTTACACTGGTTGACCGGAAATCGAACCAGGACACAGCGCCAGGCGGCTAGCCATTACGTCGCGAGCTCACGTGAGTGCTTATTGGCGGCACTGCAGGGAGATCCGCAATGTTACACCCTTCTGCTTGCATCGTGGTGACGAGAGAATGCAAATCTAATGGCGAAAGGGCGGAGCCTTCAGATCGTTTCTCGCAGCGGCTCGGCCCGTTCCGTGTCTCGCCCAAAGCTACTGCCGCGCTCTCTTGGCGTTGCGGGTGCGGCCGTCTGGAGTCCCAAGTTATAGAGAGCAGCGCAACCTGAACGGCTGCGCCGTTTAATATCCGCTCCCGGGCAGCATTTGGAGACGAGGATAAATGATAACAATTTATGGAACTGGAGATAGTTTCGAGTACTTTAATATTGGTTTTGAACATATTGTTGGTTCCGAGCAAACACACTTCAAACTTTCCTCTCTGAATGGCGGAATCAGCGTCGCAAAGGGATGCGCTACTGTCTCTGTCGAGGGACTCTATGAGTGGCCAGAATCACGTGATGATATAAAAAGTAGCGTATCCTCAACGGTCATTACCATTTAAACCTCCCATTGAAAAGCTCCGCCTGGAAGGATTCAGGAGCCCAGAAAAAATAACAACTGACGGCATTATAGAGAGGTTCGAGAACGTTCATTAATTATTTCGTGTTTCCTGACGGGTCAGATGCTATGGCCACTAGCCCGGACATGTAGTGCTTGTTTCGTGGCTATTCCCGCGCTAGATAGTGAAATCCGATTACACGTTGGGTTGCAAATTTTCCCCATGTAGATATCTCCCTCCTGCGGGGAACCACCCCAGCCAGACAAGTTCTAAGATCTCAACATGTGTGGTAGAGTGGGTGTTGTGCATGTATGTGTAAGTGTGTATGAGGGGTGAGGATAGGGGAAGGAAGAGGAAGGAATGATCGCGCGCGATCCGTAGTCCGTTTGTTAGGGTACTGCTCCGACTTTCGCCTGATGTTGATCAGAGAAACCACGAATAATCGCCGATTAGAGCCAGCCGCTAGAATTCTCCTTCAGACAGTGGCTCCGCCACTTCAAATACCTGAATTCGAAATGGCGGATTCGAATTCCTGAATTCGACCTAGCTGTCCAGCTAGCCTGCTACCACTAAAACCCGGTGAGAGGTGCCGTAGGGACATCACTCGATGCCCTGAGCCACCTCAGCCGGTCCGAGAACCTCACTATGAGTTTTGAGTATTTTATGGTTTCCAAATCACAAACTTCGCACTTTCCTTTCTGGATATAAAATGGAATCGACGGGGAAGAAGAATGCGCTCTGTATCGAGGGAATCTATGGATGGCTAGAATCCTTTCAAACAAAGAGTAGCGTACCCTCAACAGCCACCGTCATTTAATAACCTCCACCCAAAGCTCTGCCAGTGAACTTTTGAGAAATAGCATTTTAGGAGAAATAACTATCGGTATTGCAGAGAATACTTGTTTTGAGTAGTTGGCAGTTCCCAACTCACACAGTTGGAACTTTCGCTACTGAATATAAAACGGTGAAATGGGCAGGGGAGCCGAATGCGTCCCTGTGTATCGAGGGCTGCGCGGGTGGCGCCGCCGTCGCAGCGCCGCTTTGTTGCGCGGGGGCTTCGCGCAACCTGTCCGCCCACCACTCGTTAGCGCTTCTTCTTTTGTGTGCTTGAGGAGACTAATAGTGAGCGCCTCCCCGCGCTCGAAACTGAGCTAACGATCCATAACGAAGCCCTGCGCCGCGCCTGCTTCCGTCTCTATCACATTACGAAAGCAAAGTTTCTTCCGCTGAGATACGCTTCCACTTCAGGCAAAAAAAATGTGCATAAGTAAACGATTTCTCCTAATATTACCCGAATTTTAAGTAGGTGTTTGAGGGATTTTGCATTTAAATGTCCGTTGAAAACACGGAGTTAAGAATTCTTAAACATTCATCTGAGAAGCTTCAGAAGATTTATGAAAAATAAATATATTTTCATGTACCGTCATTTTATGTTAAGTTTATGTTTATAAAAATATTTCTACGGAAAATTATATTGCAAAAGATATGTTAACGTTGCAGAAGGGAGGAAGGTAAAATAATTGCCTTGAACAGAATGCTTCTACTAGCCGAATAACTGTTGAAATAAAAATAAAAATACTTGAATCCTAACATACAAATATATAATTAAAACAAATGTCTTGTGAACATACAGGCAATAAATTTGCAAAAAGGCGTATTGCACAATAAACTTATTTCAGATATATTTTAATAAGAGTTTTCTACAGCCCTTAATTAAAGAAAATCCCTAACGCACAAATGTAATTCTCGTTGGCTTTAATCATCCGAGGGAGCTAGAGAAAATTCGCTTTCGCCAAAGCTATTCCTCTCGTGCTCCAAAAGGGCGGCCATTAAAGGCAGGCACCAATAAAATGGGGGGCGCGGCGGTAATAAGTTAATTTGGCTGGCAGCCAAGCTGACTTCAGCTTTCAACACCGGTGTTCGACAACTTATTTTTGTTCCACGTTGTGTTCCGGGGTGCTGCAAAGACATATAGGGACAATCTGCACTAATGGAAGCTGCTTAAACAAAATGGAATTTATCAGAGAATGCTATAAGAATGCATGTTTGATGAAAATTAGTGTAAAGAATTCTTGCAGTGTGGTACATTAACATAAATATGAGAACAATTTTTAACGACAAGAAACAACTCGCGAATTGGAATAAACCTTCAACGAAGAAAACTTAAGAATTTGTCGTAAAATGTCTTAAAAATAATACTTATGTACTTTTCTTAAAGAAGAAACGTACAAAAATAGAAAAAATATCAAGTTTTTTAAAGTTTATCCTTTTATTGCCTCCTTACAGTTAGTATAGTCTACGCGTGTTAAGTTTACAGAACATAAAGATGTTGTTTCGTATCTCAACAATAGTTAATCTCTTTATCACGAATCCCTGTTTTTTGTTACAGAAATTTATTGCTTATGACCCTAACAATTTATTGCCGTGAATAAGAAATATTATTGGATATTAAAACGACAGTTATGTTGCGCGTGAGAACATCTATAATATCGTAAACATTTTTCAGACGTCCAACTCCTCCTAATTTCCGAAGAAACTTGGGCGGTCACGTCCTCTGTAAGAACTTTAGTGGGTTCGGCCTTTGCCCAGAGCGCCTTATGTGGCCTGCGCCAAGCGCCGCGCCGCGCTGTTGCCCGGCGCCCTTCCCCGCTGGGGCTGCGGGTAGTCAAAGAGTCGACCTTCAACTCCCACGGGTCCTTTCCCGATCGCCTGGAACTCCACAAAGGCTCTGGGAGGGGCTCCACGCGCTCCATTCAAGACGCCCACCGCGCTAAAAACAGTTTGTGATACGAGTTAACTGAAAACAAGCTTCTTTCACAGTGCTGAATGTTGAAATGCATTCTGTTTTAAAGATTACAAAGTTTGGTATTTGTTCATATGTGCTTGATGGTGGAGAAACAGCATCATGAGATCAACTCTCAAAGCCAAGAAAATTATACTTTATTAACTCTCAAATTGGTCATTAATGACATTTTTGTTCGAAATATAAGTTTCATTAACACAAAACATAATAATTTAAAAAGTAGCTTGTTTATTAAAATACTCATGAAATTAGTTTTAAGCACTTTTGTTTGATATTAATTATACTTTCTCGAGAGTAATTCGATAATGAAACATTTTAACAAATAACAATTATCAAAATGTTAGTAAAAAGTCAAAATCGACCCAAGAAATCATAGGTATTCAAACATGTTTTTTGATATAAAAAAGTAATGTATTTTGCCTCTATGTTATTGCTTTGACACATTTTAAAAACTAAGCGTGATATTCAATTACTTACTTTCATTATTCTTTTTACATGCATTTTATATTAGAATAATCGTGTTTCCGCGCGCATTTTTTAATAATTTAAAATCTGTCTCCTTCATAATTTAGCGATTTAAATAAAAAATATATGCTCAAACGTCAATTATAGAGTAATTATTAAAGATGTCAACACTTTACAATTAGGTTGGAAAATACATTAATTTAAATGAATTTCAAATCAATATTTATACCAAGAAATGCACAGAATTCCTCGTTTCATTTGAAGATGGCAATATACTCGTACTGCCTACTAATTCAACTAGTGGTCCTACAATAACACATACTTTACGACATTATATATTAATTTGCAATTCTCGAAAATTCAGTGTTCAATGAAAATTAGACCTGCGTCATTCTTTTAAGCTTTCCTTTCATCCATTGAAAAATATTGAAGAAAACATTGAAAACGGTTTTTGAGAAAATTGTTTTTTTTATGAAATTCATTAATTTCAAGCAAAAATGTCGCAAAAACTACTCGTTTTTCAAAGAATTGTACTTGACCTCTTTTAAAGAGTTAATTTACAAAACAGTTTTGTTTAAAAGCAAAAAACTCTATCGCTAATTTTGCAGTTCTTAATTGTTGAATTTTTGCGATTTTCAAATATACAGTGTTTTTGCCGAACATAAGACTAGTACGAAATAATTTTTATCTTTGACACATACGAGGAGAAAATTTAAGACATTTTGAGAAAAAATGTTAAATGAAATTTAAAAATATCCTATATTTCACGCAAAATTACAAGAAAACTACTCATACTTTCGAAAAATTGTACAGGAGCTTATTTCAAGAACTGACTTTAAACGTAAGATTTCATTCAGAAAAAAATCTCTATTTTCAATATTGTAGTTGTAGGAAGACACTCCAAAAATTGTACTTTTGCAATTTACGAAATGTGAGGAATTTCAGGGAACTTGAGATGTGCACCATTCTCTTCAGCGTCCTTTACGCTATCCGAGCATAGAGTTAATAAAAAAATCTTAAGCCATTTTTGGGAAAATTTTGAAAATGTTTTTGAGACTGCATGTATAGTACTCTTACAAATCAAAATATCCGCATCAAAGTCGCAAAGCCTCGAATTTATATAAATCGATCACAGAATACCAATTTTGGAGAAAATCGGCTGTACAGTTTAGGCTGTTCTAGCGTTGACCACAGACGGACGGACGGAAGGACAAGCAGTGGGACGGACGGACACACCGACGGACACACCGACGGACACACCGACGGACACACCGACGGACACACCGACGGACACACCGACGGACACACCGACGGACACACCGACGGACACACCGACGGACACACCGACGGACACACCGACGGACACACCGACGGACACACCGACGGACACACCGACGGACACACCGACGGACACACCGACGGACACACCGACGGACACACCGACGGACACACCGACGGACACACCGACGGACACACCGACGGACACACCGACGGACACACCGACGGACACACCGACGGACACACCGACGGACACACCGACGGACACACCGACGGACACACCGACGGACACACCGACGGACACACCGACGGACACACCGACGGACACACCGACGGACACACCGACGGACACACCGACGGACACACCGACGGACACACCGACGGACACACCGACGGACACACCGACGGACACACCGACGGACACACCGACGGACACACCGACGGACACACCGACGGACACACGGACGGACTCACGGACGGACACACGGACGGACACACGGACGGATAGACGAACGGTTAGACACACGGACAGACTGATTGGCTGACGGACGCGCGTTTTACTGTCAATCAATTTTTCTGTATCAAGGACCCACAAAACACGGATTCTGACTACGCATCGTGTTAGAAGAAGAAATTTACTATGTATAGGAACAAGTTTTATCCATGTTTTCGTTACTAGGACCCGGAAATAAGATATTTCGGCCGAAATTCACCGTATTACGACGCACGATTACAATACTATTTCTTGTTACGAAGTAACTGCGAAAAAGTAAAGAATTATGAAAATATCCCAATACTCGTCTTAGGAGTCGGTTTTGGAAATTCTATGATTTTATGTACCTGCTTTTTGGATGTCTTCATTTTTATTGTTCATAACAAGCTTATGAGACCAACGAATCAGAATCAAAGGGTCATAATTTTCTCCTCATTTAAAAAAGTGTGAGATGGAAAATCGTGGTTTAAACGATATTACTGGATATCCAAACATAAGGAACTTTTATTTTAAAAGTTATTTGTGTTGTTTATGGAATTGTAAGGTTACGAAAACTTTCTTCTAAAGAAGCACATGTTACTTCCTTTTAATAACTAGAAATCGTCTTTACAACACCCCTTCCCGAGGAATTGTGTGTAAATATCCGGCGGTGGCGAGCAATGGGCGGCCGTAAGCACATTTGCGTGGCTTAGCGAGGGCGCGGCGCTGTTGGCGCGGGAGAGCCGCCATAAGCAGCCCCCTCGTCACCGCCCGCAGCGCCCGCACCGCCCGCCCCCGCCCCAGGGTCCGGAGACCCAGCAACCCCTGGAGCCCCTCTAATACTGCCCTCGTGACCCAGTGCCTGCGCCGCCCCGACCCCGGCCCTGGCCCCGCCCACGCTGTGCAAACACTTCAACGGCACCCCGCGACGTCGCCCACGGCCTCCCCCCACCCTCGACACCTTCTCGCTCTCGTCCCCGCTCTCGTCCCCGCTCTCGTCCCCGCTCTCGTCCCCGCTCTCGTCCCCGCTCTCGTCCCCGCTCTCGTCCCCGCTCTCGTCCCCGCTCTCGTCCCCGCTCTCGTCCCCGCTCTCGTCCCCGCTCTCGTCCCCGCTCTCGTCCCCGCTCTCGTCCCCGCTCTCGTCCCCGCTCTCGTCCCCGCTCTCGTCCCCGCTCTCGTCCCCGCTCTCGTCCCCGCTCTCGTCCCCGCTCTCGTCCCCGCTCTCGTCCCCGCTCTCGTCCCCGCTCTCGTCCCCGCTCTCGTCCCCGCTCTCGTCCCCGCTCTCGTCCCCGCTCTCGTCCCCGCTCTCGTCCCCGCTCTCGTCCCCGCTCTCGTCCCCGCTCTCGTCCCCGCTCTCGTCCCCGCTCTCGTCCCCGCTCTCGTCCCCGCTCTCGTCCCCGCTCTCGTCCCCGCTCTCGTCCCCGCTCTCGTCCCCGCTCTCGTCCCCGCTCTCGTCCCCGCTCTCGTCCCCGCTCTCGTCCCCGCTCTCGTCCCCGCTCTCGTCCCCGCTCTCGTCCCCGCTCTCGTCCCCGCTCTCGTCCCCGCTCTCGTCCCCGCTCTCGTCCCCGCTCTCGTCCCCGCTCTCGTCCCCGCTCTCGTCCCCGCTCTCGTCCCCGCTCTCGTCCCCGCTCTCGTCCCCGCTCTCGTCCCCGCTCTCGTCCCCGCTCTCGTCCCCGCTCTCGTCCCCGCTCTCGTCCCCGCTCTCGTCCCCGCTCTCGTCCCCGCTCTCGTCCCCGCTCTCGTCCCCGCTCTCGTCCTCGCTCTCGTCCTCGCTCTCGTCCTCGCTCTCGTCCTCGCTCTCGTCCTCGCTCTCGTCCTCGCTCTCGTCCTCGCTCTCGTCCTCGCTCTCGTCCTCGCTCTCGTCCTCGCTCTCGACCTCGCTCTCGACCTCGCTCTCGACCTCGCTCTCGACCTCGCTTTCTCCCTCGCTCTCGATATCGACATCACCCTCGTCCACGCCTTCTCTCTCTGCCTGTCTCTTGATTGTGTCCTTACCCTCACCCTCGCCCTGGCCATCGCTTTCACCTTCGTCTTTGTTCTTGAACTCGCCCTCGCGCCTTCCTCCACGCCCTCCTCCTGGCCCTCCCTTTCGCTCTCGTCCGCGCCCTGGCCCCGCGCGATGAGCGCCTCTTCGCAGCACGCCACTTCGCAGCGCAGCCCCTCCGCGCCGTGGACTGCAGCCAATAACCGACTCCCTGCTTTCATTTACCGCCCGCCTTCTCAAACAAAAGCTGCGCACGGATCTGTAATTGCGACACAAAGTACAATTTTGCAATGAATTATACGGCGGTTTCCTTTTCCTTTTGCAGAATTCAGTAAAATCGTTCTGTTTCCTATGTTCCGAACTGTTGGTAAGTGGATTCACATATAAAGTAAACTTTCGGATGAAATAAAGTTTTACTAAATTGCTGCTACATTAAAATGATATAAAATAAAACAATTTTACTAATTTATTACCTTCACGAAATTACGAGTTAATTCCTTGCTAATTACCTTAAGATGATGCCCACCATTTAATAAACATTATATTATTTTTCACATTTACTCAGTTAATAATAAATAAACTATGTATGACATGAGTGATATATATCCTCTATAAACAAACAAACCGTCTGCATTTGCACGTATTCATTTACAATTTATTTATCCTTGTTCGATAGTACAATAACTTTTTCAAGGCGTTGAAGTAGATACAATAACAAAAGGAGCTTACGAGGGAAAACTTACAGAAGTAACCTCAGAAATTATTACAATAGCATACAACAAGTTTGAATAATTTTAAATTGAATCATTAGGTAGTAGCAGTGCAATTCAAGGTAATAATAAATTTTACAATTTATAAATATTATTGTTCGTTTTTTATACGAAGAATGAAAGAGCCATAGAGATTATAGAGATAGTTATAACTCTTAAGCATAACGCGATCGAATATGTGGGTAAGGGTCAACTGATTTGCCCAGATTGAAAATGTTGTGAGTAGGACAAGCAGACAGACTGGAGAAGAATTTAGTAGAGAGAATATTAACACAGGTTTTTAAAGGAACAATGCTTAGTTCCTTGAAAAATTGCTTATTCCGAATAAACCAAGGGGATTTTAAAATATTTCTTAAATACCTATTTTGTATAACTTCTCGATGTTTTATTTGATGGTTAGATTTTGCAATACCACTCCAAATAGGGCAAGTGTATAATGTATAATGTATAATAATGTATTTAAATATAGATAAGGCTGATTTTGTAAGCAACTTGGCGTTTTTATTAAGAAAAGAATATAATATTAAAATTTTTATATTAGTTTTGTGAGCTTTGGAAGCTATATGTTTTCCAAGTTAACTTGGTGTCTAACTTGGTGTCTAACTTGGTGTCTAACTTGGTGTCTAACTTGGTGTCTAACTTGGTGTCTAACTTGGTGTCTAACTTGGTGTCTAACTTGGTGTCTAACTTGGTGTCTAACTTGGTGTCTAACTTGGTGTCTAACTTGGTGTCTAACTTGGTGTCTAACTTGGTGTCTAACTTGGTGTCTAACTTGGTGTCTAACTTGGTGTCTAACTTGGTGTCTAACTTGGTGTCTAACTTGGTGTCTAACTTGGTGTCTAACTTGGTGTCTAACTTGGTGTCTAACTTGGTGTCTAACTTGGTGTCTAACTTGGTGTCTAACTTGGTGTCTAACTTGGTGTCTAACTTGGTGTCTAACTTGGTGTCTAACTTGGTGTCTAACTTGGTGTCTAACTTGGTGTCTAACTTGGTGTCTAACTTGGTGTCTAACTTGGTGTCTAACTTGGTGTCTAACTTGGTGTCTAACTTGGTGTCTAACTTGGTGTCTAACTTGGTGTCTAACTTGGTGTCTAACTTGGTGTCTAACTTGGTGTCTAACTTGGTGTCTAACTTGGTGTCTAACTTGGTGTCTAACTTGGTGTCTAACTTGGTGTCTAACTTGGTGTCTAACTTGGTGTCTAACTTGGTGTCTAACTTGGTGTCTAACTTGGTGTCTAACTTGGTGTCTAACTTGGTGTCTAACTTGGTGTCTAACTTGGTGTCTAACTTGGTGTCTAACTTGGTGTCTAACTTGGTGTCTAACTTGGTGTCTAACTTGGTGTCTAACTTGGTGTCTAACTTGGTGTCTAACTTGGTGTCTAACTTGGTGTCTAACTTGGTGTCTAACTTGGTGTCTAACTTGGTGTCTAACTTGGTGTCTAACTTGGTGTCTAACTTGGTGTCTAACTTGGTGTCTAACTTGGTGTCTAACTTGGTGTCTAACTTGGTGTCTAACTTGGTGTCTAACTTGGTGTCTAACTTGGTGTCTAACTTGGTGTCTAACTTGGTGTCTAACTTGGTGTCTAACTTGGTGTCTAACTTGGTGTCTAACTTGGTGTCTAACTTGGTGTCTAACTTGGTGTCTAACTTGGTGTCTAACTTGGTGTCTAACTTGGTGTCTAACTTGGTGTCTAACTTGGTGTCTAACTTGGTGTCTAACTTGGTGTCTAACTTGGTGTCTAACTTGGTGTCTAACTTGGTGTCTAACTTGGTGTCTAACTTGGTGTCTAACTTGGTGTCTAACTTGGTGTCTAACTTGGTGTCTAACTTGGTGTCTAACTTGGTGTCTAACTTGGTGTCTAACTTGGTGTCTAACTTGGTGTCTAACTTGGTGTCTAACTTGGTGTCTAACTTGGTGTCTAACTTGGTGTCTAACTTGGTGTCTAACTTGGTGTCTAACTTGGTGTCTAACTTGGTGTCTAACTTGGTGTCTAACTTGGTGTCTAACTTGGTGTCTAACTTGGTGTCTAACTTGGTGTCTAACTTGGTGTCTAACTTGGTGTCTAACTTGGTGTCTAACTTGGTGTCTAACTTGGTGTCTAACTTGGTGTCTAACTTGGTGTCTAACTTGGTGTCTAACTTGGTGTCTAACTTGGTGTCTAACTTGGTGTCTAACTTGGTGTCTAACTTGGTGTCTAACTTGGTGTCTAACTTGGTGTCTAACTTGGTGTCTAACTTGGTGTCTAACTTGGTGTCTAACTTGGTGTCTAACTTGGTGTCTAACTTGGTGTCTAACTTGGTGTCTAACTTGGTGTCTAACTTGGTGTCTAACTTGGTGTCTAACTTGGTGTCTAACTTGGTGTCTAACTTGGTGTCTAACTTGGTGTCTAACTTGGTGTCCTAAATATGTAACCGCTTTATTTGAAAGAAGCCAAGGAATTGCTTTACAATTAATAATTAGGGGATAAATGGGGGTAATTCGTCTTAAAGAGAACATTTTTGCTTGCTTTTGTGGGTTAATTTTAATTTGCCTGTTGTTATACCAAGAAATTATGGTTTTTAGGTCGTACTGTAAATTGTCTCTACCTTTCTAATTATGTCTTTATGAGAAGTGAAGATTGCAGTGTCGTCTGCAAAAAACGCTGTTTGTTGTTTTGTGCTATTGCAAATGTTGTACAACATAGTATACTGGTTTGAAACGTGGCTAGAAAACATAAATGAATACTTTGTTGTTATTTACTATCAGTAATATTTCTGAACAAAATGAACAAATTATAATTTGCTACTTTCTGCCTGACGATGACTAAAAGCATATCTCCCGACAATTATAGGCCAATGCGTTTGAAATAATCTACTGTGAAATATGTTTCGTTTATTAAGTGTAATCAGTGTACAAGAGAGAACTGTAATTTTTAAATTTATGATTAAACATTCAAAATGAAATTTCTCACAACTACATAATAATTTGCATGTTTGACTAAATAAAATGTGCTGCATCAACCGACAGAAAACGTCTAATGATTACGATAAAGTATTACCAATTACGACTATACTGAAGGAAGATACAAAATGACGATATAGAGATGATATAGAAATAACGAATGAAGATAGAAAATATAAAGGAGAGAAAGGGGGAGAACAATAGAGATAGTGGGAATTCACGAGAGAGAGTTGTTTTTGTAACTGATTTGCAAAACGCATTAAATTCGACATTAAGAAAATAAATTCATGACAAGCCAAACCCTCACAAGGAACCCGAAAAAACAGCATTCGCGACAATATATCCATCTTAAAGGCCCTCTCCACTGCTTGAGCACGTATCACGCATTCATTGCATTCAAAGTGCGGCTTGGGCGGGATAAGACAGCGCCTCAGGTGAGTGAAATCGGGCGCCCTCGCCCTCGCGGCGGCGGCGCGGCGGCCTCCTCGCAAGCCCTGGCTAAAGCCGCGTAACGAAGAGGGCGTTGAAACCTTGAGGAAACGGGATTGCAGAAGGTGCGAAGTTCGCAGAAGTGGGGCCCGCCCTCCGCCGCTCCGCGCCGGTGCCAAGTGGCCGAACCCCGAAAGTAAGGGCTTCGGGCGGCCGGCCGGCCGGCCGGCCGGCGAGCCGAGCCGAGCCGCACCGCGCCGGGCCGGGCCGTGTCGCGCCGGGCGGAAGAGCCGTGCGGGGGCGGGGCGGGGCGGGGCGGGGCGGGGGAAGGGGAGGGGGAGAGGCGGGGCGCGTTCCGGCGCGTGCGGAGAAGCCCCACGAGCCACTCGCCCCCGCGGGCGATACGAGGGGCGAAGCCCGGGGAGGGGGACGGCGGCAAAGGCGGCCGACGAAGGTGATGGTGACAACTACGAGTGAGAGCGGCCGGCGCGACATGGCGAAGACGGGCCGTGGCGGCATAACAGGATGGTGAAGACGGTTGTGTAGTGAAGCGACCGGGATAGGGAAGGGTCGAGAGATGTGCGAGCAGCTGGAAAAAAGGTGCAACGTTGAAGGGTTTTGAGAAAGGAACGAAGCGGAAGAAATGTTGGAGGAAACAACCCGAGAAAAGGGCGAGCAGAAAGTGGGTAGTCAGGATGGCTATCGGGGGTTGGGAGTGGCGCAGTTGGGATGGATGTAAATGAAGATGTGACCGCTGAAGAGGGAGGGACGAGTAAGAAGAGCTCTAGAGATGTGAGGGTAGTTGGAGAAGTTCAACGAGGAAGAAATGGAGGATGAAACATAAGAGGCATTAAGTAGAGGATTTTGATGATTATGGGTGGGGTCGAGGAGACTGGTTATCATCTAGCAGAGTTTGGAGGAAAGGAAGCAAGAAGGGAGGGGGCACGTGTACAGATGAGTTGTGAGATGTGAGGATAGGTGGAGAAACTTTGGTAAGTCTATAGGGTTTTGAAGAATCTACACACAAGTTACGTTAGAAGAAACTGAAACGGCCAAGAAAGTGGGTAGCGGGCTGGCGAATAATTAAGGGTAGGACATGAGCATGTCTTAGGTGCTAGAAAACGAGGCAGCAACGACGCATCGAATGTCAGTATAGTGTGAACGAATGGGAATGAGGACCATAGGCGGAGCAACGAGTGAGCAGTGATGAAAATCTACTGCTTTAGTTGGAGAAAGGTTGCATGCTTAATAGAAAGCCCCACCAAAAGAAACAAGAGGGCCTGTGAATAGGTTGATCAAGAAGATGGATATTCAAGAAGCGGGAATGAGAACGTCGCCTAAGTCAACGAGGGAGATAAGGGGGACGGCCCCAAAGGGAGGGTGCTAAACAGAGGAAGAAATGGGCCACAAGTAGGAACCATGCCAGAGAGACATGAAGGAGCTCAAGAAAGATTGAGAAAAGTGCTGGTAGATTTTTTTGTTGAAAAATCGCGAGGGGTAAGAAATGGCAGAAGTGTCGGCGAGTTGTATTTCGAGTCGGGGACTCAGTTTTACAACGCCGCGCCGGTGTGAAATGGAAAGCAGAACAAATATTATGGTAGGGCGGTAAACTGGGAGGAAGTAAGCTAGAGATAGAGATGAAGAGCCGGGGAGAATCGGGTACCCAAGTGGATGACGTTGGTGTCTGACAGGAGCATCAAAGGGTAGTAAAGGCACGGCGGTGAACCGGAAGGGGTTCGTAACAGAGAAGACGAGGGGGTTCAAGTGAACATGGTAGACGTCTGACAGAGGGCGGCAGGGACGGAAGTAAAAGCAGGGAGGAGTGGTTTAGAGACAGCTGACGAGCGGGGGAATTCAGGTACCCAGGTGGACGACGTCAGCATCCAACTGGGAGCAGCAAAGACGGGAGCGAAGGCACGGCGGTGAACCTGGAGGGAGTCGGCTAAAGAGAAGACGACGAGGTGGAAGGAATCAGGTACCCAGGTGGACGACGCCGGTGGCTGACGAGGGCAGCAGGGACGGCAGTAAAAGCAGGGCGGTGTACTGGGAGGGGCGTGGGCGGGAGACGGCGGCTACTAGCCTGCGGCGGAAGGCAGCCGGCGCGGGCAGCGGATCGCGGCGATTTGGCCGGCGGCGGCGGCGGCTTTAGCGACGACAGGGTTGCGGGAGCGGTGGGAGGGGAAGGGGAGGGGGAGGAAGAGGGAGGTCGACCGCGGCTCGCGCTCCACTCGACCGCCATCAGCGCGCTCCGCCGGCCACGAAGGTTTCAGGAGCCCCTCCTCCTCCCCCGCTTCGCCCCTCCACCGGGAAGGCGGCGCGTGGATCTTTTACGCGCTTCAAGAGGCTCGTAGCGATGGTAATAACATCCACTTTTCCTCCCCCGAGGGAGCGCGCGGTGCGACGCACGACGTGGGCTACTATCCGCGAAAGCACTGCATCACTCGGCTCTGTCAAGGGGAGCATGAATTTACATCCGGAATATGTCGTGCGCTGTGCTACATCGCGCTTTGGTTTCCGTAAAAGGAGAGATTTAAAGAAGACTTGGAGCGTAAACGTTTCTGAAGTTGAACAATCTAAGACTGTTGTTTAACGTTAACGAGGTATTCGCTACAAAATAAATTATGTGCGAAATAAAAGAAGTAAAAACGTAAAGGTGGTCAAAGAAAAATGACCGGGACGATTCTGAAAGTAGCGATGTTTTCACTCTGTTTACAATCTGCTTCATAACCTATAGTTTCTACTGCTTATTGTTAGTCATAGTTTTTTTTGTAATTTGATAATGGAAAAAAGAAGGGTATTGTGAATAAAAGATGACGAAACCTAAACATTGCCTCGATAAAAGTTGTTTTTAATATGATTAAGTTGGTAGATCGTGAAAAAGTTGGCTTGAAAAAAATCAACCTGCAAAAAATGATTTGCTCCATTTTTACACATTGAACCTTATTTCTCTTGGATACGATGGTGCTATTTCTCAGGTCACGACAATTGTTTGTCAAAAAAATCATAATATAGTTGTGTAAAAAGTGCACATTGTTTTTTATTAAATAGCATTATATTTTTGCAAAACTTATATTTAATAAAACTGTAATTATTCAGCAACCTATCCTAGTCATTATTTACGTATTTCACCTACAACTTTGGTTAACACATATGCGCCGAAAGTCATTCAAATTTGACGCCTAACCTCAAATAAAACAATTACAATTAAGAGCTCAAATTACGTATTTCAAACATGCCGCGTTCAAAATAAATAAGTAAAAAACCCGTGAACCTAATTCAAGATAGTAAAAACGATGCATCTAAGGAAACAATATTTTCAGACTACTTCGCGGCTATACTTCGGGTTTTCTTTCTTGGCGCACGGGGGGTGTCAATAAAATGGAATATCTCACGGTATTTCGCGTCGTTCTCGGTTGTGCCGCTAGGAGTCGCATGATCGCGACTGTATCGAGCAGTGCTGGCGATCATACGACTCCTGGCGGCACAACGGAGAACGACGCGAAATACCGTGATATATTCCATTTTGATGACACGCTCCCATGCGCCAGGAAAGAAAAACCGAAGTAAAATAGGGCGCAGCAATGTCCGGGCCGATGCGGTCGACAAATTCGCGGAACGGTCGCTAATTTCCAATTAAGACCCCATTAGCATGCATTGTTTAAATCAACATCCGGACGAACTGACAGTCAATCGCGTCGCACACGGAGCAGAAGACATTTCACATTATCGGAATTCCTTAGCGGCGACGTATACTTCGATTTTGTTTTGGATGTCCGACAACATTAGGTCATTGGTACACCTTCTGCCTTATAAAATAAACGTCCTTCACAATGGGGATCGTGGTCTCAGAAATGAGCTTACCACTGTTAAAAAGATTCATTTTATAAGGCAGGAGTTGTAGCAGTGACCTAATGTGTTAGGAGTTGTAGCAGTGACCTAATGTGTTAGGAGTTGTAGCAGTGACCTAATGTGTTAGGAGTTGTAGCAGTGACCTAATGTGTGGTTAGGCGGAAGAGCATGTGGTTAGGCGGAAGAGCATTGTGGTTAGGCGGAAGAGCAGGCCAAATGGCCTGAGCCTCGCCACTAATAAAGACAATTTTATTATTATTATTATTATTATTATTATTATTAATGTCATCGGCCACCAAAGAGGAATCGAATATTCTGTTCCGCAAGCCCTGGTGAGCTCTCCGCTCGCGCGCAAATGAAGCGAATGCTTTCACGCGGAGATATGGGAAGAAATCTGAAAAATAAGCCCAAGACGAATAATATTTTTCTTGAAATACTTCCTGTTAGAAAATGGATTCGCCGAACGTATAATGACAATCTAAGTGTTCCCTTTTTGGAGGCCGGAATAACAGGAGGCAGTTTAGAATCTCACACACAAAAAAATTCTGCTCTCTCAGTTAGCGATGTAACACGACGCATTTCGATGCCTCAACAACTTCCTTTTATTACATTTTCTAAAATAACTCTTTTAGTGATTTATCATTACCCAAGTCACTTTTCGTTTTTACGTCTTCACAGTAGAAAAAGAAACCAAACCATTCGGGTGTAACTATTTGTAATATTTATGGCTACTGCGATGCATTTTTTGAGAATACAATTTCTCAATGGTAATAAACCTAAATTCCTATGTCAAATGTTAAATTAATACTGTTTCTTTTAAAAATGGTGTTTGAGTTTCGTAATCGTAACTCATCCACACAAAAGCAAATACTGAAACTTGTGAGTTAGCCAGAGCAATATTCTCATGTCAAATGCAAAACCCAAAAGCACTACACTAAAGGAGCACATTTCAACAATGTTTATAAGAACGCACTAGCTTCTATATTTAAAACAAAGCTTTGCTAAAAAAACTTAACCCGGCAGGGTTCGCGCTAGCTCTGTGAAACCCATATCTATTAATTCATTGTTCTTCAGGCAGAAAGTTGCGCGATAGAATTGTGTTGCTCCCATTACATTTCAGTATCATCTCTAGTTATATTATTGCAGTATAAAAATGTAATTTTCCTTATGAGTTTTGAGGCATAAATGTTTTGAGGAGTGCTGGGTTCTTAAGACCCGCTACGACCATTAATGTAACCAAATATGGACACAGTTCCAAGTTAGTATTCATTCGTATTAAATAGATGTAACCTGCATTAGTTGTACTAAGTTTATAACATATTGATTTATGTTTTAAGAAACTGAATAGTGAATATATACGTATTGTGACGTTCGGCAATATACATTAAACGTCCCAGCCGCCCACACTTTCATATTGCGAGAATGCAGAATTCGCAGTACGTATGCCGCAGTGGTCTGCAGTTGCGCGATGTTGTATCAGCTGACCGCAACATCACGACTAGCTTTCGGCGGTACGTACGCTGTGGAGAACAGAGCAAAAACCTTTTCTTGTACGAGCCGCCGAGTGATTTGTTTGCTTTAATGAGACGCCGTATAGTTAGTACAAGACGTAATTTGAATTTTGCTGTTCGCGCAGAAACTGTGGATATACCAGCCATTTTTTATGAAAGGCAACTGTGATCGCAGAGAAACTGTTAGCAGAGTGGTTGAAGCATTGTGAATCGGAACTGTGTTTCGAGCATATTCAGTTGCCTGCATATTAAATAGAGTAATTTGTGTAATTGAAATTGTGAGAAATAACTGAGCTTGTGCAAGCGTCCGTTAATCGAACGAGCATTGTAGGCAGACGCCAGACGAGTTAAAACGCTATAAATCATTTTCATGGTGCAAGCGGCATTACGTGCACGTGGGCACCAAACGTTGCGGCGAGAAGTAAGAAGAAGGCAGGAGAGGACGTGCGTTCCACTGGTGAAGGTGCAGAGAAGAGAGAAGACGGAAGACTAAAAACGAGGAAAGCAGGCGTTACTTGAACGGACTGCGGCGTTCGGGGCGTTTGGAGATCGCTGCGCTTAGCGGAGGCGGCGCGGGTAGCTGCCGAGGGGAACGGCACGGCCCGAGCGCTTTGGATCCCCTCCTTCGACGGGAAATGGCATTGAGAAAGCGCCAGGAAGACTCACTGTAATGTACGCTCACTAAGGAAAACTTATGTGTGTGCGGTATTGGGGAGTGTCAATGTTCTGGAGCTTGAATATCAGTCCTGGATGCTATTCTGTATTAAACGCTTATGCAATGTCAGAAAATACCACTGCTATATGTTTTATTCATTTATGTAAAGTCGGTTTTAACTGCTTGATCATATAGCGGTCACCGTGATTTTTACCTTTGGAGTAACTTTAAGAGGAACACGTAAGAACAAAATGAACACACTCAAACATCAATGCCCGGGGCGGGATCCGAACCCGCGACCCTTCGAGCCGAAGTAGCCACGACCCTCCAGCCTCAGCAACATCGGCTAACCAGGCCGGCTGCTGCGGTGGGTTGGTATTCATGGAATCCTTAGAGAATGTCCTCAGTCAACCGTAAGTAGAAAGCAGGGGTTGTAAGCCAAACTGATGTGGTGGTACTACATTTAGTGTGGTGAAGTGAGTATTATGTCGAATAAGGATGCATTTTTCAAATACTTTTCCCATAGAAGACAGCAAATTGATTGGGCGATAGCTTACTGGGAAGTATGACATTCTCAGGGCTGCATTGAATATTGTTGTAATGTGTACAATGACTTTTAGAGAAAGGCGTTTGAGTTAGTGAGCCTAGATTTCGTCGAAAATGCATGATACTTTTGGGGCTGAGAGAGAAAAAATGTTAAATGAACACGTTTGCGATTTAGATAGTTTAGCTTTTCGATCTATCAGGGACTCTGATATCGACAGATATTGTGCATTAAAGGGAAGTTTTTTAAAAGAGAGTTACAAAGTAAAATTTTCTGCGGATAACTGATGATTAGGGAATATAAATACTAAAATATTACATATACTGATTTTTTTATTAGTACTATTACAGTATACTTAAAAGGCGAAATATGTTTGTTCATTTCTTTTACGATTTTTGTTCATTTTGTAGTTAACTTTCTCCTTAGTATGAAAATTCTTCTCATTAAGGCTGCTTTATGTATCTCTTTTCCGTTGTCTTCTTTTTATGAAATTGTTGTGAATGGTAGAAATGAAATACACTCTTGTTTGCTCTGCAATAAAACTGTGAAAATGTAACCAAGCACTCTAAAGTATGTATTTGGAATATATGACACTGCACTGAAGTTTCAGAATCACTCTCCTGTACCACATGAGAGCAGTTCTAAACAACATAGATGCTCCACTGCTGAAAACCCCACTTCCGTGTAATTACGCCCTTTTTCAAGCGACTTGATGTGTTTCTCGCCCAACTTTTAACATAAGAGAACTCAATTGGAACTCCGCAAGTCGTTTGGTAAAACACACTAAGAGAACTTTAAAGAAAGAATGCACAAGGAAATGTAGACATATATACACAAGTTCACTTAAGTTAATAGATAAAGTGGCTGTGAAGAGTGTAACAAATAGAACTAGGTTTGTAAGTACTTGAATTCACGGAGTAGCAAAAACATAAGTGTAATTTAAATCTGCATTTCTCTGGAGATTATGAAAATTGAGATCGGTGGAAAGATTCTAAGATGCATGTAAATAAGCCAATATTTCCTTTCAAAATTTCCACTTATGATTTGTCTGCAGTAATTCGTTTCTGACCATTTTGAGAAAAAAATAATGTAGGATTCTACGCAATTATTAATATATTTGACCCAAAAAATTTGAATGAAACAGATTAAAAAGCAATTGTTCGAACGCGCTCAGCTGTTTGGTTGCTGTTCCTTGCAGTTATTTTAAAGAAAATATAAAATTGAGTGAAACCTTTTAATGTTTTAAAAATCTCCAATTTGTTTTCTAGAGTTCTACTTGTCCACAGATATAGAATACATTTTTAGAGTGATGTTTTATATGATTCATCTCTTATGCTCGAAGATTCGGTCTGTCAAATGAGAAAAATAATTTTTCTCGAGACAAGAATTGATGATATTTATTATTTCGTTGATAAACAAATTTAACAATATATAAAATTTTAATACAAAGTAGAGAGCAGATGAAAAATACCAAATTCATCGTATTTAAAAAATATTTTTTAATAAATACTTTAAACTATGTATGAGAGAATCAAATTATTTAAATCTCATTTTTATACTCATGGAAGCGAGTCATACTATCTGAAAGCAGTAAGTTCCTTTGCGAAACTATTTGCACAGAAAACATTAAGAACAACAAATTACTCTTGACAATATTGGAATTCGTTATGCACACATCCTACTCGTACTTCAAGATAGGAAAAACAACATGAAAAAATGTTTTAACTTAACATGTGACAATTTCTTGTCAATATTCATGCTTTGTTTTTCAAGGGCTCGAAATTTCTGAATTCATATTTAAGCGTAAAACAAAAATTATTATTTTATCTAATTAATCTAAATAATTAGGTGAAGTTCCCATACAAACGATGCTCATGCATCATAAATACTAATTTAAAAATGAAGAATAAATTCTTGATAAAAAAACACAAGAGGTCGAGAATCACATTACATAGTTTATTATTTCAAACCGTAATTAACCGTAATAAACATAATTTCTCTGAGTTAATAACAGTATTTTTTTGAGTTTTTCAGCTTAAATCATTCACACTAATCTCTTGACCGCCAAAATGGGTACGATGTATATTTGTTGTTTTTATTCAACTTTTTACGATGTAACACACAATATCAATGATGAAGAAATCACTATTTTCAAGAAACTTTGCACTAGTTCTTAAGTTTCCATTTTCAATCTCTTCCAATTAATTTCGTTTTAAAGAGTGTTGGTCGTACAAAAAAGATACTTTCCAAGAATGATTGTTATTTTATTATCAGTCATTTTAAAAAATTCATATATTATCATTCATTTTCAAATCCATTATCAGTCATTTGTATAAACAGCGCATCTTCCTTTTTTGACTCGCTACTTTTAGATTACTAAGCTAAGTGAAAGGTAAGTAGGGAAATTTCTATCAATCCTTTCGGATCTTTATCGTGGACACTTCTTGTCCTGCGCAAATACGCCAGAGGAGGATTTTTTTCATTTTTTCCATCATATTTCTTTCCACATACTCTTCAATTGTATTAATAGAAACAGTGTTAATCATTTATCGGAATAAATGTGAAATTATTTTTATTTAATTAATTTAATTTATTTAATTTTTATTTTAATTACACATTCTTTGAAACTATTTCAAAAATGGGTAATTAAAAAATTAAATTCTTAACTGTCAATAAAACACTGAATCTAGATCCATTACAAATTGCTTCACAAATCATGCATTACATGCCTCATTAATATTGACGAAAATTAATTCTTTGTTTGCAAAGTCAGGAATAGTATATATATGAAATTGTTACTTTAATAGACGCAACATTACGCGGATATTTTTTTTGTTTGAAGCGAAACTTCAATCACACTTCAATCACTCTACATTTCTGTAAATATTTTTGTTCTGCAATAATAATGGAGAAAACAATAAAATTTAAATTGTGAAATTAAAATAACATACTACAGTAAATAATCATATTTGTATCACAAAGCCATAAGTATTCAAAATCTATAAAAACATTGTCAGTTAAGAATAATATTCCAGGAATCAGCAATGGAATACAGATGAAAACAACAGATTTTTTTGTTCTTTGGGAAAGTGTTTTTCACATTTTCATTAGGATGATTATGATAACGTTTGTTTGTGTCTCTAAACGTTCATGAGAGCATATGCGTACATTTATGCTTGTACAAGCAGCAAATTTCACATCATGAATGAAATTAACTCGCTTTCAGCGAAATTACAGTGACAAATGAAAAAGAGGCCAAAATTGATGAGAGTTTAACGGGGCTGCCTAAGGTTTTCATGTTCCCTATTTGCATGTATGGAGCGACAAAATCATGTCGAGCCGTAAAAAGAACGAAACGGTGCCATAAAGGTCCAAAAACTTGATTACGCATCCAATTCACATTTATGAAGAACTCGGGAGATCGATGCCAACAATCAGTCGAAAGAAAAAAAAACTGAATAAAACCGAAGAGCCGAATCATCTGATCCTGGTTTTTCCACCTTTAATCTTACTGGTATACGTTACGAATCCATGAATTTTTCACATCTTGTTAAATCTAATGAGACGCGAACGAATGGAAGGTAGGGTTACTGGAAGTCAATGTAGGTAAATGGTGTGGACAGTAAAGAGTTTTCCAACTTCCAACAACTCCAATCAGAATTACTCTTTCCATCCAGGAAAATATTTATTATAGCATTTCAGACTTTCCTTCGAAACATATTATCGATCCCTCGTGGTAACAGAAGTGTTTTGTTGCCATTTCTAAGAATGAATTTTTCATGTCAAGTAATTGTGGGAGGAACATGGGGGAGCAATCCAACGCAAGTATAGGAGTATTCAAAACGCAGGTATAGTTGAATTTATAACTTGGTTCATAACTTCCAAGACAATTTTCCAATGATAAATTATTGATTATTATCATGATTATTGATTTTTCGTGATGGATAACTAAATGTAAAAGTATCTCAATAAAGGCAACTACAATGATAACATAGTGTAAGGCAGTCTAAAATAAACTAGACTACTTTGGATAGTGATCTATTTTCTTGTAGCAGACACTGCGTGGGGATATTTCTTGTTGATTAGTTACTTTTCCATAAACAACTTAAGGAAATTAATTTATGTTACAAACAATTAAGCAAACCTCTTGCGTATTTTCCATGATTATATTAAACACGGTATTTCGTTGGATTTTCACCGATTGTATGCAATTATGCGCTGATGAAAGACCGGTGTAGAGTCATGAATAATTTATAGGGTAGTTTGCTATTTCATTACACAAAGCGGATCCACAATTTTCCGTACATTGGCATATAATAATTGTTCCATTGGTGTTATCATTATCCAAATTCCCGGGGAAATTTTAGGTTCTCATTCTGAGCGACATAGTACAATCATATTTTTTTGCTATCTACTCTGCTATAACAATTCTGCTGCCCACATTAATTACAATTTGTCCCATTTTCCGTCAAAAGAAACTGTTTCTGCTAAACTCTGCGGTCTGATCCATAAACTTTTAGTGTACTGTTCTCTTCATTACTTTGTAGTTACCAAAAAATATGAATGAAACGAGTTCATGACGTATATGAACAGAAACAGATCTAAATACGAATAAGTTTTATTTTCCACACATTTCCATATACCATTTACGTACTTTAGATATTGGCGCCCACATTTAGTTCCATATATGTAAATTCCAAAACACATCCGTGTTACTGCAATATCCTACTGCAATCTCCACGTTCAGTAACATCTGCAAACCACAATACTAATTTACAAGTACTAATTGCGTCCCCGCCATGAGTAACAATTCTGCCTCTACAACGTAGCAAAAAATCATTCGAAACAAAGAAACACAGTTTGAATTATAACCCGCATATACCTGCCACATTCTATTTAGCGGCGCAGATTAATAAAACCAGGATGAATGATTGCAATGTGTCACCTTTGCCAGCGATCGGGAAACAGAGTAGAGTAGGAAGTAAAATCGTTGATGGGACGCAGAGCAATACATTAAATTGTTACCATCGTTATTATTTAGATTCTCTTATTGTATTTCCTCATTAAATTAAAATAAGATTACCAACAGAACTTCATTTAATGTTAAAAGAATTAAATGTTGCATAAATGTTAATTTTGAATATGCATTGTCAATGTGATTGTTTTTATAATCAGTGTAGTGCTGCTCTTGCGTAAAGTGCGGCTTCTTGGAGCACTGAAAAGCAGATCAGAAAACAATAATCACTTTCAGTAAGGGATAACAATTTGTAGTCTCGTAGATGTTATTTCTAAATGAGAAAGGTCGCTGAGACATGATATCCCATCGCTCATTTGCATTTTGAAATGGAAATTCGTTCCTCATTAAGAAAAGATACAATTTTGTTGGTTTTACAGTACAATTTTATTGAAGTCGGAAACCTATAATATGAAGGAGAAAAAATAGTAGTTCATGAAGGATAAGAAGAAACGTAAATATGAGGAGTGCTATATAACATTGTATGCAATACATAACACTGTCGTTGACCATATCCCTTATGTGACTAAGAACAGATTGCATGGGGCTGTCGTTGATACGGATAAATATATTTGAAGAGTCTCTGGAGCAAAAACTATTCAGTCCACTGCACCAGTCAATTTCCTTCCTGGATACATCAATCATAAATAAATAATCAGAACTATAACTATTCATTAAATAGATGCAGTAAAATATGTAGACCATAAGCAGGAATTTAATATACATGATAAACATATTTTGTGCTAGAAATATAATTTAATTGTAACTGTAGATCTATTGTATAAAACGTCTTCATTAATTTACAGACATCTTTATACTTTAAACTCTGAGGGTTTTTGTTAAGAAAGAAATTTGAGCTTTCAACTCAACCAAATTTCGTCCTTTTCACTTTAAATGAAAGTAGTGTGCCCCAGATGTGTTATCGCTTGCTATTATGAACAGATTGCCATAGAATATACACTAAATTTTAATAATATCTTAAAATTAATAGAATAAATGCTTGGGTCATTAGTACGAAATATGTATCTGATCATTGTTTCTTTTGGTTGTGTGAGTTGCAATCGATCTATCGAAAGCAGTCGATGTTTCGTGGTACAGCGTGCGCACGTGTGGCGAAGTGTGAGGTTATACAATAGTTACCGAAGCGAAGATTACAATAGTTACCGAAGGGGGGGTTTCTGAGCTCGAAGATTGAGTGTTTTGAATTTTTACGAGATAATTCTGATACACTTCCTTCTATGAGAGCTGTAAAAGACTGATTTCAATTAGTTTCCATACTTTTAGGAACGTAAAAATAAAATTAATTTAATTAACAATTGACATTACCCAAAGACAAGACACGACCAAGAATCTAGTGTTTGCGAGATTAGTGGTTTTATTTCGAGAAAAGCTTTCATCCTTAGATCTTTCCTTAGTTACATGCTCGCCCATGAGCAATCTGATGGCATCGTAGTGATTGGTAAGTTGACGGGAACCGCAATCTCTACAGGAGAAGGAATTTTTCTTCGAAAGCCTTATGCCGATATAAATATTGGCGAGAATGAACTGAAAATTTATGACTTGGAGAAATTATGAAAGAATTTCGACGATTGATACGATGCTTTGTCTCTGCAAACAAAACTACTGAGAAGCGGTAACTTTTCAGTTTAATTAGAAAAGAAAACATCCATGTCTTATGCAGGTTTAGAACTTTTAACGTGTGTTCAGACTGGTTGCCGCTGTAGCCGTCAGTGCTACGAGTATGTAGAGGCCAGGAGCAACAATAATGATGACAATAATAATAATAATAATAATAATAATATTATTATTATTATTATTATTATTATGTTTTACTGAGCGAAGTGGTTCAGTGTATAGTGCCTTGACTTCGCAGTCGGGAGGCCCGGGTTCGATCCCCGAGTCGGCCATTCTGACCGGGGTTTTCCCGGTTTCCCTCGCTCATAGAGGCAAATGCTGGGATGAGTCAAAAAGCCCCTCATCTTTCATCATCAACTTATCACATCATAATTCATAATTGTCTTACGAAAGGATACAACCGAAAAGCTGATCCCCATAATTACACACATCTCTTTCCGGAACAGAATATGGCATGGAAGGGAACGTGTAGCGTGGTCAGAAATGGCCTATTCGCTGATAATGATAATAATAATAATAATAATAATAATAATAATAATAATAATAATAATAATAATAATATTTTGGGAAGTGTGGAATCCCTCTGTGGCAGTTTTATACTCACACTAAATAAGTTTTAAGAAGGATACAGTACATAAAAACGACAAGTCATGAAAACATTTCAGGACTGAATATACAAATACTAATTACTAAGGAAACATACAGAACATACTAAATTATGGGCGTCACACGCCATTCCCTCAATGGATCCGGAAACAACGCACACTAGAGGAAAAGTCGCTAATGCTGCAGCAGGTAGATTGTTGTCAGTTATTGTTCTGTTGGTGAATCAGTATTCATCCACATTTTTTGCTTCCCGTGTTTAATTTTGTACAGATGATTCCCTCTTCCGAAATATTGAGGGAGCCTTATCCCAGTTCCAATGTCACTTAGCGCTTTACATCTAGTGTACGCTTTAAAAAGATGAAGCTGCTTAATGGTGATGCTGGCAGCAATACTCGGTCCCAGAAAGTAAGCGAAGGACGAGGCTTACGGCTGTGCGCCTCCCTCTTCCTTGGAAGGTCATCACAATGGAGTTTTGCAATCCCCTTGCATCGAAAGAGGTAGGAGAGATACTGGGGGCAAATTATAATGAAAAAAGAACGATTATTGATGAGACGAGCGATTATTGTTGAGATGATGATTAAGATGTGACATATGGCGACTCTTAATATGAGAAGCCAACCACGCTGAAATCATATGATGGAGAAAAATCCGTGCCTTATGCGTAGAACCCTTCAGCTCAGCGTATTGGACGCAACTCCAAGCCCAGGTAGGCCACACCTTGAAAATCTTCAATGGGAGGCGTGGCTCCAATAGTAAAGCGCTCGCTTCTAATGCGAGAGATATGGCGTTCGATACCCAACTACTTCAAATTTCTATGAATGTTTCTAAATAGAACACAAATTTTGAGATATATAAGTCCTATACCTTGAAAATGAACAAAGGGACGCGTAGCTCTGTTAGTAAAACGCTCGCTTCTCATGCGAGAGGTATGGCGTTCGATACCCAACAAGCACAAAATTGAAGACTTTATCGAAGAAAGAAGTATACGATATTCTGAGTGTAAGACCAGAATCAACAAATATACCAAAATATTTTTGTGTTTCTCAATTTTTTATGACCTCGGAGGGAGGAGAGGAGCGAATAGGTTCACCGACCGCGAGAATATGCACGATTCAGGGTTATTGCTGGCCCCATATTGCAAACCCTGGATGGCAAGAGACAACGAATAAGTAGGAAATAAAGATCAAGCAAATACACCGAAGTTTCTGGTTTGAGAGTTGACAAAAGTCACCATCTCGATGGAAATCTTTGGCCAGGATGAATATTTTCTAGGGTCATATTCGTAACAGGATGGTTGTTCGTACAAGCAAGCTTAATTACATAAAGTATACAAATGCACATTGTATATACAAGTCATTGTACATTTCATTCTGTATTTTATTTATTTTCTCATTCTGTATTTTATGTTAATTCAACAGCATTCACACAAATCCATGTTCTTGACGGTTCAGTTCTTGGAATTTCGACATAAGCACACTAGCCGGCAATTCCGCCAACTCTGCCGCCTCCAGTTCCTCGTTCCGAGAATATCTTAATCTGCAGACGCAATTTCACATTCGTTACGAACGCAATCATATAACATACATGTAAAATTTTAATATTTAATAACATATATTTTAATGTAATACACTTCAATCATTAACGCAAATGTAACATTTGTCATAATGTTACGTGGCTTCTGATTGGCCATTCCTAACTTTACGCGCAAAAGCGTGCAGGCCCGAAGACGGCCGTTACCACAAAATACAGTTTTGAGAGACCCACCACATGGCGCGGACCTCGTGCCACTCTCTGCTCCGTGTATGACGCAATATTGCAAATGCACGCTTAGACATTGCTTGTCGTACCACAGCTCTTGTTTAGTGCGACGTTACTATCACTCTACGTCTCTATTTATGATAGTGAGTGTTTCTTTCACACGGTGTGCAGCCTCGCCACGTGTTGTACTTGTATCACTGCTTCGTGACTGTATTACTGCTGTTACTGCGAACTGTGGCATGTGGCATTATCTAATTACTGTGATAATTCAGTGACCTGCGTAACTGTTCCATTACTAGCTTATATGGAACACGTATCCTAATACATGCATAACTCAGTGATAATTTATATGTAACTAAACTCACGTGCAATACTACAATTCAGTTCAGTGCGCAACGTTTGTTCTCCTGCTTCTTACTCTGTTATAGAACAACAAGGTTATCATGACATTGTTGGTGGCATTGTGTCGCCGATGGTTGGTTTGCAATGCGTGAGGTGCCTCGCAGACGCATTAACCAGCACATTCGCCTTTGTCCGGCCACGCAGACTTCCCCCACTCTGGCGCCTGCCAGAACGTGCCTGCAGCTCTGACGTCATACAGCTGGCTGCGCGGGACTCCACAGCATATATTACAAGTCATGCACATATAATTCTTACGGTCAAACCTGATTTCCATTTGTTTGTATTCACTGCTAATTTAGTTATTAACCTTTGCAAGGTGCACTTCTTTTGTTGTAATTTGTTAATTTTTTATAATACAGATATTTAATTCTAATCCAATAACTTCACTTGTGTCAATGACAGCACCTAAACTTTCATTACAGAATTCACAAGACTGGTGGCTTGCCTGTAAGTAATACCACCAGTGGTCGTCCGCTACCAAAGGAAACTGTGAGATATCATCAATTCTCATACAGTCCACTCAGTAGCACTTACAATGGTTGTGAAAGGGTGGAAGTTTAGCCAATAGTTTCTGAGTTTTGGAGGGAAATAATAATGTAATAAAATTGGCGAATTAAATTTTATATGTTCCAATTTGGCCTTCCTTACCATGGCGCCAAACACAAGGTGAAAACATCTCCCTTTAAAATAAAATCATTCACTACTAGCTTGATGAATTCATTCATTAATGAACTTACGAGAGTAACAGATTGTCCTCCGTCTTCCTATAATTCAGTACTTCTGTCGTGCTATTCAGTCATCCACAAGGAACTTCGAGAGTAAAATTTAGTTTTATCTAACACGCTCGTGTTCTAGAATAATGTGTCTCTGTTCTAGAATAATAAAACTCTCAAGCATACCAAAAATAACTGCATTCTCAGGTCTTAACTCTTCCACAAGATAATAAACAGCTTTGCCTTTGTGTGTGCAAAGGTGTACTGTGTTCTAGTAGCTGGCATTGTTGGGTGAGGAAAGAGAAGAATTACAGACATTTAACATTTACATTCAAAATATCCACCGTCTATGGGTTCACGATAAACACAATGAAAGTCGTTGGCGAACAAGCAATTTACAATATTACAGTTTATCTTATATGTGAGTGTTTATCTTCATCGCAAGAAGCAGAATCCACAAAAAAACTAAATTCATCTGTTTCCCACAAGTCATCGCAAGACGTAATGGCGACTCTAACCACAGCACATTGGTGTGAGATGGAAGACGCACTTGGCCTCATGGTATAAAGCCGCCAAGTTGTTGGTTTGGCCATATCACATGTCACGCATTTCTTATCTCCTAATAACTCAATCTCCGTCTAAAAGGGTTCTGCCATTTCACCATTCTCCCCTGGCCATCTTACGCTCTCTTCTCAACAGAAACGTTCCTTACCGCTTACTCTGAAATCAATACTGCTCTCAAAGTATTCGTCCCAATTTTCTTCAAAACCAATACTAATATATAAAAAAGAACGCCGTTTGATAAATAAAAAGTCCTTACGATCCCGGGAGCGGACGTACAGGTTCATCGCACTGCGAAGGCGCGCGAGAGATGACGCATTGTCGCTGGCGGCATTTCGCGGGCCGGGCGAGCGGTGTGGCGTGCAATCCGCGGGACGAGCAAGTTTGCGTAGCACTGAGCGCCACAGCGCAGCGCGAGGCAACGCAGCACGGCCCCGTCGAGAGCGCTCGAGCGAACGCCCGCCCGCCCACGCACCCTTGTCGCCTGGCGACGAGGCTGAGCGCGCCGCCCGCGCCACCCCATGCCATTCGCTCGCCCTGCCCACGCCCCCACGCCCGCCGCCATTCCTGAGCCCGCCCCCGCTCCCGCTCCCGCCCCCGCTCCCGCCCCCGCTCCCGCCCCCGCTCCCGCCCCCGCTCCCGCCCCCGCTCCCGCCCCCGCTCCCGCCCCCGCTCCCGCCCCCGCTCCCGCCCCCGCTCCCGCCCCCGCTCCCGCTCCCGTCACGTCCCCGCTCCCGTCACGTCCCCGCTCCCGTCACGTCCCCGCTCCCGTCACGTCCCCGCTCCCGTCACGTCCCCGCTCCCGTCACGTCCCCGCTCCCGTCACGTCCCCGCTCCCGTCACGTCCCCGCTCCCGTCACGTCCCCGCTCCCGTCACGTCCCCGCTCCCGTCACGTCCCCGCTCCCGTCACGTCCCCGCTCCCGTCACGTCCCCGCTCCCGTCACGTCCCCGCTCCCGTCACGTCCTCGATCCCGTTCCTGCTCCCATTCCTACTCCCGTTCCTACTTCCGTTCCTCCTCCCGTTCCCGCTTCCGTTCCCGCTCCCGTCCCAGCTCCCGTCCCAGCTCCCGTCCCCGCTTCCGTCGTCGCTCTCGTCTCCGCTCTCGTCCTAGTTTTCAACCCCGCAGTCATCCCCTCTCTCATCCCTGGTATACTCTCCCCAACACCCGTGCTATCCCGCGCTGCTCCACCCGCCTCGCGCCTTCCTTTCCACGTTCTCCCCGCTCCCACCTCCGCTCTCGCTCCCCGCAAATGTTCGCTTCTGCTCCTATTCCCGCTGCCACGTCCGCTCCCGCGCCTTCGCCTCGAACCCACCCTACTTCGCCCCGTGCCAACTCGCTTCGCCCGCCTGAACCGCCCCGCCGTCACCACCTCCCGCCGCCCGCGCCGCAGAACGCGCTGGCCTTCCCAATTTTCTCCCAGCGCTTCCTGGGAATTGGAGAAGTATTTTTTTTCGAAAGCTGTTCGCAGGCGGAAGCAAAACGCCACTCGTGTTACTGGTAAATTATCTGAGCTGTGAATTATCACAGTGGATGTGTTATCGTCTGTGTTTGTGAGCTCTGAATGGAAGCTTCGTAAATAAGATCTTGGGTTTGAGTCCAGATCATATCGGATTTTCGATTCCAGCTTAGTTGCAAACTCGAGGCAGACTACTGCCTGGATGAGAATTTTAGTGTGTGATATGATCTATCGTTTGCAAGAGGATTTCCGATCAACTGCAGGTGGATATCTGCGCTGCACTTTACAGTCATTGACCATGCAGCGCGTGCGATTCTTCTGCCCTTGCATCCATGTTTAGGGTCAGTTCGCTTTTCTGTGCGCCCCTCTACAAATGATCTCAAATGATTTCAACACTGCGCCATGCTATTGTGCCCGCTGGTTTTTGTAATGTTTCTGCCAGCGTATCCTAGGATTAGAAGAAAGTATGAAACATGTTTGTACGCGGAAATAAATCGCCATTAGTGTTGCTGTTGAATTACTGATGATAGGATTTATCTTTGAATTATCTGAAATGATGTATATAGATTCATTAAATCGTATTAAATCGCTATGGTGTATCAAATAATTTGCGGAATTTATTCATAATTAGTTGATATTTAACACGGGTAAATTATTTCTGGTCATTTCCTTTTAGCTTTTGGCATTAACTCTAAAACCAAGCCTCTCGCCTTTCGTCCTTTGTAAATGAGACGTGTATCTGCAAAAATTTGTGGTAACTACCGAGGGGAAACACAATGGCGGTAATTATTGTTTTTGTAGCTGTAATTAGAGTCACTTCATAAGAGGCAGAACATGGAACACTTAAACGTCCGTGTAGCGCCACCACTTGATTTGAAATTCTCAAAATGTAAATGACGCCTAAAATTGTACCAGTAGCTTTTAATTTACTGTACTATCTTTTACACGCCATGCTTTCAACTAACGACTTTATTTATACGAAGATCTGAAATGTGTTTGTACGCTCTACAGAGCGAGTCACACGAGTATGTACCAAACATATTCCACAACGTCCAATCGAATAAATTAACTTTTAAAGCATGCATGCGACATAGAGATGCAGATCATTAAATTTAGCTCTCTTCAATTCATCTCACGCTTCGGATTTCAACGTCAATCAAAGAGAATTGCGCTCCGCACAAAGTCAACCCAGTAAATTACGGTAATGTAACGGTTAATGAATACGCAAATAACGCAAGCTTACAATTAATGTCGATGATAAATCTTACGTGTATACAGCAAATATATTAATTCACACGTCATTCTAAACTGCATTTGCTGTAAAACCTCGCAGGTGCATGTATTGTGCTATAGCGAACAGTTCGTGGAACACATTCATTTCCTGCCGGGGCCTCGCGATCACATGCAAAATAGAGTCCTCCCACCAGGCCGCGCGCCGCCGCCGCCACCGCCGCCGCAGGAGCGCGCGTGCGGCGGCCTCTGAGCGCGGGCGACGGCGGCGCGCAGTGGGCCTCGGCCTATACTCCGATTTTCGTAACGTTGTCCCTGATAGGAATCAGCTGTTTCGCTGCCTTCCAATACGGAGCTTATATTTCGCGACAGTGACGTCACTACAGTGACGTTCAAGCTCCCGATTGGATGAAACCATGAACAGCTGATTTCTGTCAGGGACAAAGTTACGAAAATCGCAGTATAGTAATGCGACGTCTATAACAAAACATTCATGTTGCCAAACAGCCATCTTCAAAATTAAAATTTCGATGCGTCGACTAAAATCCATCGATGTTTTTAAACATGTTTCTTTTAAAGCTGGTTTAGAAACTTCTAACATTAAATTCGTGCGCAACAAAATTTAATTTGACAGTGGCCGTGAATATTAATTTGCAACTAAAATTTAACTGAAAACAAAGTTAAAAACGCCTCTTCAATGTGCATCTCCTGTGCGAAATACGAGGAAGGACGAAGCAAATATGAGGGCATCAGGATCATTTCGGGCGAGAATTACTACTCTAGCCTATGAAGGTAGAACCAACCGTGTAAGTGAATATGCATGTTTACAACATCGATGTTTTTATAGAAATGTCGGTGCTTTGAAATCATCGGCATCGATGCTGCACCTGGACCACGGGCACACGATCACGGGCGACTTCACAGGGGTCCATGAGGGCTACACTCACCTTGCAAATGTGTATGTTTAAAAATATTTCGAACATAAAAAATAAATAAAGAAGTTTTACATAATTATAGAATATGTAACTAAAATAAAAACCATTAACCGCAATTATAATAATAGGTAATTAAATAATGTGGTTGACAGTACCAGTTAAATCATTAAAATGAATTACCCCAGAGTCTCGGCTCTTTTACAAAGAAAATTTAAATAGGCTATAATTTAATAAATTTGTTTAAATTAATGTAACTAAAAATAAAATATTTTAAACATTACAAAAACATCATATAATTTGCGAATTTATCCAGGAACATTAATAATGGACGTATTTAAAAAATATAACAGTTTTCTCCGAGTTTTAAATTAAAATTACATCTAGTACAAAAGTAATATAAAAGAAATATTTATAAAAATATCATAAGGTAAATTTTCAGGTTGCATATAAAATAAAACGTATCCATTGAAACTAATGTATAAATTAAACAGTCACTAACAAAAAATAAATTCAATTTTTAAATCAGTTGGCTATTTTCTTACGTATTTTAAAAGGTTTCCCTTCAATATCTTCTGAAGCCTCCATTATGACGCGACAGAAAAGCAGTATCTACGAACAATGCATTGAACATAAAGAAACATTAGAGGAATGATCACTTCGAATTGTTTAAAATTAATACAAATATTAAAAATGGCATCGAGAGTAGAATAAATGCTGTTTACAAAGAGTACGAAATAATAATATATAATATTTACTATTTGCTGGCGCGTCAAATACTCCGTCAATTAGACCCGTAAGTGTAGTACAGATTATATTCGGGCAGTGACAATATTCTTCCCTTCTCGCCCGCTAGATCATGAGAGCCGGCCCGACCTACACGTGAGTTTGCAGTTTTTCGTCTTCAGGTATCTTCCCCAGCAGGGCACCGCCGTAGCCGGGACAAACTCTAAGCACCTGACTGGACTCTCGCCATGTCTGGTAAGTTATGCATCTACTCGTAAGTGTACAAGCGTGTGAAAGTAAGGGAAGAGGAAGTGACAAGGATGAGGAAGGAAATATCGTGCGCAGTACCTCCAGTGGTCCGTTTGTTAGGGTGCTGCTCCGAATTTTGTCTGGTATGGATCGCAGAAACTACGGAAAACTACCGATCAGTGCAGCCGACCGGAAGAATGTCTCTCCAGACAGCAATTGATTGTATATCTAATGAAATTTCATGATTGCCGAGGCACCCTAGAACTTCCCGGGCAGATACATTACTGTGGCAAAGGGTGTTCACACTGAACCTTCACAGATGGTAGCAAAAAATATAATGTTCTATTATGTTGTGTGCTGCATTCAATTCTAGAAAGAATAATTTCCTTTGCTTTATTTGTAAGATTTTCAAATACGAGCGTAAAGTGTGCGTATTGATTCGGTGTCCCCTCAAGGTTTGTTACTGCTGTTCCCTCGCGCAAGCGCATTACTGTGATTTTTCTTGTGTCTCAATGTCACCTGCTCAATATTAACTGCCAAAGATATCTGTGAATAATTAGTTTTCTGCCTCTTCATATAGTATTTCAAAACTAACATTTTAATGGGCTTTTATTCACGTTTTGAGCATAACGTAATACAAATGTTTGATTCCGCAGTTCTGTCTTGTAAAATGGCAAACAGATCTTTGGCTTAGTCGATTATTTCGTATTTCCGGATGCGTAATTTGCGATGGTTATTAATACCGTAAATGTAGAGCTTGTTTTATCACGGGAGGTGGCAGTGTTCTTCCTCTTGATATATGGCGAAATCCGGCACCGACATGCACGGCAGCTTACAGGTTTTTCCGTACAGTTACCTCCCACCAGCGGAGCACCGCCCCAACCCGGACAAGCTCTGAGCTCCAGACAGGTTCCCGATGTGAGATAGTGTGGTGCATGTATGTGCAAGAAAGGGGTGAGGTTAGGACCATGTAGAGGAGGGAAAGATCGCGCACGGTCCGTAAACCGTTTGTTAGGGTACTGCCCCAGCATTCGCGGTTTTCGTAGAAACCACGAAAAAGCTACCGAGCACAGCAACCGGCCGCTAGAATTCTCCTCCGAACTAGCATTGTGGCCAGTGTGGAGAATCCTGCAATTGTCGGGAGTGGAACCCTAGGACATCCCGGTCGTAATCACTGCAGCAACATCAGTTGACACCCTGAGCTACGGGCGCCAGTGATTGGGTTGGAAGAAAAGTTAGTTATATTTCATTGCAGCTGCTCAACATTAATCAACTAAGAACTGTAGTAACATTTGTAGCTATTTAAATTGTAGCTCGTATAATATGCCGTGCACTTCGTAAGAAATCGAAAACACTACAAACTTTCATGGATATTTATCAGTATAATGAGTCCCTTGTCATTGCAGTTGAAGCAAGCCATGGACAGTATGCCGAACGATCATTCGTTCAACCCTATAAATGGTGCATGGAAAACTATATCAATTGCTGTCACAAATGAGGTTTATGCTACAATTATAAGATTGAAATTCAAATTCTTTTTTAAGAATATTTTGGCGTGGGACTGTGGCCCTGCCCACATACAATGGCGCAAAGGGATAATTTCGACCTTTCTTAAAAGGAGAAAATTAAGACATGTTTTCAAAGCAATTTGCTTACAATAAATTCATCCTTTTGTCAAGATTTCGTGTAAACGATTTTTGGTATGTTCCGCATCCATGTAGTTTGTTCTCGCCGTTACAGTGGTATTCTAACGTTTCTCCCTCCATGTGCTTGATACTGAGGATTTTTCTTCTTTTGTATCCCGTTGTCAAATATTCTACTAGTGATCGGGCCTGTTTCTTCTGTATTGTATTGGTCTTTATTGCAATTGAATAAATTTTACGTCATTTCGTGGGATAAAGTAATTTAGGTAATATCCTACGACTCAACACTGAAATGTTTCATTTTTACGTAAAATATCCTAGAGTGAATTATGAGTTCCTGGCAGATTATTAAGCGGCTTCGACGTCCTGAAAGTTGAAAATCAACGGTTATGGTTCAAACGTCCTAATAAACCAAATCTTGCCTTTTAGAATAAAATTAATTTAATTACAGCTATAAAAATACTAATTTCCACCGAAGACGTTTTTTTTCTGCTGGTAGTTACCGAAGTTTTGTGTAATTTCTTACCCACTTTATCGATTCGTCATGCACTCTCATTTTGTAAAACACTTTCTAAATAGAGACACTAAGCTTTAATAATTCGATTCAAATATTTATTCAAGATGTTCATCATCGTTAGAATTTATTGTAACACGAAATTCTCTCTAAACTAGATTATCAAATACTTTAATTACTGATTATTTAACTTAGATTGTTTATTTTTTGCAAAAAATAACTTCCCTGTTCTGTTACATTTTGCTAGCGTAGGAGAAATATTTGCTTATTGCAAAAACTTCTCAGTTTCTAAACTCGTCCTTAATGTGATCAGTGAGTCAACTAAACACAATAGGAAGTCAAACTTTGTCGTTTTTCATGTGATATTATGCGAAATTTTCAAATTGTGAATTAGTGATGAAATGTGTTATATTTTGTTCCGTTCAGTGCCCTTTTTTGTATAAATATTTCGAATTCAAGATACAGTTGGTTATTGAAATTGAAGGAACGATGAAAGCATCTTACGAAGAGACCGCATCTGTTTTTGATAACTCCAGCTCCAAAGATAAATTATACTGGAATGATAAAACCCGGATGATTTTTTTGTCACTTTCGTTACTCTTAGACAAAACAACATTCGTATCACAAGTTAAAAGAGATCGTTCATAAAACATGGAATTATTCAAAGTAACTGAACTAATCATGTTAGAAGCTGAGAGAGAGGTATCTGTAAAAGAAGAGCGCGATGTAACGCGGTGCTCGGCCCAACCGACTGCCCGGATCCCCTCTGCCACTGTGCGTCCGCGTTGGCGGCCGATTCGGGCGGGCGGCGCAGCGGCGCGCCTGCGTGGGGCGCAGGGCGGTGGCGGCGCGGGGGCGGCGCGGGGGCGGCGTGGGGGCGGCGTGGGGGCGGCGGCGCGCGAGAGAGCGGACGCGCCTCCCGCATCGACCGCGCCTCTGCCGCCGCCGCCGCCCGCCGCCGCCGCCGCCACGGCTGCCACGGCCGACGGCAATTTTCAACTGCCCCGCGACCGGCACCCGCCCACCTCCTCGCTCATCCCACCGCCGCCGCCGCCCGCACACTCGCTCGCCCGTCCGACCGACCGACCGCTGGACCCTGGCGTTTACCCGACAGGCGCCACCGCCGCCCCCACCGCCGTCGCCGGCGCAGTCCTCGTCCAATGCGACAGCCGCCGACCCGGCCGCCCGGCCGCCCTCCAGACTGCCCCAGCGCGTGCCCGGCTCATATCTCGCGACGATGGGCGCCAGTCACTCTGCTCGGCGTCTAGCTTTCCTCTCGTAGCTTCGTCCGTTTGACCACTTACCTGTTCGCCACACGCTTCGCCATCTAACACGTTTTTTTTTCAATAATCATTCTCCCTTCTTGTTCTAACCCACTCCATAATTCTCCCCGAGTACATTATTTAAATCATCACCGTGAGCAGCAGATCTATTTCGTTTAATTTAACGATTTGTTAATTTGTTATATCGTAAGAAAAATGCATTTTTTCGAAATTCACAATCAGTCAATTTAGAAAGAGAATGGTTTCCAGATACCCTATGTTCAAGTATTTTTTCAGGTATTATATTTAATTAACAATATTTTTTATTTGCGGCACCGCGTAAACTGCGCCTTTTAGAAAGTTGTGCATATATTGTACTTTAGACATTAAAAAAAGTTGAAATATATTTTATGAAATAAATACCATGTTTAGGAATACTTACTTTAAAAAAGTTATTTTCTTCTTGATTAGTATATAGATAAGGAAAATGTTATACTACTAGGTCAATACTACTATCAATTCTAAGTTTAATCGTTTTTAATCTCTCACTTTCTCTTGAAATGGATGATTTGTACAAAACAAATAGTAAGTAAAGATACACTGAAGCAAAAAGCAGAATGTAGCAGAAAGAAACAAAAATAGAAAGCGGAAAGCGGCGAGCAGACTGCTTTTCTTTGCAAAATTTGCACAAATCTATTCTTGGCAAGAGCTCCAAACTTTGGAGGTGAATGACGGCTCTCTAGCTTAAACGCGTCATCACAAGCATTGTGCAAGACCGAAGACTCACTTGCATATCCATGAATAACACGTCAGACCGCTACTTCACGTCAATCTGTTGATACAACCGCTTCATATATCCCGTCATTTGCTATCTGCTTGTCACACAGCCTAAAAGGGTTCATTCATATTGCCATTACTATATCTCATTTGCTATCTTTCTAACAGGTTCCTCCGAAACCAACCTCCCTCATCGACTATACTCTTAGTCTTGAAAAAATAACTACATAAATAGAAAATATATTGAAAAGAAAACCGATTAACAAAGGCCAACAACCATATAAAGCACAATAATCTAAATTTTTCATTAGCCATCCGTTTATTATTGTCTTATAATCTTATAATCTGTTAACCAGATACGATATTATCTTGATAGTATTATCGGTACACTTCATGAATATCAAAATTAACCGTAACACATGCCTGGTTTAGTGATACTAATACTCTTCTTTAGCACTTTCGACATAATCAAATAAACTACAAAAACTTAGAGAAATGGGAATCTCAACATCCTTAAAAACACTGACGTTTGGCAGTAAGAGAAAACTTAGAATTTGTTGAAAATTCACATTAATTAAATTGAATTCAGTAATGTCTCTTGTAAAGATCTGCTATGATTCAGGGGGTAGTTACTCATTCTTTTGTGATTTTCATACAGCCTAGTAACCTGGAAAAAATGCTTGGAAAAATTTAATTTAAAATCACAAATATGAAGAAATCATGTTCTGTGAATATACGTCTTTCTGATATCGCCATGTAATTTGTACCCATTACTAGGTTATATAAAAACATCTAAAAATGAAGAAATAATCCCTTAAACAAGTCTAGGCAATGTTTCTATTGAAACAATAAAATATTCATGACGTTGTGGAAAATTATTTCTTTCTTTAGTGGAATTCAACATGGAATCATGTCCGACGTGGAATTCAACAAGATTTAACGCCAAAACCATCGAAATAATAAATTATTAACTTTTTAAACCCCTTTTAGGTATATTAGAAAACTGCAGCAGTTACACGTTTTATAATATTATGCGTTAAAACGTTTTCATGCATACATTAAAAAAAATTTCAGCAAATACAAGTATACATTTTCAACTCTCCATTCTGTAAACAACTGTATCCTCGTATTATTCCTCAGACGTTCAACAAATCTAAACTGCTTTACATCTATTCTCCTGTTAGCTAGTAGACGCTTGTTTCCCCATGTTCTGTTTGTACATTATTGTAGGTATTTTACATCTATAAGGGCATTCAGTTACTTGACAACTGAATTAAATACAATGATATTCTGTGTCCGTCCGCACAGAAGTTTGTTTTGAAGGAGACTCGCTGGGGAACGGGGGAGCTGTCACGTAGATGCCATTTATATCCGCCGCTCACAGCGCCATAACCCTGCTTCCGCTTTTCGCGCCCTCTCAAGCAATTCTCGCACTCCATTTTGTTCTCAGAGAAATTGAAATTTTCACGTCCGTAGCTTCTCCGCGAATAATAATTCACACACTGCAGCTGAATGTAAAATATTTTGAACTTAAGATGAACCAATCACAAATATATCACAAAATGTACTCCACATATAAATATGAATCTGCACCTTTACCGAAATCCGCGAAAAAAAATCGTGTGAAGGATTTACTTCCATGTTAATCTCGTTCACGTTTTCTGTTACTATAATAATCTAAAATAAAATACATTCAGATAGTGACGTACATCTGCAACAGCACGGCGTACGATGCAATAATTTTAAAAATAATATCCCTTTTCTTCTCTCTAAACAAATTTTAAGTTAGATAATAGCTGATCTTCCTGGATCTCCATTTCTTTCATTCTGCCCTACGCATCCTTCTTCATTTCTCGGTAAAATGTGTCATCATACCATTTCCTCTTCTTCCTTTCCAAATGCGATTGTCGAACAGAGGACGTTCAGCAGAAGTTCCACATTCTCATATCCTAGGGCCCTAATCACGAACAGCATTTCACGCACAAACTGCTGTCCGCTCGCCTGCCTCCGAGCCCCGCTCATATCTCACAAGTACGCTCGGCAGTCACTTGACCCGTCGCCTCATTCCCCTGTGAAGAGCCTCATCCGTTTTCGCGCTTACCTGTCTGCCCCATACGGGCCATCAACCGTCACATCCTCCCACTATTCCGCGCTCAGTAGCCAATTCTTTCACTCATCTCCTCCTTCAATCTCGTCCATCCCACCCCGCTCCCCCTTCGCTCATTTCCCCATCCACCCGATCGCGAGCTGCCGCCGCCGCCGCCTCCGCAATTTCCTCCCTCCCCGCCCCGCCGCTCCGCACCCCGCGCCCGTCTCCGCAGGACCGTCGGCTGTCAGTCCGCCCATTCGCCACCGCGCCGGCCGTTTTAACAGCTATTAAACGTTTCACTTTGGAGCGGAACGGCGCCGTAAAGGCCACCGCGGGCGCGCAGAGCGGCGAGGGGCGGGGGCGGGAGAAGCGTCGCCGTGAGGTAGCCCAAGGGGCGGGGAAGGGTAAGGGAGGATGAGGCGTTGCAGAGCGGGAAAGAGTACGTCGTAGAACGGGCGAAACGGCGCACGATCGTGGCGGGACGTGGCGAATCGAAGCAGGGAAGGGTGGGTCTGAGAGAGATGACTGGGCGGGCGGGGCGGCATGGGGCGGCATGGGGCGGGATGGGACGAGACGGGACGAGACAGGACGAGACGGGGCGAGACGGGGCGAGACGGGGCGAGACGGGGCGAGACGGGGCGAGACGGGGACGGAAAGGAACTGGACGAACCTTCGTTGTGAGATAGCCCAAGGGGCAAGTTAGTCGAAGCGAGGAAAGTGAATCAAAATAGATAAGCCAAGCGGGGACAAGAATCTCTTAGTGACGCGGGGCCGGGGAGAACATCGAAAACTGTCCTGATAGAGAACGGCGAGGACGGGGTAGTCTGCAGCAGTGACCGTCATTTTATATGACGGAACGGGGTCGGGCAGGATAGAATAGAAGGTGAGGTGACGGTTAGGGTATGGACTGCCGGAGAAAAGCGAGCAGCGGGGCCAATGCAGGCCGCGTACCAAGCGGGAAGGTCGCGAACGGTAGGTGAGTGGGATCGGGATCAACGACGGGATCGGAGATGGTGGAGGTGGGGAGGAAGTTGAGAGGTGGCAGGATGGCAGGGCGGGATGGGCTGGACTGACGGGGCGGGGCGGCGCAGCGCGGGGTGGCCTGGGGCGTGGCTGGGCGAGGCGGGGTGCAGCAGTGGGTAGGCGAGCGGGCTGCGGGGCGGGAGCGGGGTGCCAGCGACCGCGGCCTCGATTACCTCGAGCGGCGACGATCGCGGCGTCAGCGTGTCCTCCGAGCTTTATTTGCGCTGTCAGCTCGGCGGGAGGGGGCTGGTGGCAGCGGCGGCCGCTCTGGTGGAAGTGGGGGCGGCTGCGGTGCAAGTGATGACAGAGACTGCTGCAGTGGCAGAGGAAGAGGCCAAACAAGGGGAGAAGGGCAGAGGTGAAAAGGGAATTGTGGTTGGAGATATTGATGCTTAATGTATGAAGTTTGAAGTAGAGAGAATATTTGATGGAAGAGTAATGGTGGAGGATTTGTTTGGAGAAAACGCAGGAGAAAACTACTGAAATATTGATTACTTTTGTGTGATTGTCGTATCGATATTAGGGAAGAAAGATAATACAGGACAGTGAGTGTGGAAACGAATGTGGATGGAAATTCTACTCTAAAACAGGGCTTTAGCAAAAGCAAGGCATTAGAAAATAAGGAAAACACGAGTGGATGAAGTGTGGAGAGTGTGAATGAAGGAGATGAACGCTAGAGCTGCATAATCCGTGATTGTGAGCAGTAACGTTTAGGATTAAAGAATAAGTTAAATTTTCAAGGAAGAGTATTTAAAGCAATGCACTCGACAGATTAAATCGATGGAGTGTAAATGAACAGGTTATAATTCTATAATTCTCCTCATACATATTGCAGATATTTTATACATTCAACGGGTCCAACAATGGACACACAAGTTTTTTCTACAATAGCTCTTTTAATTATTTTTTCTGACGACTTGGGGATTTTATCCAACGTGAATATATATTTCAGCTTTCAGATATGTAAAAATCCTTTCCATATTACGGATGTGTCAATCTGAGCGATTATTTTTTCGGTGATCTATTCTCGTACCTGAGGAGAATACATCTATGGGCTAGCAGTAAATTTCGTTGTGAATTGGGAGTGAACCATTATTATGCAAACTCTCATTGCAAACTTGGTATTTGGCTCACTCACAATTTTTGGCTGCCTCTGTTCAATAAGTATCGCTAGAAATTTTGTAAACTCCAACTTTGAAAGCGGTTGAATCCTCTGCCTCCAGGCGTTTTAGCACTACAACCCCAGCTTCCTTGAACGGTCCAAAAAACCAGCATCCAATGGCTGGAGGGGAAGGGGAGAAGAGCCAAGAATTTTGAGTTGTATTTGTGTCACAGTGTGAGGTGTGAACTAATGTGGCTACTTAAATTGTTATCTATGAAAAAACTTCTCTCTCCCCGTTTCTCGAGAGTGGATACATGAGGAATTCAAATCAATTCTCGAACATATGGGTATTAAACCGTCTGCTGATGGATCGATTTTAGCGTGGTTTTTAGATCCCCCTTCCATCCACACACAGGGAAGCTAACTCGTCAATCGCGTTCTCACACATCGTTACAGCAAGAGTACAGTGAGAGCCAAAAGAGTACAGTGAGAGCCAAAGAACTAGCATTTATGTCTTTAGTGCGACCCATATTAGAATATGGCGCGATTTGTTGGGATCCATACAGAATTTTGCAACGAAGGAATCTAGAAAAGGTCCAGCATAGAGCATCAAAATTTACTTTCAGGGGCACAAAGAATAAAGGAGTATGGGAGTCACTCGAAAGAAGGAGAATAAAGTCGCGTCTCTGTGCTATGTATAAAGCATACACAGGATTTCCAGCGTGGAAAGAAATTCAAAGTCGATTAGGGAAACATACATATTTCGGCAGAGCGGATCACACGCACAAAATTCAGTCAAGAACTCAGAAAACGGACGTTGGGAAATATTCATTCGCGAATCGAACTATTAGAGACTGGAACGGTTTGCCTGCGACAGTCTTTGATCCCTTTCCTCCAAGCCTGAATAAATTTAAAAGTAAATTAGTTTCCTAGATGTTGATATGAGTATTACAAATATGTTTAATATTATTAATTTACTAGTCTGTTTTGTAAAGTAAGTTGTATTATTATTATTATTATTTATTATTATTTATTATTTATTATTATTATTAATTATTATTATTATTATTATTATAATTTATGCGCAGTGGCATGCAGTGAAGTGGAGTGGAGTGCAGTGTAGTGGTGTTGCGAAGTAGAGGAAAAATAATGGGTAAGAAAGACATTACAGCTCAGTGATCAACAGTGTTGTGAAGTGAAGTGGGGTGATGTGGAGTGCTACGAAAGCTCGCACCGTGAAATGTTCACGTTAATTTGTAAAGTTTGTAATTTTTGTAAAATTGTTAAGTTATGTAATGTTAAATTAGTGTATTCTGTCACCATGTCCTCAAACTTAATTGCAGAATTAGTAATAAATCTAATCTAATTATTCACGCCTCAGTGGCATTATTCAATATTTTCGGATATTTACATATTTTTCTTACAATAACTTTTATCGCTCCCGGATCATCTTTCATTATTCCACATACGCTCCGAGGGAATACCTTCTAATTTAGATATAAGTATATCATAAAATTATCTGTTCTTCTTAGGTGTTTCTTTAACAAGAAAAACGAATTAATTAATGAAAATGGCAAAAAGTCAGATGAAATTGGTAACGTATTTTTGTACCCGAATATTGCGTTTTGAAATATTGATATGTACACATAAATGTATTAAAATTTAAAAAACACTGACAGACGCATTCTATTACTATAGAAACGAGTAATAGTATCAACTGAACGTCGGAGAAGTCGAAGTAATCATACAAGATGAGACTATTTTCACTTTGAAAAATCAAGTAAATTTCAGATACAAACAGTTTAACAGCAAATTACATGTGCTATGTAGATCATGAGCAGCGCCTAGTATCTCCCAGTCTTAGACATCTATAGGAGGATCGTTGAACGCAACCTAAATCAAATAAATAATGTTTTCAAAAATATATTTAGCGTCTGCCGTGCCAGTTGCCATAATAAAATGGAATTTGCTTGACAATTCCTTGAACAACTACTTTGCTGCGATGCAGCCTGCCTTCTGCACCATCTAGCGTTTCAGATATAAAAATTGTTGGACTTTACTAAGAGTACAGTGACAGTAAGTACGCACCAGGGGGTGACGAAAGACAATTATTTGAAGGTGGAAAGACTACACTGGCCGCCACAACCAACCAAAAACATTGAAAAGCCAAGCAATCAATTTATACAAAGCCTAAATTCATTTGTAACCGGATTAATTTAGAGTATATGTGCTTAAACATAATCTATATTTTCATTAACATTATTTTTAAAATATCACTAAATCGTAAAATTAACACGGACATACAATGGTATTAATTATTTCGCCGTTTTCATTCATTTTTTTTTTTTTACCAAAAGCACAGTTATATAAAGCGTCACCAGATGGCTTCGAAGCATCCATCCCAACACGATTCGGCGAGATTATGCCGCTTTGCAGAATCACAGCGACCAACGCCCAACGGCCAGCGATTTCGGTAACCAAATGGTCGTTTAAAAAATCAATTTGTAAAGATAAAAATTATCCCAACAAGGTGATTTTCTCCCAATATCATTTTTATTTACTTTGTAACGAGTTAATGAGAACATTTTGTGCCTGAATATTTATTTAAAATGTGTTTATTTAAAGAATATATAGGTTACACAAAATTATTTTGTTTAGTTTTGTAAATATAGTGTATTTTAATGTTATTCAATCCTTAAGAACATTATTTTTTAAATTGTTTTAAACAGAATGAACTTATATATTTTTATGCGTAAAATGCTGATTTAATTGTTTTTATTAATTACAATGATTTAGAGTTGTCATCTTTACAAGGGGGAGGTGTTGTAAGTTGGGAGTGTGTACTTTGACACTTGCAGGTAATAATAAATAGGTAGTGTGTGTAAACTGACTCACCATCTTTTTTTTTTAATTGAGGGTTTCATGTTTCTAAAGAGAAGCAAGAAATAGATTAATTATATTTTCAAGTTTATAATCTTCTCATTTACTTGTGTGTACCTTTTACACACATCACATATTTCTGTTGTATTTTTATAACGAACGTACGGTATATTTATTGAAAAATAAACTTAACATTAAACCTATTCTAACTTGCGGGCGACAAAAACGCCTCGCGTGAGGGCGTCAAATCATTTGGGCGCGGCCTGAATGGCTGTTAGCTGGCGAGGCGGTGAGTGGGCGCTGCTGGTGTTGGCTGCGTGCGGTCTGACGGTGACAGGAGCGGCTTGGCGCGGGCGCTGCGTTGTTGGCGGTGGCGTCGCGTGGGCAGCGGCGCAGCGGAGGCGCGGCGCCGCGCAGTGCGCCCCAAGGGCCAAAAGACGGGCGCGCGGGAACTCCCCGTGAATGACGGCCGTTACTTTGAAATGTGATATTTATCTGAATTGTGTTGAAATAATAATTGCTTTGCAACCCGACTGAGGTTTTGAAGGCACTATTTTAGTCGACAATTATTTCAGTCGACAATTGTCAATTACTAATGTATATATTTGGCATTTTGGGTTATGAGATCATGCAACTACCCAACCAATCGTACAAAAATGACAACAACTATTCTAATATAATTGTGAGCATCAAGGAAATATTGCAAAATATGACTTTGTCATGTTTTTCTGAAAGAAAACATTGAAAGAAAAGAAAACACTGTTTCCTTTGTTTTAAGTAATCTTTTTCTTATCGGCATAATGGAGATGACGAGGAGTGTCATATTCAGTACTGACCTTCGTCGAGGAAGGTTTAATCCTTTCCTTTCATGGGCGGGTGAGCACACTGGTAGTTTGCTCTTTCCCGAAAAATGTCTCTGAGGTGGCAGGGGTGATTGTAAATGGTAGATGGTGACGAGATATGAATAACCCTTCTAAAAATAAGGGTTAAAACAATTCCCAAAAAAATTATCAAATTCAGGCCATTTTCTGTTTGTGTACGTCACACACGTTTTACTTGCTAACACTTCGAGTACGAGTAGTTTTTGCGATTTCTTGAGAACATTTTTGACATGTCTGAATTAATGCAGTGAGAATGGAATGAGATGTAAGGATTAACACCCAAGGCCTCATTTGAAAGCGCACATTTGTGGTCAACTCAAATCTATATCCTTGTGATTTTGATATTTTTATATAAGCATTAAACATGGACATCCTAAACAAACGTTAGCAAGTTTGAAAATTCCTGAAGGCTATGGTTGAGATTGCTACCTACGCTCCGAAAGTCAGAGAGTATTCATGACTTGCTGACCAGGGAGGATTTATGACCTCCGACGGTTCGTAAGTTCTTCTAAAACAGCACATAGCTGATATATTCCTGTGGATAAGGAGAGTAATCGGCCTAGGGTAATCGTATTTAGTTTCGATTGCTAAGCGCCCACATCTTTGCCTCTGCAGCATCGTTGACTGGAACTCCTGAGCTTTGAGTCCCGACGACAGCAGGATTTCGACACTACTTACGTAGCTGGATCGAATTACACTCCTTTCTGGAAGAGTATTCTAGCGGCCGGCAGCTCTGACCGGTAGTTTTCCGTAGTTTTTCCAATCAACACCAGAGGAATATCGGAGCAGTAACCTACCAGAACGATCCACGGTCCGCGCGCTATCTTTTCTTCTTCCAAGTACCCTCCTCTCTCCTTACACACACGTATACACACTGTATTACACACTTGTACTACTACTGTACTATTACACATGTTGGGAGATAGTTGGAAGTTCAGAACACGTTCTGGCTGCGGCGGTGCCCCGATAAGAGAGATACATGGAGAGAGAAACCCGGAAGCCCACATGTAGGTCGGCGTTGAATCTACGTTCCTTTAGGGGAGGAACCTTTAGGATATAACTTACACTACATCCTCACAACTAATGACCTACGTGGTTAAAACGCTGAAAACCCACTTAGGGATTGTAGTTAGTTAGTTAGTTAATGCCTTATTTTACGTGGCGAGACTCGGGCCATCAGTACGCTCCTTTCACCTAGCGGACAAAGAAGGTATTATCTCGGGCGACGAAACAGGCGATTTGAATTTAGCTCAGAGGCGTCATTTAGGCTTGATGGTCTTTTACATACAAGTAAATGTACTGACATGGGACAGCCGGCTTTACTTCCCCTCCGAAGGAAGGCGTACGAAGGATTTTTTCGCCCTTAAAAATCCACGGCTTTACCCAAGTTCGGGTTTGAACCCGCGAACTTGGGTATTCCTGAAGGCTATGGTCGAACTTGGGTATGACAGTCCGGTACGCTAACCGTTACACCATCGAATCCGCATTGTACGGCCGCTTTCGCTGGCGCTTGCGCCCACTGTGCGCGGCGGGCGGGGGGAGGGCGCGCGGGGCGGGGGCGGGGTGGGGGCGGGGGCGGGGCGAGCGATCGATGGGCGGCGATCGCCGGGCGGAAGAGGCGCGGATTCGCGTAATGCGCGCGCGGCCTCCGGCGGCCACCGCGCCGCGCCGCCGGAATTGTTTTGGCGCTCGCAAATGAGGCGGCGCCGGCCGGCGGGCCAGCGGACCCGCCCTCCCCCCACCCCCCCGCGCGGCAGCGGACCGGAGAGCCAGCGAGATGTCAGGAGATGAGATCGCCGCGTTGGAAGGAAGGAAGGAAGGGGCGGATGAGGAAAGCGACTGCGACTATAAACGCAGATACGAGGCGCGGATAACGTTACGAGCGGAAACGATGGATCGGAAAGTATTGCGGAGAAGACGGGGCCAACCGTAAAAAGAAGGTGCGAGCGGGTCGATGGGAAGGGAAAGCGACAAGAAAGGATTATGAGATGAAAGGCAGACATTGGGTTGTAGAAAGCGATGTTGCCTTTGTTAACTTCGGAAATAACATTAACGTATACTATTGTGCGCGTGAAACCACCAATTGCGTTTAACAAAATATCTGATACGTGCTAATCAAAGCAGTTAATATAAACATTTCGAATATTCTTACCAGTCTCTTGCCTTCATTGCCCCACTAGCCATTCACACGTTGCGGTAAATAAATTATAGAGGTGGTTAAATCGATCTCTGTGTTAAATCACAATCGGGTGCGATACGTTATCTTAACAACTAACACGACATTTTTTTAATAAAGCACATAAAGATGTTGAAAGAAATAAAATTGTATTTAGTGTGTTCTGAAATTCTTTTGTAGAACTGTTTCATTTAACACTACTCATGCTTTGTAAATTTTATTCCTTCGCGATTCGTCAATTTATCGGGCATTCCCAAGACATTCGAAATGCACCTATGATAATTATGTACACTTCTAAACAGTAGTCAAAGTAGAAACAGTCACCAAGATTCTACACTACCCATATTCCTATTGTGGAATACGTAACAGTAAGATCAAATAGTGGATATAAAGAGCGAGTTCTATCACATATAAAGACATATTTTGTCCACTTTCCGTTGAGCAATTTAAATTTAATCAAAATCATTTGATGAAAACGATACTGACGATTGGCTAAAAATGTGGCTCCGTTATAAAGTAAAAAAACTCAGGCACACCGGCAATACAATCCGCAAACCTACTACACAACACTCAACCTACCAGAGAATCTACTTGAATTGAGTGGTGCTCGAAGAGCAGTTTCAGGGCGAGAGGGTAGCAGTCTAACATTACACCATCGGAGCCAGAGTAAGCTGCTCTCAAAAAAAGCGAAGTCCATGAAGTTGGGGTCTGTATAAATCTAAATACATTGGTTGAGCGCGGAGGAGCGTCGAGGAAGAGACGACTGCAAAGACAACGCGCGCCGGGGGTCTTGACTCACACTGACGCCTGGCGGCAAGCGCCAATGCAATCCTGCCTCTGGTGAAGAGGACAGTGCAAGTTGGACGGCTCCCAATGCATTCGACTGGGTGGCGCGTACACGGCAATAAGGTATTCTGCCCGAGACAAAGCCAACGTCACTGCACAAATTATTCTACCACTGAAGAAAATGGCGCATGTATTTTAATGATTATTACTTTATCCTAAACCGCCAGAAATTTCAGTTTAAATAAATGAATTAGAATTAACAGAATTTGTCACATTTTAAAATGGTGATTTTAAATGCTATTTCAAAACACGTTATATCCATTTAAAGTTTGTGAATATATGAATTAAACTCTGATTCATAAAAGGAATGACAATTGTGATATAGTGCTCGTAGAATAAGTAGAAAAACGAGAGAATGTAAATGCAGGAGTGTTAAGGAAAATGATATTTGATTACATTTGAATAAAGCTACTTCAACTAATGATCATAAAATTAAAACATTCACAACATTTCTTGACAAGAGCAAGAGCAGAGTCGGTCTAATTTCTTCAGGAGCCCTACGCGGAGCCAATTTGCATGGTATTAAAAGTTTTGAAATGCTTGATATTGGTATGTCAATATTTTGAAATATCAATAACAAATTTAATTGTATTGAAATAGCTCTTGGGCTTTGGAAGGAGAGTGACAGGAATGACATCAGTGAGAACTCCTTCTTTACCAGTAATAATGAGGGAAGAAGAGAACACAAAATTAGGGTTAACAAGGACTATTAAAAAATAGGTAAATTGAGAATGAAAATGAAGGAGTGAGAATGAAGCAGTTGTGGAACGAGAGCGTACTCAAGCAAGAGTGAGTGATCAGTGAGAGCTCCATCCGGATGAGCGAAAGAATGGCAAGGACGGCAGAAAGAATGATGTGGAGAAAATAGATTTTGAAGTTGATTAGTTCATGTCCATGCCGCGGGCACGTCAACTGCCATGGCCTTTTGTTCGGTTAGTGCTGTGAATGTTTATTGCGCGAAGTGGTGGGGATCCCCTTCCTCTGGGTGGTGAAATCCGGCGCTGACCTTCACGTCAGCTGGCGAAAGATTTCCTCCTCGAGATATCACCCCTTGCAGGCCATCGCTCTAGCCGAGCCCCTGACTGGTCTCCCTAGGGGACGGTAAGTGTGGTAGTGCAGTGCATGTACGTGTGTGTATATGAGGGGAGAGGACAGCACAAGAAAGATGGAAAGACAATTTGATAGGGCTCTTACCCGGTATTCGTCTACCATTGATCAGCTCAAACACGGAAAACAACCAATCAGAGCTGCCGCCCGCTAAAATATTCCTCCAGAAAGTGGTTGAATTTGACCTAGCTAGTCCCGGCCTACTACTTCGTCACCGTTTAGCTACTTATGAGCCACCGTCGGAATTAGAACGAAGGACTCCGGTCAGAGCCGATGCAGAAATCTCAGCAATGCTGGTTCTTATCTGAACTTCCGGTAAATAATGAACTTAAAATGTGAATGAGGATGAAGACGAAGATTTTATTTGGTGGGAAGGAAGCTGATGCCCACCGACACCGTACATCAGCGGGAGCTTGAACAGGAATGAGCATCAGCGAGAACGAATTTGCGAAGGCGAGTGAAAAGCTAGAGCAATTGGGCGGTGGAATGAATGGAGAAGGCAAGTCTTGAGTGACATCTCCATCCAAGAGCGAATGAAAAAGAGAGAATGAGAGACGAAGACAAAATTAGGAACAAGGCAACAGTGGTTAGTGCGAATAAAGGAGACAAAATGAGAATGAAAATGTTGTAGGGGTGAGAATGAAGTACTTGTCCAACGAGAGCATACATAAGTGAAAACATGGAAGTGGACGAGCGAGAGTGACAACGAAGCTGCAGAGGGCGAGTAAGGACCAGAGCAATTGGGCGGCGGAATGAGCCTGCATGCACGGAGGTCGTCGTAGTCGACGGCGGGGGCAAGGACGGGGTTCTGCAGGCATCAGAGGCGGAAGGAGAGGCGGACGCTGAGGAGCCGGAGGGTATCAAGGCCGAGGGGTTAAGGTGACGGGGTGGAAGTGGCGAAGGCGGACAAGGGAGATTGGTCGGAGATGGCGGAGTGCTGGTGAAATGGACAGCGGTGGCGTGAACGGGAATGACGGAGGCGGCGAGAATCGTAGGGGTTGGACGCAACGGGGCGTGTGCGGCGAGGACGGAGGTGGCGGAGTGCGATGGTGGAGACGATGGTGGAGACGACAGATAGGTCGGAGACGGCGGGATGGAGGTGACACGGGCAGAGGTGGCGTGGACGGGGAGATGGAGGCGGCGAGGATCGGAGGGGTCGGAGGTGAATGTGCGGAGGTGGCGGGGTGCACATGACATGGCCAAAGGAGGCGTGGACGGGTATGACGGAGGCGGCGAGGGTCGTTGGGTTGAAGGCGACGGGGCGTATGCGGCGTGGACAGAGGTAGCTGGGCCGCGGGGAGGAGCGGATGAAGAGGAGGTAGTGCGGGCAATGACGACACGGGAGGTGGCAGCGTGGACGGAGGAGACGGAAATGCAGGGGGTGTGGCGGAGGCGGCGGGGCGCAGGTGTGGCGAGAGCCCGCGAGGAAAAGCGGCCGGGTGCAGCTGTTGGTGAGCGGCGGCGCAGGGAGGGCGAGGCCGCGCGGGCGGTGGCGTGGGCGGCGGCACGGAAACGACGGCTGTGAGAGACGACACTCGCCGGCGCGGCACAGTGCGAGGGGCGGCGGCTGGGATAATGATGGGGTTGACAGGGGAGCCGGAGATGGACGGCGGCGGCGGAAGGGGGAGGGAGGGGCGCGTCGGGCCATCCAGCCGTGTTGGAACCCGAGGACAAGTTGCGCGACCTGGCATGAGGCGAAGAACGGCGCGTCCTCGTTGGCCCTTTCCAGAAATGGTACAAGAACTCCTTTCAGAAATACCATACATTTTCTAATTCACCTCCGAACTGAAGTAATTTTCCAAGGGTTTAAAATATAAACATGTTTATTTCATTCTCCCCTTCTACGTACTTACGTAGTGAAGATAAAGTTTTGCAGCAGAAACGGGCGCTTTCACGCCAAAAAACAACAACAAAAAACTGTTGTTATGTGGCCCTTATATAAAAAAAATTGATCGGAGAGGACAGTCTTCCCCCTGTAAGTAGTAAATTACTTTTTCTATAACACTTCGAAACACTTACTTTCACTTCGAAAATTGCAAAAGTGTAAATTGTTTTCGGCGTCTTCCTGCAACCACAATATTGAAGTAAGTGATTTTTTAAATAAAAATTGTTTTTCAAAAACAGATTTTTAAATAAGGTTATGCCAATTTTCCAAAACCCAGGGTAGTTTTGGCGTAATTTTGCGTGAAATTTAGGCAATTTTTAAGCAAGTATTTTCTCAAACACGGCTCAATTTTTTCTTAATTTTTTTCTTCCAATGTGCGCTTACAAAAATGGCGCATGATCCATTTTCGGTGAAGCTTGACTGCTTGACTACGGACAAATAACCGTCACTTGGTTCCGAAATGAACGAGGTGGTTGCCAATTCAACGCTTCTGTCAAAATATTTTGCATACGAATTCGCCCTTCAGATACCAAAATTTGCATCTTTACCTCTTAGCTTTCATTTTAAGTCGCATAAGCATCCAAGTGCTGAGCGACTTATGCAATAATTAAATGCAATCACAAATCTTTGAAAATATCAATACTTTCTCAAACTTTTATCACTTTGTCTTGATAACTCGGTGATGATAATATGGCATTGAAGTTTTCAACTCCTAAGTACTCTTGTCTATCTTCATTGTGAATGGGGCAATTAAGAAGAATGTGTTTATTGATAAAACAATATTTCAGATGGAACAGACGAGTTATGGAACTTTTTTTATTAGGAATTATAGAGCTCAACTTTGTTCATGTGTTCTAAGAATCAACATAATGCAATACGGCGAAGGCACGACAAACCAACCCTTACGTCCCGCGCGAGCTGGTTGGAGAGTAAAGAGGTGGCGCGCGACGGCGGTCGTGTGGGCGTGGCCCATTCACCGAGAGGGCGCTATATGGGGCATTGAGCGCCGGCGACGGAGGGGCGCGGACCGGGAGCAGATGCCAGCGGGCACGGCGGTGATGGGTGGCGCCAAGCCGATACGGGCGGGGCGGGCACCAGGGGGAGGGGCGAATTGGCTGCGCGGTCGGGATTTGACACGCACCGGCTCAGGGAGTGATTGTGGGGATGATAATTGGGATCGAGCGGCGACGCGGAACCAAACGGCCAAGGGGCGTGGCGCCAGGGACCAGGTGTTCCGCTGAACGCCGCCGCTGGCCCTGCGAATTGAACCGGAGGCCTGAATTCGCCTCCGTCGGTCATTACAACTCCTGTTAAGCGGATTTCACTTGCGTCACGCAGTCGAAGTAAGGTAAAGTAGTTAAAGTCAAAAAATTTCATTGTGAACTGTTTTCTGATAACAAAGAAAACATTTGATCATTTACAAATTGGAAAACATATCCTTTTAACAAAAAATCCACAAAATGTCAATTGTACTTCAAATGAAACAAATATTCAGTGAACCCTCAAAATTCCATTCCCGGGATCTTTTACTTACATGAACACTACTTTAATTTTGCAGAATCTGCAGACATGAAATAGAAATAACACATCAATAAAAAATAGTAAATCTCTAATTGAAATAAAAATATTGTTTTAGAAAAATGTAAGTTTAATTATTTACTATAATCATGATACTCGTTGGTATTTGAAACTAAAAATCTCGTGGTAATGAATAAGTGATCTCGCGGAAACAAATAATATTAATTACTTTAAATTGCCAAAAAGACATTATCTTAATCCTAAAATCAAAAGTTAATGAAATTAATGAAATATTTTATGCTGTATGATGTAATATTTACTCTTGAGAATTATGCATATTTTTACGTGAGGTATCCTGTTTTTGGTATTTTCCTCTACAAGGAGAAATTATTTAAGAAATACTACCAAATACTCAGTTGGAAAGGGGAACAATTATTTCCAAATGACAGTGTAATACTCAACAAGAAGTTCAATCTTACGTTCCATATGGAAGTGGAAACTGATGCGTCTCAAATGCAGAGATTCCCAATTTTCCAAAATGCACAGTATAAGAAACCTTTCCCGATTAATCCAAGTCACTGACCGACTCACCTAATGAATATACTGAAATCAGAAGGAAATCAAATTTAAACATGTCGTGGATGCAGTGCTTGGAGCTGAAACTTCTTCACTTTCAACTGAACCAGTGCACAGTTGCACCTGGGGATTCGAAGATTCGTACTTTCACGCGCACTCGCTCAGGAAGAACAAATGGCGGTGGCGCAGCGCATAAACAACGGAAGTCATGCGAACAAGAAGGAGAAGGAAGCACAACTTTCGCCAAAGAGTTTGAGGGAGTTCGCGTACAACGGTCGCAGGAAACAGTGGTTTCGATTGAAGATCGTGAAAAAGCAAGGGGGGAAAGAGCGACAGTGGCTTTGCTGCGAGTTGAGGTTAACGTAATGTCATCACGCACGAGACAGGGCATGATAGTTTCTGATGACTAGTGACAAGGTGAGAAAAGGTGACAGTAATGAGTTATGACTACAGGAGTAGACAGTGTGAACGCGAGGATGTGGATGTGAAGGAGAGAATGTGGGCGTGAAAAGCAAGGGGGTTGTGTTTGCTGACATTGGGGTTGCTACGAGTTGAGGTGAACGTAATGTCATCACGCACGAGCCAGGGCATGATAGTGTCTGATGACTAGCGACAGGATGAAAAGAGGTGAGAGTAATGAGGTGACTAGCGGAGTAGACAGCGTGAGCGAATATGAGTTAGCAAGGTGTCATGTCGACTGACACAGCGGTTTCACACAAGGGAAGCAAGGAAGAGTTGCGGGAGATAATGGCAAGAGCGATAAATATGCAAGCGGAGATGAACAAGAGCAGAGATGAAGTAATGGCATTAGGGAGCATACTGGCATGGGTACACATGAGAGGACGGAGGTGAGGATGGTGTGGGGAACGACGCGACTTTGCAAACAGGCATGAAAGCTCTAATGAAGCGAGAGTTGAAATGGCTAAATAATGACGTTGGAATATTCGGAAAGGAATGCAAGCAAATCTACGACCAACGAGTAGTGACAGTGAGAATGAGAGCTGACATTTCGATCCTTTGTGGGCGAAAGGGTGGAACTAAAGTTTGACGGTAAAGAGTATGTTTCTTAATTTGACTTATTTGTTTCTCAATGAAAATTAGGTGATGTGTAGAAGCTATACGTTATTAAAAGTTCATCTTGTCTCTATTTACTGTTGTGTCATAAAGTTGTGTTATTTATATGCTCTATTAAATTCAATGTGTTTAATTGTATTCTTAATATTATGTGACATTCGCGATTAAATTTTGTCTTGCTCGAAAATAGACCAACAAGAGTGAGCTCTGTTGCTGAAGACGTAGCTAAAAAGGAACAGGGTTACAACAAATTCGTCAAGACATCACGTGGAGCTGAGCTGCGCCGAGCCGGGCACGCCGCTCATACAGAGAATATACGGGTTTCCTGCTTACGAATTATTGACTGTAGCGTGATGGGAGTTATCTGTGGCCGTTACACCTTCCTGACTAATTTATAGCCTTCAATAATCGTGGGAAACGAAGGATAAGACGTGGCAAATTTGACCCCTCCGTCGACAGTTGTGGCGGAAACGCGACTCCTCTGGCGGAGAAGATGGGCGACAAAGAGGAGGTAACTTCTCCTCTGTTACTTTTCGTGTTTGCCCAGTTGAAAGATTTTTCTCAAAAAAATCAAGTTCTACATTAGCAATTCATCTCATTACCGCTGAAAAGATTTCATAATTGGTAGGATTGTTCTGTATTGTAATGTATTTCCCAATCATCAACGATCTTTAATTTCACCAAAAATAAAACGTTTTGAACGTTTTTTAATTAAACCGATCCTGGAGATGCAGGGGCTTGGAAAGTTGTCCATGCACTGGAAGCCAAAGTTTAGTTTGAATCGAGTCCATCAGGCGGCTGTGAAATAGCTTTGCATACCACCCACGTATCCCATCGGGCCATTGTGCCATCCATTCATTCATCTCCCACCATAATTCACCCCGCTGAAATCTACCGTTCTTCAAACTTCAAAAGTAAATGTCAACTATCACAACATCTACCGAAGTAGGAGATGACGTAAGCCTTCTCCACAGCACCGGCTTAGATGACTCAATTGATGTCATTGCAATGCCTCTGACTGAGAGGTCCGAGGGATTCGAGTACTCACGGAGGAAGGATTTTCGACACTCGCTAAAACGCTAGTGCGAATTCACCCGCTATCTAAAGGACAATTTTACTATCTAAAGGACAATTTAGCTATCGGTTGATCTGATCAGTGGTTTCTCCAACCAACAATATGTGCATGTTGAAGCAGTATCCCAACAAAAGGGTCATGAAGGCGCGCGATCATCCCTTCCCCTTCTTTGTCCAATCCACACCCCTTACTTACACATACCTACACTTACATGTACTGCACTACGAAAAATGTTAGGAGACCAGTCAGGAGCCTAGAGTTTATCCCAGCAGGGTCGGTGTCCTACTGCTTGGAGATACCTGGTTGAGGAAAATTGCGCTACCCGATGTGTAGGTCGGCGACAGATTTTGCTATCCAGCGGAGAAAGATCACCGCCAACTCCCGCGTTAAAAACATGCACACTTATAGGACTAATGACCCTAGCAGTTGACGCGCTCGAAAACATTCATCAATCAATCAATTCTTCTTCGCGGACACTCAGAAATTAGCACGACACGACACTAATCTCGTGATTCTTTGAAACATGGCGCCCTGACCCCGTCCCACGGAACCCGTGCACGAATGCGAGGTTGGCGGGCGAGCTCCGACAAGAGATCTCCCTCCTCAGCGAGGCGAGAGATTCGCGCTTAGGGATAATGCTCAAGAGCGCGGGAAGGGAAACGAGTCTTCGCGGCGCCCGAGGCAAGACAGCCGCCGCCACCGCCGCCGTCACTGCCGCCGCCGCTGTCGCCGCCGCTGCCGCCGCCGTCGTTGCCGCCGCTGTCGCCGCCGCTGCCGCCGCCGCCGTTGCCGCCGCCGCCGCCGCCGCCGCCGCCGCCGCCGCCGCCGCCACCGCTATGACCGCCACCGCCGCCGTCGCTGCCGCCGCCACCGCCGCCATGACCACCACCGCCGCCGCCATCGCCGCCACCGCCACAACCTCCGTCACTGCCACAACCGCCACCGCCACCGCCACCGCCACCGCCACCGCCACCGCCACCGCCACCGCCACCGCCAACGCCACCGCCAACGCCACCGCCACCGCCACCGCCACCGCCACCGCCACCGCCACCGCCAACGCCACCGCCAACGCCACCGCCAACGCCACCGCCAACGCCACCGCCAACGCCACCGCCAACGCCACCGCCAACGCCACCGCCAACGCCACCGCCAACGCCACCGCCAACGCCACCGCCAACGCCACCGCCAACGCCACCGCCAACGCCACCGCCAACGCCACCGCCAACGCCACCGCCAACGCCACCGCCAACGCCACCGCCAACGCCACCGCCAACGCCACCGCCAACGCCACCGCCACCGCCAACGCCAACGCCAACGCCACCGCCAACGCCACCGTCAACGCCACCGCCAACGCCACCGCCAACGCCACCGCCAACGCCACCGCCGCCGCCACTGCCGCCGCCACTGCCGCCGCCACCGCCGCCATGACCGCCACCGCTGCAGCCGCCGCCGCCACCCCGTCAAGGAATCGTCGTTTACGGTGCTGCGGTGCTTCTCTTTCTTCGCGAATATCTCCGCGTCTCAGGTTGTTAACGGGAAAAATGAATATTCTTTTTAACGGGCGCTTTATGTAAAGCGGCCCACTCTACGCCGTAATAAGAGCGTCCAATTTCTACGTGTTTCGCACCAGTATTAAATTACTTTGCATTTCGGGAAAGCAGTTCGTTTAATGGCGGTCTTCTTTCGCGTTTGGTGTCTATAGTTCTCGAGATCGAGGACTCATCGAAAGGACGCTTTATGTTCCATTTTTCAATAAGATTTCACGATGTTTCGTTGATTTAAGGCGTTCTGTGTAGGAAGTAGATGATAATTCTTCCTTTGAAGATATTCTCGCTTGGGGAGATTTAGCGACGTTCAATATACCTTGACAGAAATATTCACTGAAAGGTTGAAAAAAAGAATGGTCTGTCGCTTCAAAGTGTAAGTTCTTTGGACAAAATTACTGATTCCATTGTCACGACAAATGGTACTTTGAGCTAAATGTTTAACGAAAGCAAATGTAATATAAGTAGTAAATCATCTTTATCGAGATGAATGTAATATTTCCCATATTTTTATTGAAAACAGCTGTAAAGATTTGAATTATTTTCTATATACGTTAAATAGGCTCTTGTTTTAAGTCTAAGAGCTTGAAAAAGTAATTATTTATATTCGAATTCACAGTAAGTACAGTCTAATAAATCCAATGATTTATTGTTTTTCAAGATAAAAATATACAAAAACGCAAACATTTTAATGTTACACCGTTGTAAAAGTATTCTGACCTTTTCCTTGGAAAACTGACACTGCAATAATTTTTTTGATAACCAGGGGAGATTAACAAGTTCTCATCCATATATCTATAGTTTTTTTGTTGATGTCTTTCAATATTGACAAATTTCATATAAAATGTTACACAATAGTTTTAAATTTTAACTCTGTTTTTCAATTTTGAACCAAAGATATTTTTTCGGAAAAGATCTCCGTTAGGATCGAAACTTTAAAAGAAAATAAATTATTTTGAAGGTCGAAATTTTTGTACAAATATAAAGAGAAAAAACATTTAATATATTCCTTCCAAAAGGCATTACAAAATCCTTCCTTTTCCTGAATTACTTCATCATTAATTGAATACCATACTACATTTCGGCATTCTATCTGCAAAGTGGCATAGTCTGTTAACTACGAAGTTCAGAGAATTTATATTACCAGCCCCGTTTTTAAGATAAACAAGAGTTTCTATCTCCTCACGAATTATCTCCGCTTCATTTTCAGTAACGCACTTGGAAATGTTAGAGCAGTTAACATTTTCTCTTTGAATGCTAGATTTTTGAAAATAATATTCACTCGATTTTGGCTGTGAAGACAAACATTTTTGGATCACTGTACCAGAGGTTCAGTGTATTTGATATTTGCCCAATAAAATTGTTTCTCCACGATAGTTGCTTTTGTTGTTTTAGAGGTTCAGCAAAAGCACTTTTTGAAGTTGTATTCTCTTTGTCATCACACTCGTTTTCTTCTATTGTAAAAGATCTTTTCTCAGAGTTTACGATTTTCTATTCAGGTTGGATTTCACTTGTTATCTCTCAGTCCGCGTCGAAGTTTTCAGGATGAACAGTATTGCCATGGACGAGTTGAAACAATTTCTTCATGTCGCTTCAATTTTTTCATGGTGCCTTCTCTTTGACACTTTCATTCGCCGTAAATGGTACACAAATACCCACGAGATCTTCCCCTTGGATTCTTAGGTTCTGGGAATTCGCGTACCTGAGGCTAAGCATTTTCCCTTCTTGGAGTTTTACTATTTTCTACATTCACTATATCCGATGTGGGGAGTTCATTATTTTCAAATCATGTAATGTTTATTTGTAATGTAAGGCAAAGGGAACAAGTGACTTTGGTTTACTATAACCGAATGTTCACTGAGTTCTCTACATTGTGTTCTTCTTGTCCAGTACGTCACAGACTCGGCCGGAGCGTGCGCTATCTCGCAACGCTACAAACATTCAGACTCGACCGTATAAATTTATGATTTCGAATTATCCGAATGAAACCTTCGAAATTTGGAGTGATTATTTTTGAAATCGGTTCCAATGCAAGTTTTAATAACATTTGTTTTAATTTCCAATTATCCAATTTATCGAACATCAAATCAACTATTTTAAAAAGTTTCAGAATACAGTGTACATATTGAGATAAACTATGTCTTCTTAATTAGAGAAAGATAAAATAAATTAACTTTTAATTAATTTAGAAGATATTTATTAATTAAATATGTTTTTTCCCTAAAATAATGCAAGAAAAGAACGAAGGTCAGTAGCGAATGGAAAGGCACGATAGGTTATACAAAAGAACAAGGCGCATACAAGGCAATAAATATAAACGATTAAGAGCTCGCTTTTTAAATAGAAATTGAAATTGTCACAATTAAAAATTCGGAAAATTTAGGACTTTTCAGTGTGATAATTAATGAAGCCTGCCTGATGCGTAGCCTAGAAAGAAAGAGTTCCTGTTGAAAATCCTCTGGCCAAGAGGACAGTGAAAGACATTGAAAGGAAAGTGGAAAGTTACAAAAGAGAGACAATGTAAGATTTTTAAGGCCGAAAATTAGTTTAATTTTAAAAAGTAAATATAATCATGTATAAAATCACCATTCAGTAGTATTAAATTAAATAAACACTGCACCCATCTTTGCATGAAAGGTATGAATGCAGTATGTTTATTATTGTGAATGTAGAATATTTTTTAAGAATAATAATTTGCAATTAAAATGGCAATTGTATATGTAATGGTTAAAATACAAATCAACTCTGACCCGGCTACGAGGAAGATAATCTTTGTTTATTCAATAAATGGTGTAACGCATTATTGATTAAGCAACGCATTGCTCCAAAAATAGCGTGAATGCTTGTTATTTTCAATAATATTTTAGTGTGTTTTCCATCGATTTTAAATTCCTCCAAAGATAAACTTTCTATTAGCAGAGACCTCGCAGTGAGAGATGGATTTTCAGGATCACTCGTTTTATGATAATATTAAAAATAAAATTCTCTGATATTTGTTCGTTATTATTATGTCGTTATTAACATTATTGTACCGCAATTTTAAGATACCCGAGCCAGCCATAACAGAAAAAGGATGTATTGTAACAGCTCTCTCATCGGTTGTGGGGGAAATTCTCTTGGGATCATTGCTCTTTTGGAAGATTTTGTAAAAAAAAACCAACAAAGTCGTGGCCAAAGAACAACATAATTGGATAAGCGTGTAAAGCAATACATAAAAAACTACAGAATGGCAATAACATTGACACCTAAAAGGAAACAAAAAGATCTTATCAATATTAAAAGAACACCAGAAGGGAAAACCAACTGCAAAATCAATGTGAATTAATTTCATGTTCGGCCCACCTTAGAATGACACCAATATCTTTTGTGACTAAATGAATTCAAATTAAAAGCTTTGGATGAATGGAATCCCTGATGAGAATGAGGAGTGCTCATAACGCCACTTGTAAGGTAAGGGCGCATTCACTTCGCATGACAGAGTGTCATAGAGCATTCTGTTTATGAAAATTGCAGTTAACTGTCCCTCAACATACACAGCCCCAACATTAATATACAATTTCTGGCACGTCATTCTCTGAAATTACAAAAGAATAACTTGTGTTCAACTAAAATTAATATAGTTTTTGAAAACACAATATTCAAAGAAGTTCCTTGAAAAACTATAGAAAACATTACACAAGAATATATTGTATTCTATTAAAATGAATGAATATAGTTTTTTTGAAGACACAGAACATTCAAAGAAGTTTCATGAAAAACAGCAGAAAAAATTATCATTTGTTCCAAGATCTATTTTGTGACATTGAAGTTCAGTTAAATTCTTCCACAGTTCATAGCAAATACAATCTCTATAACACTTTTCATTATTTGTTAAAAGTTCTGATTGATTTCTGACTTGAATTTAACATTATTATCCAGAAAGTTCTCTTTAAAGAACAGAAACAGCACGTACATTTTATTGACGTAACTATATTCTTTCCAAAACCGACGACGTTCCCCCCTCAGAGAGAAACATAATTTCCCACATCACCTGCATTTTATAGCCAATTGCTTCAAAATTCTCAGTTCCTTTATGAAATACCGGTGGCCACATCAGTTACTGTGCAATTATTTTTCTCACACTACCGTAAAACACATCTGCATTTCGTACATCACAAGTTTACTACATTTAATTACCCGCCTTTTGCGGATGAAGCAAACTCGAAGTTTTGTGCAATCGCAGCAGTTTCTGGTGATAAAAAAACTAGGAGGAATTAGAAACTAGGAGACAGTTTTAACCGACCTTTATTCGGGCGGTAGCCTCGTTCAAGCAGCCAAAAGCCAGCAACGGGCAGGGCTGGCCCACGAATTTGCTTACGCGTCAGTGCAACAAAGATTCTCAGTAATTCCAGATTCTCTGTAATTCTCGCCAATTCCAGCATCTCAAGACACCAGCGCAGACACACCGTTGACCGTGCTTACCCCACCCATCTCCAACTCAACACCTGCCTCCCAAAAGCTTACTATCACCGTCCTGGCACTGCCTCGGCGGCTCACAAATTTCTCTCTTTCTCCGTTTGCCTGTCTCCCCTCTCCTCCGCGCGCGTCACCCGGGTAGGGTAGGGCGAGCCACCCCTCTTGTTGTCCCCCCCCCCAACCTCTGATAAGGCGTCGACCCGGCGGCGGGAATGAGCAGCAAGTCTCGCAAACGGACTTTACAATAACGCAATTCTCGATTCATCCCATATTTGGGCTGATCGGTTACAGTACAAAGGGGAAAGGTTTCAATATTCACAAATACACGTGGATAAAAAAAAATCCCTAATTATCTGAAACACCGCGATGCACAGTATTCTAGGAACTGCATGAACTGTACTTTTAGAAATAATATAGAATCAACCAAAATATAAGTTTGTTAATATCCAATTATGAATTTTATTTCAAATGTGTGGTTTGCAGGAAGATATTTAAGATACGTATTATACAATACGTTGGAGCCTTTCAAGACGTTTTGATGTAATGGCGATCTGTGGAATGCTTGTGCGTAACACTTCCTCGCCAGTGAATTTAATCATCACTTTTAGAAACTACGCGCAGTTTTTACTTAACAATGTTATAACAATAGGTTTCAGTCATTTTCAGATCAAAATTGCATTTTATAATCGAGAGTGAAGTCAGTCGCGTTCACGCAGCCTTGACAGCAGCTAAACAGCATCGGGATTCAAGGAGTGATACTACTCCCTGACTTTCGTTTGGTCACAATTGAGAGGGAATTCAATTTAGTGACCTCTGAAAATGCCACTGTTCAACCAGGTGTTCTAACTGTACTGGTAGATTGACTAATCATAAGGACTGCAGTAGAAAACAAAAAACATGGATTCTGGCTACACCAAGTGTTAGAGGATTTTTTTTCAAAATTTGTCAACTGCATTTATCCATTTTTTCGTCACCAGAGTCCTGTTATTAGAGTTTTTCTGCTGAAAATTCGACGCTTTTTTCCGCGCAGCATTACATAACTTTCTCTCTACACTAAGCGGTAGCAAGAGAGTAAAACTTAAAGGGTACACCAAGAACATCCTTGTTATGCAACAACCCTGACACTAAAATGTCTATCTTCAGTGGCAAAGGAAGTCAAGTAAAGCAAAGTATTTTCCGCAGCTATTACGACGGGTTACGTTAACATAAGAAAGTGGAGATAATAAAGTGCTCCGATTACACGCTGCTTCTCCTCCTGAAAGAGAACCGACAATGTTGCTTGTAACACTTTGTCATTTCTGAACACAAAACCATGGCGGCGTGTCGACAGTGACAAAGTGTGCCCGGTGGCCTCACACAACGGCTTAATTTCACATCGCTCTCCCATTTTTGCGGAATGGTCCATCAAGCTCCATTAGAAATTCGCAATATAGCTCTCTGACACCAAGCAGATATTGAGATTTGTGTACTCGTTGTGAAAAATTAAACCTCACTGTGTAAACAGAGCATTACATGTGCATCATTTGACCCGCGTTATTTGATGAATTTTTAATTGAAACTAGATTGTCAGTTACATTGGGGAAACGGCATAATGAGGCCTTCTGCTGTGACAACGGAGCTGTTTCATTACGAAAGAGTACATCTTGCATGACGAACAATTATGATGATACACTGGCAGTAACGTTCCTGTTAGGAAACATTTTATAACAAAGTTATAAAAAGGATACAAATAAAATTTGATAAAAGATTATCGTAAATGAAGTACAAAATTTTAATTAAACGTTTCTAACTTTCCTAAGTATCAATTTTATTTATTAACGAAGTGAAATAAAATAACATTCTACTGAGTTTCAACAAATGTTAAATTTAATCAAAAACATTGCGTCTTTTATGCTCTTCGCAATATTCTTGCTTCTGTATCGGATCTTTTATGGCAAGGAACCTGCTTTTATTTCGTTTGTACTAAAACTGCTCCAATCCGAAGCATATTTCCTGAAGCGGCCCAAATCAAAACCCAGCCCTGCCCGATTTCTGACCGGCGGCGGCGGCGGCGCCGCAAGCGACTTCTCGCGTCGGCCGGGCTTTAGGGCCCCAGGCGCGGCTCGTGCGGGGCTGCGCGCTCGTATCTCCAGAAAGGAGCGGGAGCCAGAGGACAGCGCCCTTAAACCGCCTGACCGATTGGAGCGGTGGCTGTGGGGAACACGCGACGGCCGTCCCGCCGGGCCCCGCCCCGCGCCCCCGCGCCGCCCCGACGCCGCCCCCGCCGCCCTAGCCGCCGCCGCCGCCCCCCTCGAGCGCGGCTGATTTACGAGCGACGGCGCGCGCTCCGCTGCGGCCGCTCCGGTAAAGGGGTGCGGGGAAACCGACCTGACGGCGGCAAGGGAAGTGCGGGCGATGGGGGAGGTACAGATGTCGGCGAGGAGGATGTGGGGGGTAAAGCACGCAGTGTCGGAGGCAGTGACGGTGTATGGGCGGTGGTAAAGGGAGTGGCGGTGACGGTGACGAAGGCGGCGAGAGAGTTAAGGGCGTTGGAAATGGTGATGGCGAGAATGATGTGGGAGGTAGTGATCGTAAGGGTGATAATGGCGTACTAGGTCGGTGCGGTGATGGCAATGGCAAGGGTGGAGAGGGCGGTAAGACTCGCATGAGTGACAGCAAGGACCGTGTGGAAGGTAAAGAAGGCGAGTGCGACTGCAAGTGCGGAGGCGGCGGAGCGGGCGACGTGGGAGGTGTACAGTGGAGTTGGCAGTGGTAGAGAGGAAGTGGTGCCGAAAGCATCGGTGTCGTGGGCTGCCGGGAGGAATCGAGAAGTGCAGCGGGAATGGTGGTAGAAAAGGTGGAAACGGCGGCGATAGGGCAGCAACGGTGGCAGAAGAGTGGAGGCAGAGTTGACTGCGAGAGTAGCGTCTTCAGCGGTGACGACGTCAGCGGTGTGAAGACGTTGGCAGAGAGAGGTTAGCCAGCGATAGAGACGGCAGCAAGCTGCGGCGGCGTTGAAGGCGTCGGCGTCGGCACTGAGAGCGAGGAGTTCGGGGCGGAAGCGGCGGCGCCGCCGGGCGGGCGGAGCGGAAGTGGCCGGGCAGCGCCAGCCACGCACAGGGCCGGGAGGGGGTGGAGGAGGTGGTGTCGGTGAGGTAGCGGAATCCAAAAGTTAAGGGGAAGCGCTGTGAATGGAGGTCGGAAACGTTGCGAGGCGAAGGTGATAACAGGAAAAACGCGGGTTGCGTGGATGGTCTGAGAGTGACGAAGAGGTGCTGGAGTCAGCCTCGTCGCCCGGAGGCTGGTTGGCGACAAGAGACAGGCGCAAGCGGAGATGACGACGTACAATTTGCAGAGAAATTCCCCGTCTGTTAGCACGCAGACTGCTGAAGCGGCAGCGCCGTGAATGATATTGGAGGTACGAGCTCGAGAAGGCAACACCGACTACAGAAGCGACGACGCGGTGGGGGAGGCGCTTGGCACGGAGGAGAAGGCGGCGGAGGCGGCGCCTGCGGTTCCACAATCGACGGCAGACAGACGGTCGAGCGAAGCGATGGGAGGTCGTGAACGCAGCAGGCGAGCAAAGCTGCGAAAGAGCGACTTGCGCCGGGGGCGGGGCGGTCCAGAGAGGTCGCGTTGCCGGTGGGCGGACGCACGTGGCGATGAGGAGGGACTGAAGGGTGTGACACAGTGGAACGGGACGGGGTGGTGCGGGATGAGATGAAAGGAAACGGGAGGACACGGGATGGTAGGCATTGGGACGGGAGGGGACGGGACGGGACGAAACCGTTGATTGTCTGGCAAACTCTAAGCTCCCGATATGTGTGGTAGTGTAGTGCACGTGTGTGTAAGCATGGGGTGAGGATAGGAGAAGGAATAGGAATGGAAGATTACGTGCAGTCCCTTTTCCGTTTGTTAGGGTTCTGCTTTGGCATTAGCGTGATATTGATCAAAGAAACCATGGACTAAAACTACCAATGAGAGCAGACGACCGCGTGAGTCCTGCAGACAATGGCTGTATTCGACCTACGAATAACTATGAAGATGATGTCGAAAACCCTGCCATGACTGGGAGGGAACGGGAGGGAATGGATGAAATAGGATGGGATGAGATAGGATGGGAAGGGATGAGACGGGGTGGGTGGGATGGGATGGAGTAGGAATGGGTAGGATGGGGTGGGGTAGGAGAAGTGGGGTGGGATGGGATGGGATAGGAATGGGTAGGATATGGTTAGGTAGAAGGGGTGGGGTGAGATGGGATAGTGTGGAGTGGGATAGGATGGGAAGGTAAGGGATGGGATGGCATGGCGTGGGATGGCACGGCGGGTGGGGGCGGGGCGCAAAGTGGGTGCGAGGGAGCGGCGCCGGGCGCAGGTGGCCGGCGCACGTCGCCTGCTTGGTCCTTTACGAGAGCACGTGCCACGCGCCGCGCCGGCGCCAGAGGCCCACGGGCGGAGCGCCTCCAGCGGCTTTGCGACTCCTTCAATTCGCAATCTCCACACGAGCGCCGCCCGCTTCAACGCGATTGTCGCCGACGCCCGAGGAACAGAAATGAAGCAAAAGGTTTCCAAAATGCTTGATGCGCCAACAATCTTCACAGGCATTCCCAACGGCCAATTTTTTCCACGTTTCCTTCTCATACTCTGTTCGTGTTACAAAAATAGTTGGGTCAAAGAATTTGCAAATTTTTACTCCATTCATCCAAACAAAAATTAAAAAGCTTATAATATTCAAATACTTCTTAATTTTATAAACAAATGATTACCACTAGTTATAATCGTAAGTTTACTAGTCCATTTATAGAGTAAAAACAAGAAGTGAAATTGTTGTTTTTATCTTACGAGAAGTTAAAATTGCTTGTACTAGGAGTCTTTGCAGGCAAATTGTTATTGTATAATACTTTCATTGTAGTTGTCGGTACTACAATAACATGAAATAATACTCGTAATGAGATATATTTCCGAAATTAACTCGCTATTTTATGGAAGAGATATTTTAAATTCTATATTTCATTTTATCGCTTTAATATTATGTATATATTTAATATTTAAAAAATTGTGAGAATAGTTTGACAAAGAATTGAAATAATGGTTGTTTTAATATTATAAATGTTATTGCATATCCACTTTTATTCACTGAATAAACCGAGGCTTGGATATTTTTGTGACCATGCCAAATGTTCTAGCTAGTGCGCTCACATATCTATTCAAAATCATTCAAGTGAGCAACTATCTACATATTCATATCTTTTCACATGAAAATCTCAAAACACCATCAATAAGGGTGAATGAATGGCCCTTTTACATCATTCGAAGATCTTCGAAAACATCACAACACTTTCTAAGGTCCATCTACTTTTCAGCACGTTTCCAAAGCCATTTATCAACTTTATATTCAATAACACAATATTCGTATGTTTTCTGTACACATTCAAATTAACTCTTCTTTCAATTTCATATTAGTTACACAATATTTCATTCCGCATGCTAAGCTAAAATTTTCAAAGGTAACACACTAATAAAGAAATGAAGTAAATATTTCTTGAAAATAATCCAAAAATATATAGTTGATTCCTTAAATGTGATAGGAGAAAGAGCCATTAAACCTTAAATTAAGCAAAATCTTAAGCAAAACAACTTTCGAAGCTAGTTCATTGTTCCGAGTGAAGTGAACGAAGTTAATACGCGAAGGACAGTAGCCAGAAAACAGCAGAAAGTATGCAAACATATGGAATACATTTTATCGCTTTGTTTTGCTTCCGATGAAACATGTTGAACTTTTTATTAACTTACGGAGAAAATACGACCAGAAATATAAAACGTGTCAGCCTCCTTAATCTTATGTTAAATTTTACTGCTCAATATAAAACGATAGAGTAGCGTAGGTTTTCATTAAACTTTCAGTAATCTAACTTGATAAAATCATTAATATTTGCCATGATAGTGTGGAACATACGTAATCTAGAGACCCTGAACTTCATCTTGAAGCCAAGCAGTCGATCTAACCTAGTGATTTACCATGTCGGTCGATAAATCACATTACCGTCGCATAATACTAATGACCGCACCCCATCCCTGGGCCCTCTGGCCCTGTTCTGGAGGGCAATGAGTAGATACAGGAACGTAATCAAGCTAATGACAATTCACAACGAAATAAAAGTTAACGTGTTTCCAATACGTTAGTTACTTGTTTAAAAGTAATATTTTGTTAAAAGTCAGCTTTCATTTTATAAAATATTTAGAAAACATAGTAGAATTTACTTTCTCTTCCTTAGGTCATAAATTAATCTAGTTGAAGATCCAACGTACCAAATTACAGGTTTATGAATCGCCATAGAGAAAAGCTAGTTAATCTATTGGAGAAATCTCTCTGATATGAAAGGTTCCTGCGGATTAATATTTTCTCTTATTCTCATGTATTTTTGTTGGATCATACGTATTGAGAAATGGTTCACTTTTTCGAGAATAGATGCGCTAAATATAATAATTAACTTGTTTTCATTTTATGTGACAGTGCAGCGCATCTTTCAGCTTATTAGTAATTTTTCAATTAGTGCTTCAACACAACATAAACTATTATCTCTCAAATCAAATGAACTCATTTTAACAAAATATATGTCCTGTTTCCACTTCATCTTCCAGTGCATGAAACACGGGAGTAAATAACATTTGTTTTACTTCAAATAGAATCCTTGTTTCTTTACCCCTACGCTGGAGAAGCTCCCACAGAGGAATTCTGAGCTTCGGTTTCCAGGCTCACCAGACGAACAAAACAAGCAAGCGGGGTTCAGGAGCGGTCGAGTTAGTTTCATAATTGCGCTTGAAAATTTGCTGAGCACCTGTTACACAGCAAATTCACACCGGTTGCCTGGCAACATCTGACCGACTCAGTCAACCTGCAAAAAAAACTCCACATGCGCACGAAGTTCCCGTCTTGTTTTGTGACGAGACTGAGCTTTCAGCCTCTTTTCCAAAGGCAAAAAGATCCCGACAGAATTTTTGCCATTTAATGTACCGTATAAACGGGAACGGTGAGTCTTTAAAAGTTTAACAGACTAAAAAAAGTTCTGGCAAAGTTTACCGAACTAATATTTGCCTGTGGAAGGTAAAGAAAACGTGTAATAAAACAATTCCAGTCACCTCCAAAAACAGAATTCCATTGAATCGATGAAAAACTCCATCTCCCGCCTCCAATCCAACTTGTTCGATTTTAAAGCGAGTTTCATCCGGGGCTCTAACAACACCGCGGGTAGTGGCCGGTCGATAAATCACATCGCAGGCGCAAAATACTAATGACCGCGTCCCCCACCGCCCTCCGCGTCGCCCTTTCCACTGCCCGCCCCGCCCCCGCTGCCGTCTCGCGGCTCTCATCACTACCCTCCTTTCTGCGCTTGCTGCTGCGCCCTTGCCTCCGCTGTTCTCACCGCTCCTCTCTTTCCCTCCCCGCTCCCCGCTCTGTACCTAATATCCTCCCCGCTGCTCTCTTCTAGCCCCATCACACACTCCGCTTTTCAGCTACTTGTCATTTCAACTGCCCTCGCCGCTACCTACATCGCAATCCTACCTGATGCTCCCGCTGCCCTCGCTGTCCTCCCCCTTCCCTCGTACACTCCTCACTTCCCTCTCCGTCGCTCTCCTCGCTGCACTTCCCACATTCCTCTTCAGTTCGCATTGTTCCACCCCGTTACCTCTCCCCATTCTCCCCGCTTGCCCAGCTGCTATCCCTACTTCACAACTTCTCTACCTGGCCCACTACCCTCCGTAGCATTCACCCACCACTTTTTTCCGCTGTTCTCCCTCCTGTCCTCCCCGTTGCCGTCCTCTGGCCCCATTGCCCCACCCCCGTTGCCCTCTGACCCTTCCCGCTGCGCGACAAGGCTTCGGCGGCGGCAAGAACGCCGCACACGCGCGCAAGAACGGCGCAGCGTCGCACGGCGCCGCCCCGGCCGCGCCTCGCGCCGGGGGCGGACGTGTCCCCCCGGCAACTCGGCGAGCGCCCCAACTTCGCTACGCGTGAAATGAAGGCACAAGGAAATATTTTTGTTCGGAGTTGCCAACTTCTGCGTGCATCCAGAGACTGATTACGTAAGTTTGCGAAAGACCACCCGTGGCCCACCCGCCCGCTGCATGGCCCCCTGGCGAAGCGAGGCGAGGCGACGCGCGCACTCGTACATGCAGAACAGGCCGTGACCTGAATTTTGACGTCCAATGATTCACGCCGATGGGCTTTTGTCGATTGTTCTCCTCAACGATAGAGTATTATGTGTAATTTAAAAAGGTAAAAATGCGAATTTTGAGTGAATTTCAAGCCTTTTACTATTTTTTTAAATGAAATTAAGTACTATTTAGCTTTATTTCTAAAACGTAAATTACGAAGAAGAGTTAACATCTTTGCCAACACTGAAATATTAAACAACAAAACAAATTCATTGTCAATCTAAATTATTCTGTCTCACAATTGTATGAAAATAGAATAATGGCGTTAATTTAAATTCCTTCATGAGTCAATCATTTCGTCACTTCTACCTCATAAATGAAATTCGAAAAGTTGGAACTTCGAAATGAAATATTCGATAAACGGAAAAATCAGTTTTTGCATTTTGATACATTATTTGTGGAATGGGTCGTATATATATCGAGGTCTTCACAAATAAACTAATAATTGTAATTATAAAATGTCATATTATTGTCAGTATGTACTTTAAACAATATTATAGAAGATAAAATATTTTTAAAATGCAATGATTATTTTAAAAAATCATACAAAATTTTGTAAAGAATAACTCGAGTAGAATCTGATAAAAGGATGCTTGTCATTCATTGAATTGGGCTGAGTACATTTCACCGATATTGGAGGCAATACATCGTTACGAGAGATGAACAATTCATACATGAGTTCTGTAATTCAAATCTTCACCAATATTGCAGAATGTGTGGCGAATTAAAGAGATATGGGGAAACATGCATCCCTTCAGGACTGAACAAGTTTTTTTAACAACACAAGCACCGCTACCACAATGTTTTGAAATCCATTTTCTTTATTATTATTATTATTATTATTATTATCATCAACAATTTTTTTTATTTTTATTTTTTTGGAACACAAATATTTTTCAGTTTTCTCAAATCTCTAATTTTTTTCAAACTGGACATAATTTGTACCCTCACCACAGAATACAATATTTGGAGAAAAATTTCACATTAATGCTGAAAGCTCAATTACGCAGCAGAATTAAACCAGAACTTACCAAAACGAAGCTTTCACTTTCCGTTCTCAAACTGAACAATAGGTCCGGAAGCGCTCATTTTATCAAACCCTCCTATTTCGTGGCAGCGAACGGGGCAAAAAGCGGGGCGCTAGTTGTGGACGTTGCATTAATGCAAGGCAGCTGGCCTTCATTTGGCACGCGTCTCCATCTCAGGGGCCCCGAAAGGAATGCTTAAGTAATGACGGGCGCATAAGCGTACGCAGCGCGGGCGAGTGCGGGCGGCGCGGCGCGGAGCGGCCGGGCTCTCACGCCGAGTGGCGGCGCAGCGGCCGACGCGACGCGACGCGACGCGATGCGACGCGACGCGACGCGACGCGAAGCGCCGCGGGCGCTCATCTCCATTGCCGATGAAGCGGCGCTGCAAGGCACGGCAGGCGCACAGTGGTGCGAAAAGAGCTTTCCACGCGTTTTCCACACATTCCATGGAGTAACGTTTAGATTGATTGATTGATTGATTGTCTAATTGATTATTTCGTGTTTTACTTTCCCGTATACGTACATATATACGGAGTAATATACGTAATATAGGGAATGTTATGTAATGCTGCGCGAAAAAAATGGCGAATTTTCGGCAGAAAATAATCATTGCCAGGCCCTGATAACAAAAGACTGGATTAAACCACTTGTTTATCATGGGAGGTGACGGTGTACTTACATGCTGGAGGGGGAGATCTGGAGCTGACTTGCACGCCAGTTTGCGGGATTTTTCCCATTCAGGTATCTACTCCCAGCGTCACACTGCCCCAGCTGGGACAAGCCCTAAGCTCCCGATTGGTCTCGGGACACGCATAGAAGTGTAGTGTTTAAGTAATGTGTGCTGATAGGACAAGGAAGAGGAAGGAAAGATCGCGCGCGGTTCGTCGTCCGTGTCTTAGGGATCTGCTCCGATATTTGCCTGGAATTAATCGGAGAAACCGCGGAAAAGTATCGATTAGAGCATCCGGCCGCTGGAATTCTCCTCCAACAAGGTAGAACTAGATCTAGCTAACCAGCTAGTGACAAAAATCCTGGCAACGTCGGAACTCGAATCCTACGTCTAAGGTACTGTAGTGACACCAGTCGATCAGTAGCCGGTCAGTATTGCTATATTGTAGGAGTGTGTTTTCCTATAATGTAGGAATTTTCGGGTTCGAAGCTTAACCAAGTCAGTACAAGACGGTCCAAACTCATTTTACTAGAATGCTAAATTATTTTCAATACACTAAAATTGATAATTTCATTTGATAAAAGTATGAAAACAATAAAATATTAATGTGTGGTTACTACAATTTGGCAAGAAGTACGAATATTACACTAAAATGAAAAACGCTGAAAGCGTCTTTCAGAAGTAGAAATTTATAAAGCACAATTATTTTTTTGTTTCCATTTACTTAAAAATATCGAAACTTTACTTCTTTTTTTGACGTGCACTGCGTTCGACGTGGTTCAGGCCAGTGTGTGGCGCCGCGCGGCGCGAGGTTCGCAAAAGATGGAGCCTGCGCTTACGGGTGGATCGCGCCGCATCGCTAGAGTAGTTTAAGAGCGGGTAGTTGCAGCAGCCGCAATATGTGCTTGGAGCGTTTGGTGATTTTAAGGAGGGACCCAACTCGATGGCACGGAACTGTTCGCCCCAAGTCATGCACGCGCAGTTGCAGCAACGACCAGCAGTTGTGCTTTGAATTAGAGATGCCTTTACGGTTTTATGAGATATGTGGCAATCACCGATATTATCACAATCGCCATCATTAACCGGCGCCATTTCATCAATTCACGGATTAGGTTAAAAACCCTGCTCTGGAGATGTCTGTTAACCATTGATTAATTTTGTTACGCTTGATTGATAGTACGAGATATTTTGTGACTGCACGCTTGTCACCACTATGCAATCGGGTGTTACTTTGGGAGGGAAACATCTCTTCAAATTTTGGTTAAAGGCATGAGGAGTTTGTAGTTTCATTACATATAATAATTATACTTAATATGATTATTTTCCTTTCTGTAAAACCACAGATGATAGGAAAAACTTGTTTCCGAAAAATATCAGGATAATGGTTTAAAAATAAATGAAATAACTGTTGTGATTGATATTTCTTTTATCCCTATTAATTATGGAGTACCACAAAATATCCACATTAGGGAGTACCACATTAAATATGGAGTACCAAAAAATATGTAGTATTTTTTGTTGTAAATTTTCTACAGATTTTCTCTTTTGGCGATGTAATTGCACGGGTTATGATATTTTATTATTATTATTATTATTATTATTATTATTATTATTATTATTATTATGAGTATTATATGATGTTTAATTTTTTGAGGCTGATTAACACTACTCTAGAATCTGAGTCCCCACTAGAGAATCTAAGAACCTTTTGTGAGATTTCATAAGGGGTTATTATTATTGCGGGTTTTATTATGGACTCTTGATAACTCAAATGCTTACATGTAATGATAACTCAAATGCTCAATGTAATCGCATTATAACATTTGAACATTATGTCGAAATATTTGATTTAATAACTACACATTGTTCTATTCTTCCCAGTAAGTATTTTTTTTCTTAATACGTAGGGTGACAAAACATCAAGTTTCCCTTGCGAATACGTTGGCGGAGATCTGAGCCGTCGTTTGTTTACGCAGCGCTCCTTAGACCCAAAATGCAGCGGTGCACGGCGGGAAGCATAACCTACGTTCAGGACGTTATGCAATTAAACTAGTAGTGCGAAAACAGGACGTACTTTATCGCGCGTAATTTCACGCAAAACTACGCAAAATATTTTCAAATTTTCGAACGTACATGATCGTATTTCAAAATATAATTTTAGGAAACAGATTTCATTAAGGGAGAAATCTCTATCTTCATAATTGTATTTGTAAGAAGACACCGAAAAAAATTTTGAATTTTTGCAGTTTTGAAAAATCAGAGTTTTTAACGAAAATGAGACCTGCGGATAGAAAATGAGAGATCTCTTAAATTTCATTCACACTATCCAAAAACAAAATTAAATCAAAAACGATTGAGCAATTTTTTTGAAAATTTTGAAAACTTCCCAGGGGCTTCATGTAAAGAACCTCTCAAAAATCAAAATATCGTTTTCAAATTCAAGAAGCCGCGATGTCAGCCAGATCTATTGGTAAATATCAATTTTGGAGAAAAACAGCAGAACGATTTAGCAGCTAGAGTTGTTCACAGGCAGACGGACGACCGGCAGACGCTTTGCCGCCAATCAATTTTGGGGTATCAAAGACACACAAAACATGGATTCTGGCTACATCACGTGTTAGAGAATTGTTTTCTAAATTTAGTAACTGGATTTATGTAATTTTTTGTTACCAGGCCCTGTAATAAGCGTTTTTTCTGCTGAAAATTCGCAGTTTATTTCGCGCAGTATTACATAACTTTTCTCTCTACTCCGTAAGCGGTAGCGAGAATGTAAAACTCCTAGAATGGTAATTTTTATTTTAGTGCATGAACTGATTTTCTTTTTGCACGATAGATAGTTTTTAATTGACGAAACTGATAGATTGTATAAAATGCTTCGAAAGCGAATCATTATTTCTTTCATTTCTATTATTCATGATTATCTAAATAAAGCGTCACCTTCATGTGGAAAAATCGTTTTGCACAGTGGCGCAACGTCTCCAAATGAATTTTTTTCACATGTCACAACATGACGCACAGACGTAGGTAGATAAAACCTACAAACTCTTTTTAAAAGTAATCACGCGTTCGTGAGAAAAATAATTCAGGGTCATTTTGTTTCATCTATTTGCGAGCTTTCTGGTGGACACGAATCTCAGTGTATAGAAATATTAGAACAAAATAAATACTGAAATATGAAACTATTGATACTTTGTTCAATGTTAGTTCGTTTCTTAAAAGGGCGCGAGTAGACAGCAAAACATTTCAGAATTCATTTTAGATGAACACGCGACACGAAAAGGTTTCTTCGGATGTTTTGCTCCTCGCGTGACCACTCCCAATTTCCGCGTGGGGTCCCAGAGGTCGCCGCTTCCGGGAGCCAGCTTGAGCGGCCTGCTCCCGAGCGCCTCCTCGGAATGCACGATGCGTCCTCGCTGCGTCCCGCGCATTCATCAACCCGACACGGAGACTGCGGGGGAGCGGCCGGAGTTACTGCTGACCTTTCGAGGCCGGGGCTCCAGTGAACTGGTAGGATTGGAGAATGAACTTAAGGGAAAGCAATGCTCAGAATAGAGTAGCTTACAGTTAGTTGAGAATGGTCGTGAAGATGACAGGCGCAAGTGTACAGTTAGTTGGATTTTGGTACCGTAATTGTATTTTCTAAGGAAGACGAGTATTGAAATTATTTTCTCTGGGGCATAAATATATTTTCAAGTATACTTAAATTAACATATCAAATCAACCCAAAAATTCTCCAAATCATGTGTATGACTTTTGCTAGGTTAATGTTTCGTATTTTTCGAAAATACGGTTTACCGAAAACGGGACTTACACCATGTTTATAAGCGCACTTTGCATCATTCGAGAGAAAAAGGGAAAAAATGGAGCCGTTTTTTATTAAAATTGTTTTAAAATACCCTGTAATTTTGCCAAAACTACTCATATTTAAAAAAAAATGTTCATGACCTTTTTGAAAGATGACATTGAAGAACAAATTTATTTAATGATCTTTTATTTTCAAAATTGTAGTTTTGTATTGTTACTTTCTTGGATTTTCGAAATGTAGGAAATCCACATAAAATACGACTTCCACCATTTTAAGTGTTTTTTTCTATGGCAGGAAAAAGTACAATACAAAATTGGAGCCATTTTTAGATAATTTTGAAAATGTTGAGGCTTCATGCAAAGTACCTCCAAAAATTATAATATTCATTTGAAACTTGCAGGGTCTAGAATTAGAGATAATAAATAGGGAAAATCAATTCTGGTTAAAATCATCTGAATGGTGGGTAGACGCGGACGGGCGGACGGACCGACAGACGTTTTGCTGCCAACCAAATTATTTGGTATCAAGGACTCACAAAACGGGGTTATGACTACACGTGTTAGAGGAAATAATTTACTATAGAACAAGATTTATCCTCTTTTTCGATTCGAAGGCCACACAATTAGTGTTTATTGAAAAATCTGCACTTTCCGCTGCAGGATTGCAATACTACGTCTTTACTATGTAATCATATAGTAGGAGAGTAAAAGTGTTCAGCAAGAAGGGTTTGCGCAATAATCTTACAGTTCTGTATTTCTGAATGTCATAAGAGTCAACTTTGTTGTAAAAAATTCCTTCGTGAGAAATTTTATTGAATGATGCTCAGAATTCGCCTGATCCATGACTATTTGCATAGCACAACGGTTCGCCACTTACTACTCTGCGAGTTGTAAACAAAATAGCCTCTATCTCTGAATGCATCATTTGCCGGCATGATGGTGTCTGTAATAGCGCGACACGCTCAACAAACTGCGAGTATATCAGAGATAAAACGTATCTGGTGCCCTTCTTATTCTTAGGGATGATTGTTTACCGCACTCTTATGGATGATTGTTAGAAGAAGTTAAAATAAAATTTTATTGTAAATTTTTAATTCTCTTTGAGAATAAGAATGTTACATTTCGCAAATTGGGCTAACCAAAATCAAAAGTATATGGTTCAATAAAATATAGACAATCAGCTGTATATATTTCCTAATTATATCTTATCATATTTAAAGGATTTTTCAGTGTTTGCAGTATTATTGACAAAGTAAAAATGCAATAATATTTCAACAACCCAATGAGATGCCAGGTTCAAACAAGGGATCGTTCACGTTTATTCCTCGCAACATTATTGGCTTCAGGAAAAAATTGACATTATGGCCTGACACCACAGTGATTTTGCAATAATTCACGTTTATTTCAACTAATATAATAATTTACAAAATTCTTTGAAATAAACATAGATACAAGGGAGAACTTTTCAGTCCTTCGTATTCATTGTCAGTCGCAGACCAACGACTAAGACACATTTGCCCCCTAGAGCTAGCCATATCGTAAAAATAATATGCTCAAAGATGTAACACCATCAGAGTAGCTGTTGTTTACATTTTAAGTGTAATAAATTCACAAGCTCATCTCCGTATATCTGAGAGAAATGATTGCAAATGCAATCCCTTAACGTCCAAAGAAGTAATTTACATTATTCACATCTGGGCAGACAAAGCATATTTGAAGAATATCACATCGATTTATTACTGAAATGAAGTTGCATTATACCAACCCGTAGTCAAACAAAATAATGGTCATTCAAAATCCCTTGCCGGTGCTTCATGTGAATTGTGAAACTGAATGATAGCAGTCATCTGACAATATTCAATCTATTTGAAGTACATAACTGCCCTCTCAGTCATAACTATAAACTACACAAATTATCAGGAGGTGCGATATGGCGACCAGAGAATGAGATTAGCTACATCATCCTAGTGGTGGCGAATCAGAAATCGTAAAACTTGTACTAACCGTGTATCAGCAGAAGCCCTAAATCGTATGACCCTTCAATGATTGATTGATTGATTGGTGTTTCCGGGCGCGTCAACTACTTAGGTCATCAGTTCCGTACGTGTAGTGTGTGTTTTTTCTTGGGAGGTGGCGATGATATTTTCCCCGCTGGATGGCGAGATCTGGCGACCGTCGACTAGCGGGATTTTCCCCTGAACCAGGTATCTCTCACCAGCGGGGCAACGCCCCAGCCGGGACGAGCTGTAAGCTCCCGACCGGTCTCCCGGCATGTGTGGTAGTGCAGTGCATGTTAGTGTAAGTGTGTATGTAAGGTGTAGTGTAAGTGTGAGGAGAGGATAGGACAAGGAAGAGGAAGGAAAGATCGCGCGCGGTCTGTGGCCCGTTTGTTAGGATTCTGCTCCGGCAATCGCCTGGTGTTGATAGGAGAAACCAAGAAAAATTACCGAACAAAGCAGCCGACCGCTAGAATTCTCCTCCAGACAGCGATTGAATTCGACCTAGCTGACAAGCTAGTGTCGAAAATTCTGCCGCCGTTGGGACTCGAACCTAGGACATCCCGGTCAGAGGGACTGTAGTAACATCAGGTTGATGTACTGAGCCATCTCTCCCGGCGTATATAACCCTTCAATGCAAAATACCCTTTTAAGGCATGTTCCTTTCATCTCTATTCGGATGTCAATAGATTTGTCTTCCTGGGGCAAGATGTGTGGGGATGGAGGGTCGCCGTAGGATTGCACTGGTCTGGCTGCCTACAATCACGGTGACGTCCACTATTTTCCTTTCTTCCGACTAGGGGTGCTATCTCACCCACACTAAGCTTCGCGTTGCAGAGTTAACTATATTACATGTTCACACACGACCGACGCTTTTGTCCAATGGTTCTTTCATTTCGTCCATAGTGGGACAGGCCGAACGTTAGGCGTTAAGAGTACAGCCACCCTTGGTGCACGGGCAGATGGCCGGTCGGTCGAACGATCGGGAAGCCGGGCTGGCGAGCGCGGGCGAGGGTGGGAGAGCACAGGGGAGGTTGGGCGAATTGGCGTCGGGGTGAGGCGGAGAAGGAGTGAAGGGGGTCGGAGCCGGGTGCGAGGGCGCATGGACGGCGGGTATGCGGGCGGGCGCGACGGAAGATAGCAGGGCAGGCATGGGAGCGAGGCAAAAGAGCGAAGGCGTGGTGGAGATGGCGGAGGCGGGGTGGAGCCGGAAGCGAGGGCACCAGGGCGGGCGGGCGTGAGGGCAGGTGCGGGGTCGAAAGGCGGCGAGGTGGGGGCACGGCGGCTGGCAAGGGGGCAGAGCGCAACCCAGAGCGAAGGCGGGTGCGATGGTGGCTGGGCGGGGCGCGGGGGCTAGCAGGAGTGGGCGGGATCGAGGAAAGGATACGGAAGGCCCAAGGAGGGGAAGTGGAGGGGCAGTTGAGCTCGTAATCTACAAAATGAGAACGCGCGATCCCAGTTGCAATTCCCGGAAGGGGAGCGCAGAATTCTGCCACTGCTCGTTGATTGGCGTGCACTTGTTCAACTTCCACGCCAAGGTACACAGCGCGGTTCCGCCCCCAAGAATCTTCCCCTTTGGTAGGGAAATTAAGCAAGGCGGAGCTGATTTAATGCGAAGAAAGAAATTAGGGAGTCAAATAAAAATTTAATGCATCGGCGAAAGTTAATTTGGTGGTGGAAAGCGGTAACGTGATTCTTTGAACATTTGTGTTGGAAGTTCCAGTAGTATTTATTTTTTATAATTTTTTTTTACTCTACATTTTGTTACTAATTGCAATGTGAAGTAATATATCAAAATAACTGGTAGATATCAAAAGCTAAAAAATTACTCGCTATTATGAACAAATAAGTTTCGTTTAATGATGAAGAAAGACGTTGGAAAATAACGTTAGTTTCTATTTGAAAAAAGCACATTCGCCGTATATTGTGTTTTACGCTCACTCTCCCATTTTCCGGTCTGGCAGACCGCTTCACCGCCACCCTCTTCCTTCTTCCAATGAAATATTATTTTAATTACCATGCTCTCATCAAAATCTCTTACTTTTCATTATTTTATCATGCTGGTATATTTCAATAAATGTCAATTAGTGTTCATATACTATCATTTGCTTTCTTATTGTCGTCGTAGTTTTGGAAATGCCTATGGAACTTTTATCACAGTTTTTGCTCAAATGTCATAAAGAAGATTAATGCAAACGCATTCACATAAATAGAGTGTCCCAGCTCCAATTACCAACGTTGAGTTGGCAAGAGAAAATAAGATCGCACTCAAGGAAGGAGAACAAAGGTTGAAAGTAAAAGTAAGCGCATTATGCCCATTCGGGCAAACATTCTCCAATTGCGGAATGTTGTGAACTCCACTTACAAAAGTCTGGAGTACTCAGAAACTTCGATACGCCGCGACAACGGCAGGCAAAAGCGCATGACGTCACGGCTAGTGGGCGCTCCTTTTCTGAGAAGTGCGAGAGAGCTATAAAGTTTCTATCAGGGTCGTTTGTCTCACTCGACCACTCGCCCCGCACTCAAGCCATCTTCTCCAAGCGCGAGACCGGAGCTGTCCATTTTGCTTACATGTAAGACAGATGAAAAAAGAAAATGCGTAATAATGCATGCTACTTAGTGGGAGAGATCGGGGCTGGTTAGCACCAGTTTTTAATTTTTTGACCGTTTTCGAAATTCCAGTTTTGTTTTGACAAATTTCATTGAATCAATAGAAACTCATTCATTAGACTATCTTATACCATTTACTTATTTGTGAATGCGTGACTGTCATAGTATTAGAATGGTTCAAAGTCTTCAAGTCAAGATGTAACAAACAACCCCATAAGTTTATCACCGTTTGGTTTTGCAGAACAGGTTTACATGGCAACTACAGCGATCTCGATAGTTTCATAATTAAAGATTTAAAATCAGCCTTTTATTTGATTAAATTAGTCTTTTATTACTTATCCATAATTTTTTTGCCGTGATTGGATATTTCACGCTAAATAGAACTTAAACTTGCGACAGACGAACATGTCAAAATTAGAGAGATAATCTACAAAGAAATGAAAAAAAAGTGAAACTCATCCTTACTGCACTCAAGCTGAAAATAAACAAACTCATTAGAAAACTGAATATCACCGTTCAATCAATGTCCACAAGTCGTACTGATCATGAGAGGAACGACAGGAGGTGAAGCCACTCTTGCGAAGGGCTCCCCATCGTGCCCGACGGAAGTCCCGCTCTTGTGGCAACAACCCGAAATGTCTAGTCGACCTCTGTCGACCTCTCTGTGTAGTCGACCGATGTGTCACTCGCTCGTGTCACAGTGAGCTTACTTCGTTATCCTGGGGAGACCAGAAACACGGACCTAAAGCATAGCACCAACCGTGAATTAACATCAAACGGTCCGCTTTTCGAAAATACATGTTTCTGCTTTTGTAAATATTCAAGAAATGACATAAAATTTTATTTTATTAAAATGGTAGGCAGTAGGACACTAGTAGTATCCACTACGTCAGTAGTGGCCATTTCAAGCACAAAATTTGAACAATGGGAATTGAGAGCTTCCCACTTGCTTATGTCTGCTAGTAATGAGAGTTAGAGAGAAGATTATTTATATTCCTTTATTTTATATTTAAAGATAAGATTAAAACATCTTACTAATATTGACATTGCAATAATAAAATATAAAAGTTACTTTTTTGCACTTTTTTGGTCTCATTCACGTTCAGGGGCAGAATATCGATTGGCCAATACTAAGCGAAGTATCTGATCTCATACCAACATTTTGCAATTTTAAGTGTCCTCCACTGGAACAAAATCGGGGTTTGGAAATAAATTAATAAAAATATAACAAATGAAAATGGCTATTTTTAGACATGGGATATATTCATAAAGAGGTCTCCTAATTGCTCATTCAGTTTAACACAATAAATCTAGTATAGAAGCCAAAACTTGTGTGAAAATCACAAACATACTACCACTGCTGGTGTTTTTACCCATGTTGTGAATAAAATATCAAAATATTTCGTTTTCAATTTGTGAAAACTATTGGCAGCCAAAGGATATACGTAGCTCCTTGATACTGTGGCAAACAACTCGAATCTTAAATGTGTCATCCAGCCCCGAACGCGATTTTATTAAAGATAGCCGCAGAAGTGACAAAGAAAATCAAGTCAAACAGACAAACAGTTGGCAAGAAAATCAAGAATTTCTTTGGAGGTTTCCGCTCAAAAAGTGAGTGAAGAAATTGCTTCCCAGTATTACAGAAGGCAGCCAATTAACTACGAAAATATTACTCTCTAAGCTCTAAAACACATTTGAGATCACGATTTCATCATCGTTGCACTGATCTCACTGAGACTTGGGAGAAAAGTTTGTTAGGTCGTGAAGGTCACGTGACACAAAACTAGAGGTTATGGAAGCTACGTGACTGAGCTGAGAACCTGAGTGCCAACAAGGCCCGGTCTCCCCTACAAAAATGTTTGTCGATTCATTTTGTAATAAACAAATGAGGCTAAAATTAAAATTATAATGTTATAGGTACGTAATGTTATTTGATATTTTTATCTTAAAAGTTTTGTGAAACACTATCAAAATGAATATGGAGGCAGTATAAATGCATAATTCATTCAATGAAATATTGTCCTCAAGAACCAAGCAGCTATATGTTCGAATTCATCAAAACAAAACAAGAATCAAGTTCATCAGTGTTTGGAATAATAATTATGCCTCCTATAATTTGTAATCTTGTTTTGAGTCGTTTTGTTCTGTATAATTAAGTTTGGTCATTATATTAGTAGTCGAGATATTACAAATCGGAGAGAATTATTCCTAATATTCAAGGGCGAAGAATACGGCACATATGCAAGCATGCATAAGCAAGAAACAACTACCACCGTGAGATGTGATAGAAATATAAATGTTTACCAATATATTGACTCCAAACAAAACTACACACAGTAATCATTCTTACAACTACATTTAGTTCGTATATCTGCACATAATGAAAGTATTAACGATACTGAAATAATATAGAAGTAAAATCAAACATGAAATCATGAACACAATAAATGGAAGTTACAGAGAAAAGTCTTCGAAATTATTCACATCAAAGAAACGAAAAATTATCTAGTGTAATTATGAATAAACTTTTCAACCATTAAAGACTACTATAACAATTATATTATTGCTTTTCTGGTAATATGGAATTGGTGCTAACAATTTTCACTTTTAAGTCCCTCAAAATCGCTAATTTAGAACTCTTGAGAGTCTTTAAATAGTTAAATTGAAACAATTCCGATTCTAGTTTGAATTCAATTCGCGTGAGCAGAAACAAGTCACGCGTGAATTATGCTCTAGAAATAGGAGAGCAATTTGGCTCTGGATACGTCATTGGAGTTTTGCACAATTCTCCCGCTCGTTTTTTTCTTTTTTTTCTCGCTATAGCCGAATAAAGGGTGAGTATATTCTATGTGATATAATATAAAAGGTTCACACAATAAATACAACAAACCTGGATACAACAATTGTATACAATTATTCGTAAGCAGTTTCTTCTTCAACTTAAAATTTCACAGGTAAAAGAATACTACGATTCTAACTCAGCATTATAGACTCTCATATTATTCGTTTTTCCAATTTCCAAAGTGCACAATGATGTTAGTTTTGATTTACTAGGAATGTTTGTTAGAGAAAATGATATAGCTGACTTTTATAATATTAACGTACTTGTTTTCAAGACGAAGGAACGTGCTTGAAGATATATGCAAACTACATCGAATCAAATGTCAATAAAGACCTCAAAAATTACGTTAGAGTAACCTAATATCAATATCGTGTCCAACATTTATAAGAAGACTCCACATTCTAAACAAAAATCAGAAATCCTCTAAGAATGTGAGCCGTTTTTTATAATATTCTGCACGTCATCGCGTAGTTGTGCAAGACAGAATTTCATATTCAGATCCTGATCATTTCATTTCTTGATCCACACGAAGTAAATGAAAACTTAAAGATAAACAGTCGGGCCTTCTTTCGGCTACATTTAAGGGAGCAAAATTAATGACGTTAAACGTCAGAGCTTTATAAACATTAAAAAAATTGTCACTAAAATATTCCATAATTTAAAATTATTTAATTAAGAGAATTTCCCTAATGATTTTGGTCAAAGAGTTAATGAATAATTAAAATGTTGCCGAAAATTCGGAGCCACAATACAGAAAATACGAGAGAATTGTCTGTAACAATTATTGTTTTTACGCGCCAGTACTCGCGCGGGGTCTTTGGTTTCAAGGTGTATGCTTTTGGGGTTTGTTACTTCTCGGAGATGGGCTTCACGCTCACCCACTTCTAGGCTCGCGAGGAGTAAGATCAGTAGAGGCATTCACACTGTCATGAAAATTATGGCTACCGAACTGCGGGATCCGGATGCGTCGCCTCTCTCTAAACATAATTCTCACTTTCGAATCAGAAAGTACTTCTTAGCAGAAAGTTATATCGATATAGAGAAGCTACTATATTTACAAAACCAATATAGCCCAAGTCTATACACCAGTGATTGTTGGTAATGTTTGTTTTAATTTATATTTTCTGAAGGTAGATACATGGGTAGTTATATTGGTAATGTCTGGCGAATTCTTATCGCCGTATTATTGTGTAGAGATGCGTTATTTCTTTTTTTCCTGCTCATCATATATATACATGTGGTTTTAAATAGAGATGTTTAAAATGCAAACGACCACATTAGTAAGAGGATAATTTAGAAAATGTCGCAATGTAGCGGCAATTTTGTTGTTAGTTTACTTCGTGTTTCGCAGTTTATCATCAATTGCTAGTGATAGATAAGCTAGCGCACGAATCATGACAAACAATGACTTATGACAAAATTTTATAATGTCTATATTTGCTTTTTTAGTATAAATGCTTTTTTTGCATAAATATATTTTTTTTAGAATTATTGAACTTTTTGTATTGTATCTATTATTTGTGTATACAATGCTAAGATATCAGAAAATTGACCATGATCCAAAGTGACCACTCATTACGAAACCTTCAATAAACGACTGGATTTTTTAAAATACGAAATAATTCCTAAAAGTATACTAACAGATTTTTCTCCATTTCCCTATTTCCTAAATACCAGCAATGTTCTGAGAACACGGTCGATTGACAATCCACCGAGGCAACCGAAATTTTAAGTAGAAATAAAAGTAAATTCCCAAAATGTTTCAGTGTTGCTAATGTTAGACTACTAAAATATACACATCATTAGATGTTGAGAGATCCTTCTCCACGTTCAAACTGATCTTCCCCAATCGTCGCAGATTTGAAATTATGATCCATGAAAATTTACTGATAATGTATTGCAATGCAAACTATTAAGAGTAAAATGTAGAAGAGTTGTAAATATGTAAATCTAGTTTTACATTAAAATCTAGAAAATTGTTTTGTACTTTTGTTTACAAAATAATATAGACAAAAATTACAAACAATTTTTAATTTTATTGTGTATGTAACTTTGTGCCTTTTCCCCTTGTTCTTGACATTTTCAGTGCCTTTTTCGGGGCGAAGACGCCTAAAAGACAATTATTTGGTGCCTAAACATCCGAGGTCGAGTAATAATAGTAAATTAGAGAATGAGAATTAATTTATTTATATAAGTGTTTGTGAACAGTCTAATAATAGATCTGTAAAAGAGTAATCCAATATCAGATTAGAGAAAGCACTTATTAGTTAAAGGATTTTTTTATATTTCTTTTTATCCTAATGCTTACAATACGAAACAGTTATAAAGTTAGTATCTGATTCCATACTTTTTGTTTCTTCCGTAAACTGTTTCTCATAGTTTTATTAATTTTCTTGTCTCATAATTTGAGAGAACGTATAGATTGAGAGAACGTATTGTTGGAACATTCATTAGATTTCCTTCTTCTTCTTTTTTTCTCGGAGTATTCAAATAACTTACTCGAATTAACATGTTCACAATGGACACGCTAGTAACGGAGTGTTAAGTAACTTCATTAATTAATTCCATTATATTGAAGCAAATAATTATTATCTGATGTTTATTTTCGACGACATTTTCGTGCACTCATCAAGAACATGTAAACTCATCAACCCGTCTACGGAATAAAACAGGACACGCTTGATGCTTAAAACTGAATAAACACAAAGTTTATAAGTCAATACAAAATGTTTTTTAACATTTGAATAACAGAAGCACTTTCTAAGTTCATAAACTTATGGTTTTTTCAAGACCATAACATTACCAAATTTGATTTTTTGAAGATTAATATTTGTTTGTTTTAAATGACCGCTGAGAGAAATGAGAAGAGTTTTCCTAAATTAGTCAGTACAGTATAACCAACCTACGCACATGTTTTCCCTCCAGAGCCATTAATACTCAATAATGAAGATTAATTCGCGCCCGTCATGTGGAAATGCACGAGCAAACGTGTGTGACATGCACTGCCCAGCGCGACAAACGCGCCTAAAAATTGGAGGGTGTGTCCTTGGCAGCGGATGATAAAAGACGTGTGAGAACAATGAATGAATGAGCAAAATTTGACGACTAAACCAGTCTGCTTAATATCTGCTCGGTTTATGACCTAAAACACGTCCTACTTATGAAGGTAACATTTCTAAAATATTGCCAGAGTTCATTGTTTCTTCCTATTTGAATAACACTGGGGGTATCATTTTTTCTTCGTGATGTCTTTATCACAATGAAATTACCATTATAACTCAGAACTGTGTTTCTTTCTTGTGTCTGTCATGGCAAAATATATTGGAGAGACATGACCTAAATTTATATAACTTGAATGTTTTTCTTCCCATAATGCCTCTTCCAACAACTGTGCTATACCCTTTGGGTGCCTTCCACTACGCACTTTTCAATTAATGTGACATAATTTACTACATTAAAAAAGGAAATTTTAAGTTCAAGTCCAGAGGAAAAATAGTAATAATGAATTTAGCTGTGAATACTTGGTAACGATTTCTATGTTCTAAACCGTTTGAAGAAAATTTCATTGCGTGTAATGAACGTTTAATCTTCGAAAAAATGATAAAATTATAGCTTTTCAGCAAAGTAAAAATGTGAATTAGGCGTATTTAATGTACATGTGCATATTTATTATGCTCAAATTATGCTTATTTATTTCTAAATATCGTCTCAGTAAATGGCTTGTTTCATTCGATTTGGCTTGGCCACTTTATTTACGGCTACATTATTCACAACCATCTATTCCCTGAGCAATAAATGATGATACTAGGTAAAGGAATAATATTCAACTGTCGACAGGAATTATTCTAAAGTTCATGTCATGATCCGTAATGACAAGGTAATTAGTTTTAATTTCGATATACCTGCTTTAAAACATACTAGATACAAATTTCGAAAATATATTTTACTTATAAAAATACCAAATTAATCAGGTATCAAAAATGCAAATTGAATGACTTTTTGTGTGTTATTTTCACGAATACATTTCTAGAAAATGCAATTTAAAGGCTATTTAGCCCAATTAGTTTCTCATTACATAGCAAATAATGTCAAATAATTGTTATAAAAACGCATGACTTCCCAAAACAAGTGTCACAAATCGAGAAAATTACACTTTACAACATTACATGAAAACACACATGCACTTAGAAAGGAATCTTTTAGATATGTTTCAGATTGAGATTTAAATTATTTGTGAATTTATTTCATAGTATTAAATATTAATATATACTTAAATATATTATTTCAAAGGTTGGCTTCGACTTCAAATTCAATCATTTCTAATACAGTATTCCCTCGACATACGCGAATTCACTATTCGCGAGTTCCGAACTTTTGCGATTAGAAAAATGCTATCGATTTCAACATTTGCGTCTGCATCTTTTGGGCTCACTACATTTTTTAAGCAAGCACATTTCATTTTTTTATCCGTGTTATCTGGGAAACAAACTCGGCAGATACAAGATCTCAAAGAATCACATCCTGCAAAAATGTCAAAGTTGGAATGTGAATTCACATTAATAAAATTGTAAAATAATTCAATTCAGTTGTGTCAAATTGGACGTAAGGGTTTCCGTCAAATGAATAGAAAAGCCATTCAGGATCAGTGAAAATTTCATTATAATGACCTCGTTGAAGAAGTGCTTCGGGAAATCATCAGCGAAGGAAACCTCGAATGTAATGATGAAGTAACGGAAGTGAAACTGCATCCCGGAGCAATTTCAATGTCAAATCTGTTAACGGCATTCTAAACTTTCAACAAGCTCTGGTGGAAATGGCATTTGAATGTGATCGGAACACAGAAATAACTTCGAAATCTATGAGAGAAATATAAGCAGCAACTCTTGCATATTTGGATATTAGGACAACGAGGAGGATGATGAAACAAAAATTAACCAAGTCCTATATCCAATCACTTTGAAATAAGTTTCAAATATTGTTTTATTTCTTTGGTATGTTAATCGTGAATTCTGTATCTAGTTGCGCTTATTAAGTTCTATTGCCACTGTTCGTCAGATATTTTTTCTTTCTTTCTTGAAAGGTTTTCGATAACCAGGAACCTATCCTACCTTTCTTCATTAAAAGATATACTCAACATTTGCGGATTTGACATTCGCGATGTTTTTTGGGAACCTAACTCTCGCTAATGTTGAGGGATTACTGTACACGAGGTAGTATAAATATGCACTAGAAGTGCTACATCACTTCATATCATCTCGCATTGTTTCTAACTTAAGCAATTTTCGAAAATTCAGAGATTTCAGCGAAAATGATACCCGAACTATTTTAAGCGTCCTTTGATGAATCCGTGAAAAAAAATTAAAATAAAATCGGAGTTGTTTTTGAGAAAACGATTGTTTACAAAGGCAAGAAATTACGTGAAAACTATTCATACTTTCCAAACATTGTGCATGAGAGTCTGTCTCAGAGATCATGTCTTAGAGAATCAGAATCATATCTTAGAGCAAACGATTTTATTAAGAAAAACTGTCTGTTTTCATTGTTGTGTTTGAAGTATAACATCGAAAAATATTGTAACTTTTGCATTTTCAAAAAATCAAGAATTTCAATAAAAATGAGACACGTTTTTTTAAGAGTTCTTTACGCTATCCGAGAAAAAGTTTAATAAAAAGCTTTGGAAACATTCTTGAGAAAAAATTGGAAATGTTATTGAGGTTTCATATAAAGTAGCCCCAAAAATGCAACTATCCTTTTCAAACTCGCAGAGCCTCGAGTTCGTTTGGATCGATCGGGGAATGTCAATTTTGGAGAAAATCGTCTGAACGCTTTAGACACTAGCGTTGACGACGGACAGACGGGTGCTTTGTCGACAGTCGATTTTTCGGGATCAAGAACCGAACTGGGTTCTGGCAGAACACTGTGATAGCGGAAGTAGGAACAAGATTTATCCAATTTTTCGGTACCAGCGCCCGCCAATGAGTTTTCCTGTCGAAAATTTCGCCAGTTTCCGGCGCCAGAATTTCAAATTTTGTCTGCTTAGGAGTAAGGCGAGAAAGTAAAAAACATAAAAATATCATTTTTATGTATTACATTATTACCGTTTATATGACGTATAATTATCAATTTGTTTTTAAATTAATATACACAAATTTCAGGTAATATAAAATTATTAAATAGTTATTACCAAAAGTAAATTCAATTAAAAAACTATGACTTTCAGTACTTTTAAACCCTCCCTCCTTCAAGAGTTCTGTGGCCGGCCTGGCCAGAGGCGGGAAGGGAGCCGCGAAGAGAAAGAAGCGGCGGCCGGGCGAAGGAGGAGCTCGAGGCCCGAGGCAGCGGCGGCGCCGACAGCTGTCGAGGAAATTAGACACTGGCCGCCTTCGGACGCCCAAGCGAACATGACCTCTCTGTTCTGCGGGCGGGCGTCCGCCCCCGCGGCCCCTTGGCCCCTCCGCGCCGCAAAGGGCTGCGAGGGAATCACTGTTTTCTTCCGCCTCTCCACAAAACCAAAAACGACGCAATGATGTGGACTGGGAAACGGGCGTCTTCGAAGTACGTTACGTTCTAAACAAACTTAGCTATAAGGATTTCGTTTTATTGCTTTCCTAATTACTTGAATTTGTAAGAAAATATTGGTTCTAGTTTCTGATGAGATTGGACGAAATTAACGGTCACTAGAAATTGCTTTCTGTATTTTCAAATTGTTTTTTTACTTCAACTTCTGAGACGACTTGTGATAATTTCTGTTTTACAAAATGATATTTCTATTGAGTAGTTTACTATTTTTCTACAGAAACCCCAAAGGTTAAATTTATTTTACATCCGAATTTTAATTTATTTTTGATTTGTTTTCTTGCATTTTTTATTTTGCTTTTATGCTTTTTTCTTTGCTTTATTTATATTCAGTTGTTTTCCTTCTATTTCATCTTTGTTAACTAGTTTTCTGCATTAGAGACATACTCTTATTGTACTTTATTGATATTGGCAAGTTCACATATTGTCCAACAACATGTACGCAATGATGTATAAAATTCTTAATTTCCTGTTACCGAAAAATTTATCTGTGAAATTAAATCCAGAGATAGAGGAGGGTCTAAAATGCTTATTTAATACACTAATTTGAATTTATTTCATATTACCACACGTTGTAACTCCACAGTAATGGAGGACACATACACAAAACACACACACACACACATACACACACACACACACACACATACACTGCTTTTGTGGAGTTCACAATGAAAGATGGTGTAATATTCGCTTTCAAAAGAAAATACATGAAGAAAAGACCATCAACTTTCACTAAATCAAAACCATCGGCAAAGGCAGTGAACAGACATTAGGGCTCGTTTTTTTCAAGCACTGAGTTTTATAATGCATTATCTACTTAAGAATAACTAAAATTAAAAGTAATAAACGACAAGAGAAATCGTCATTTTTAAATTCGACGAAAAGCAAATGTAATAATGAAACGATGTTAACTCACCTATAAATATTCAATTACGGTTGGAACCGGGAGACGTGGTTCAGTGCAACAAGTGATATCACTACAGTGCCTCTGACCAGGACATCCTAAGTTCGAGCAGGATTTTCGGCACTAGCTTGTCAGCTAGGTCGAATTCAGTTGCTGTCTGAAGGAGAATTCTAGCGGCCGGCTGCTCTTATCGGTAGTTTTCCATGTTCTTTTCGATCAACACCAGGCGAATGCTGAAGCAGTTCCCTAACAAACGAGCCACGAATCGCGCGCGATCTTTCCCTTCTCTTCCTCGTCCTAACCTCATCACTTACACAAGCATGCACTACACTTTCACACATGCCAGGAGACCGGTCGGAGGCTGAGAGCTTCTTCCGGCTGGGGCGGTGCCCCCGCTGGTGGGAGATACCTGGTTGGAAATAACCCCGCTAGTCGGCAGTAGGTCGGCGCCGGACCTCGCCATCCATCGGGGAAGATCACCGTCACCTCCCGATGAAACACATTCATTATACTTACGGGACTAATGATGTCAGTTGTTGACGCGTCCGGAATCAGTAACAATCAATCAATTAAGGTTGGACAAATTCTCCATTAAATAGCTTTTTAATAGTTTCTGTAAGTGGAATCGTTGATTGATTCAATGATGTTTCGAGACATGTCAACTTCTGTGGTCATTAGTTCCGTTAATGTAGTAATTTTTATTCCTGGAGTTGGCGGCGTTTCTCCCCCGCTGTATGATGAGATCCGGCACCAACCACGTCGACTTGAAAAGAAATTCTCTCTCCATGTATCCCCCACAGCGGGGCATCGCCCCAGCTTTAAGCTCCCGACTGGCGTCCCGACATGTGTAGCAGTGTAGTGCATATAACTATAACTGTAAGGAGAGGATTAAAACTAGGAAGAGGAAAGAGAGATCACGCGCGATCCGTGGCCTGTTTGTCAGCATGCTGATCTGGAATTTGCCTGGTGTTGATCGGCGAAACAATTGAAAACCACCAATCAAGAGAGCCGGCCGCTAGAATTCTGCAGACGCCGGCTGAATTCAATCAAGCCATCAACCTAGGATGAAAAATCCCTCACCATCGGAGCTCCAAATCTAAAACTTCCCTGTCATAGTCACTGCAGAGAGCATCAATGAGCAATCTCTGAGCTAAACTCGGCCAGTAAAAGTCCAAGTGAGACTTCCATAAAAACGTAAAAGTGATGTAATCCATTTAACAAACCCTTGGGATTGAGCATAAAAATGTGTTTGCAGATATTTTATACGGCATATATAAATCATAAATGAATACAAAATATGGTTAAATGAAGTACGCATAAAACTGAAAATAAATCATGATATATATGTCTTTAATAAAAGCATTAAACATGATTGATTTATTTGGTCAAAAATCAGTAAAAGCTGTATGTGACATATGGGGGAGAAGATTATCTGCGCAAATTTCTTGAGGTCCAGTATGAAAAAAAGAAAGGAAAAAAAGAGTTTAGTAAATGTTACAATATAGTGTGTGTGGCACATATAGTGTGGGCTTCTGCAATCGCATAAGGCTTATGCCGGGATGATCCCTAGTTTTGTACTCACAGACGTAAATCAACAGCTTGCTCTGCCCTTCTTAAAAGTTACTACTCTGTATTAATGTAGATTCGGTGGTTAGGCGGAAGAGAACACCCTACGGCCTGAACCTCGCCATTAATAACTAGTTTGTTATTATATTGATGATGATGATGATGATTATTATTATAATTATTATTAATACAGTGTGTATGTGAAATAAACTCATTTATGAACACTATAAAACGCAATAAAGGCATTCAATAATGCAATAATATTTTGAAATATTTGATTGCAGGTAAATACTATCTATACTCTAGAAATAACTGTATATATAATTGATTAAATCATTTTTGCAACATAAAACTTGAAGTTTCACAGAATATCCTTTATGGAGATGTGTATATATTGTGGTCGAACACTGAACCATCCCTAATTAAGTCTACACTGTTTCCGAGAAATGCTACAGTATACATGTTTTTGTTCGCCTTTTGTATGAGTTAGGCAACCAAAGCAGTGGATGCATTTCAGCCCTGGAAAAAACAGTACTGTGATATAATGATTTGTAAAATTTAAAGCGCATGCACAGATAATCCAAAAGTAAGAAAAAGAATATAAGAAAAAATGAAATAATTTTGGCTTTGGAGAATTCCGGTGAGAGTTAACATTCAGTCGCTGCTAAACAATTCGACATAACCACAAAAACGTTTGAAAAATAATATGACTGAATAATTCGAAAGGTTTCTTTCTAATCGATTTTGTCCAAATGTGATTTATGAAAAGTTCCGGTAAGAGATTAACTCTGATATTTATAGACGAATTTAATATTAAAGTTTTCGTTAAAATACATAGGTGAAAAAAACCTATAGCTATATTTCAATCCTCAGCCAGTAGTGCATAACAGAGCGCCCAGGCGTCTATATTGCAAAAGCAAAGGTTATCCGATATTGCGACTCGAACTTCCGGCGTGAATTCCCACAGCAGCAACAATGTAGAAGTACTTTGAATACGGCACATCGATGGGTATCGAAGAATAGCAGAGAGCGCATAGAGTAGAGCAAAATTCATACAGCATAACAAAAAGGCGTTCCAAGAAAATGCTATCTCAGAAATAACACACAAAAGGCCCACTCAGTCCGAAAAGGGCGCGCGGCACTCAAGGGAGGGTTTCGACGACGCGGCAGAGTGGGCGGCGCCTCCTTGCCCCCTCTGACCTCCGCCCCCGCCCTTGCAGCCCTAAGTCCTCATCGCTCCGCTACCTCGCATTCCGGCTATCGCGGCACCGCGAAGCCCCACTGCTAGCCCTCCGCTTAGCTCCGGCCCCGTCCCTCCCATTGCCACCACCTCGGCTGCTCACGCAACCGCGCTCCCTCACGCCTCCCGCACCCGCTTGGCTTGCACAATACTCCCTCTGCCAACTCACCCCGCCCCGCCCCGCCACGTCCCGTGACGCCTCCCACCCTCGCTGCGCTGCGACTCTCGCTCTCTCTCTCTCGTGTACCCGCTGTGCTCTCGGTTTGTTCGGGTCTCTCCCGCCTTGCTCCCACAACGCTCTCCACACATTCACGTCCCTCGCGTGCGACCCCCCACAACCCCACAATGACGTCTCTCTCAACTACTCCCACGCTTCCATGTCCCTCGGCCCCCCGGCCCTTTCCCACCGCTATTCGCCACCTCGACTCCATTTGGACCGCTAGTCTGACACATCGTCGCCCCTACCGATTCGGCGGCCCTCTCTATCTCCAACGTTCCGCCTCCCACGCGCGACTCCATCGTCCCGACGCCAACGCCGCCGCTCCCCTCCCTCCCGGCCGCCACCGCTGCCCGTCGGTCCATCGTAGCCCCGCCCCCCAGCTCGGGACGCGGCGCGGCGCGGGCGCGGGCCGGGGCAAGCGCTATGCAAATGTGCCCGCGCGAAGGCAACGGCCGGCGGCCGCGCTGGCGGGAGCGCTGCACCAGGAATCAACAACAAAGGGCGGCGGCGGCCCTCGCTCAGGGAAATCGAGACGCCTCCCCTGCCCCCCGGACGCACACCCGTCGCTGCACGCACGCCCATGCGCCCTGCCACGAACGCCACGCCGCCCCACGCCCCAGCCGCCCACGCCATCCTCGCCACCCCGGCTACCTCTGCTGCACCGCCCCCTCCGCCCTGCCGACCCGCCGAACCACCACCCCCGCCGCCCTCGTCGCCCACGCCGTCCACGCCCACACTGCCCATACCGCCCCCGTCACTCCCGTCGTCTTCCCTTCCCACAGCCCCTTCCCCAGTACTCTACTGCCCCCGTTCCCACTTCCCGGTTTCCAGATGCCTGCCGACCCTACTCCAGCCTTCGCCCTGCTCATTACCCGGATTCACACCGCCATCCACGACCGTCACGGGTCTTTAGCTCCCTGTACCCGGTCTTGCCTCCGCCACCACTCACGCCTAGGCTCCCGACCTCCGCCCACACGAACCCCCCGGCTCCGACTACCACTCTTCTCCCTCTCCCTCTCCGACCCCGGCGAACCCCTCACCCGGCCCGATCGCATCCAGGGTTTCTTATGGGTCTCCCGAAAGCCATCCGATCCGCCGCGCCGCGCCGCGCCGCACCGCCCGCTTCGCATATGCTCAGCTTTATAGAGCGCACACAGCGCGCAGGTGGCCGATGGCTGGCGGCCAGGCCTCTGCGCAAAGCGCCCAGCGCCGATAGTTTGGCGCTGCGCCGCGGGAGAGTACACAACTCACCCCGCCAGCGCTTCATTGACATTTACCGCATTGCTTTCCCCCGGGACCGCGAGGGTTATCAGTGATAAAGCAAACAGTTTTCTATGAGGCTCAATGCAAATCACTGCATCTCTTATGTAGGCAAAGAGATGTTACAACGAACAGAAATTCCGTCGAGGCGAAAGAAAATTTATTTTCGGTGTGGCTGTCAAAATAGTAAACATTCAACTCGGACGAATAGGGGAAAATATTTATCCATCTTGATGTCCGGTTAGGATGTTTCAAATATATTACTCTCTGCTAATTGCATCTGTACAACAAATGTTTGTTTTAATTTGCATTATTAATAAAACTTAGAGTGTAAACGTCAGAATAGATTGTGGATCCGTGCAAGGCATGCATGACTTCAACAAGTGTTTTTCAAGTGAAAGAATATGCGAACATATCATATGACTATTGTTAATGTATTAATAAATAATCCCATCAACTTGCTTCAACAAGCAAAAAGGAGTCAATTATGAGTGACAGCAACAAAAACTTAATTCAAAAATTATTTTTTATATTTTTTCAGCCTTTACGTAATTTTCTGAGCGTCATTGTCCCACTTAAACACACCATTAAAAACAAAAGGAGGAAGCTTAACAACGTCTCTTATTACGTTAGACTGACGTTACCCAATCAGCTGTGAAGAATGAAGCAATATAGCGCGAGTATTCTGGATGCCTTCATAAAGATTTCATGGCCCTCTCCCGGCCCAGTGAGAGGCTTCTGGTGTACCGTAGGGAAACGAGAGATACCGCATGGTTCTTCCTCGGAACTCAAAAGCTGAGAGAATTGAATGAAGCTACTTGACCCACGAAGCAACTAGAAAATATTTCTAAGGAATGGCAAAGTACCGCCGTTTTTATAAAGTTTGGCGAAATAGAAATATAAAGAAATCAATGCCAAGGAAAGTAATATATAGACTTAACAATACGCGTCGACAGAGAAAGTTGCTTAGGAAAGGCAAACAATTGTTAAATACTACATATTATATTACTACATGTAAGTGGAGAGATTTAAATGAAATTGAAGGAAACCAACAAGCAAACGTTGAATGGTAATAAGTACGCGGGGGCAAATGCATGAGGAAGACAAGTAATACAATAAATTGTTTTGTTATTTCTTTACAAAACAAAAACATGGTGCATCGAACGAAACAAACTGATCAAACAGACGAAGCTTGAAACTAAAGTGTGTAAAATAACATGTCGCAATTCTGAAACAGTTTAAGAGGTTTTTGAGGTAATCAGAAGAAAAAAAGTTTTATAAAGCAAAAAACAACGATCATACATAGCTAGAAATTTCATAAGTAGAGCTACAGAATGTTACTAAAGAATGGCATATAATTCTGTCATAAACACGATTCTTCTTTCTCATTGAGATAATAACATAAAATAATATAAATTCAAGGGAATAAAAGCAACAAACAGACTATCTACGCTACGTACGAAATGCTCTAAAAGGTTGCTAAGAAATTACAATAACTCGTGTATTAAATACTAGATATTTTCTTAGTTGAGGGAACAAGAGGAAACCTGGAAAGAAAGAAGGGAAACGAACAAAGACAGCTGTTAATATGTGAGGTAGAAAGAACAAATATGATGTGCACACTGCTGCTAAGAAATTACAAATAACGATGCACAAAACACTAGACGTATTTCCAACTGAGGCAAGAAAAGGAAAGCTGAAACAAGAGGTAACGAACAGAGGTGACTGAACAGTATGCGGGATAGTTAGCACAAAGGAGCAAAGAGCACTCTATTGCCAAGAAAATGCAAAGAATGTTGCAGTTGGCACTACTCTCTGTCGAGGCCATAAGAGAAACCGTGGAAGAGGAGAGCAACGAGCAGAGGCAGTATGTGGGGCAGTAGGCGCACAGGGGAGAGGCGCACGCGGCGCGGGGCTGGGCGCGCGGGAGCGGCGGCGGCGAAGTCGCGTGGAGGGCGAGGGCGAGGTCGCGCGCGCTGGCGTCTCCGCCGCCCGCTGGCCCGGCGCCGCCCGGCGCGGCGCGGCGCGGCCCTCGGCCGCCTCCCACTCACCGATGCGGACGACCGGCGGCAGCGCGGCTGCCGGGCCCACGAGCAGAAGCAGCCCCGCGAGCAGCGGCGCCATGGCCGCCCCGCTCCGCTCTTCTCTGCTCCGCTCCCGGCTGCTCCTCCTCCTCCTCCCCGCCGCCTCCTCGGCGCCTCTTCGCCGCCCTACATGCCCCGGCCCGACGCTGGCTGCAGCGGCGGCCCCGCGCCCAAGGCGCCCGCGGAGGTGGCGGCGGCGACGGCGGCGGCGGTGGCGCGCGGCACGACGGCGTCGGTCGCGGCGGCGGCAGCGGCAGCGGTAGCAGCAGCGGCCGCCGCTCCCCGCGCAGCACTGCCGCCGCCACCGCCGCCGCCGCCGCCCGGCGCCCCGACGCGCCGCGCCCGCGCCGCTCGCCGCCGGCCGGCCGCCGCCGCCGCCGCCGCCACCGCCGCCACCGCCGCCGCCGCCGCCGACGCTGCGCCGCGCCGCGCCGTCGCGCAGTGGGCGTGCGCGACGCTCTCCGTGCATTATGACGCTCTCTGCCGCCACAACAAAGAGACTTCCTCCCCCGGCCACATTCTCGGTTCTTGTGATCGTTTCGTTCTCGCTCTGCCTGGGGTGATTTTGTTAACCCTGTCAACTCTTTGACTTACTCGTATTTCAGGGTTCATAATGCACTCTATGAGTTCCATTTATTATGCGGGACTGGTGTCAATATGGTTTGTGTGTTCTTGCCTCTATATGTATTGTCTACTGAAAAATCCCAAATGTTTCGTTTGTACCTCTGGTAGACAGTCCCAGTGGTGATGAGGTCTCGAACCAAGCAATTTGGCCGGCACCTTGCTATGCACATGTGTTACTGTGTGTGAATGTTTGATATTTCCAAAGACACACAAATAGACGGATGAATGGCGATACGCAATCACTTTTATTGATCCTGATATCAAATACCGCGAGACGCACTGTACCATCTCTAACATTGAACTTTGACAGTTATGTTGTAATCGTAAATATGTGTGCATAAAATACTGCTATGTTATTACGCCAGAAGAAATTTCTGCAATCTTCGAATGCTTCTTCGATTAGAAATTTGAAACAATTTATTTACATTATATATATACAAATAATGAGGTTAAATGTTTCTAATAGCATTTTCAACCTGGTATACTTCTTCAAATGTATGAGCCTGGAATTTTTTATCTGCCTGGCAAATCCAATGTTTTTGTAATGAAGGAACAATCCAGTGATCTTCATTATTATCGTTCAAATATATTATCATGACCGCTCGATGACCACTCATGGCAGTTAATACCACAAATTAAAACGACAAACGAAAGAAACAGAAACAATAGAGAATTATCAAATTTGGAGATATTCTTGCAGATTTTTACTCACAACTGCAATATACAACTGCAAATAACAACTGCAATAAAATCACAACTGTAACACTACAAGAAGGAATCACTTAAAGTCTCGAGAACCTGCATACCTGATGTTGGAATATTACACCATACTTGACTCCTCAAGTAATGTAGTGATACGTGTATGCGTGTTTGTGATTTTGGCCACATAAGGGACATTCATAGAAACGTTTGCATCGCCTTTTAGTAGTCCATCCCTGTGTCTTTTTCAGTGTTTTCCAATTCACTACTTTTATTTGCTGTTATCCAATTCTCTCATTTCGTTTTCGTGTCTTGTTTTAATATCATTCTCATTTCCTTGCATTTCGAATATAATGAACGGCGCTAACTCTTGTTTAATTTAGTGCTTACAATTTTCCGTGCACTCAAATTACTTCTTACTGTATTATCTTCTTATTCCTTAAATATACTTCCTAATTTCTTATTTACTTTTACATGCATGGTTTTACACATTCCAAAAGTTGTATCACATTTTCATTTTTTTCTTTTCTAGAAACCTCTGCAACACATTCATGGAGTAATGAACTCCGAATAAAACTTAGCTGCTCGTTGCTCGGAGCTGCTTGCTGCAAGAGCAAATAACGAAAACCACCCAATTGAAAGAGCATACCGACCGTGCACAATGAAATAAAGAAATGGCGGGAAAACAATATCTACATTTCACAACGAGAGGAAACGCTGTGCACGTATAATCCGATAGTAATTAAACGAGGAAAAACGAAGAGGGAAAGGATTAAAATACACGATTGCATCAGTGTCTGGCAAATACCAATGAGGAGGCTAAATATCGTATATCTTCAATATGCAGTTACAGAGAACATTGTAGGTTTTTATTTTATAAATTGTTCATCTCAAAATAATATTGAAGTAAAATGTGTATTTTAATGAGAATAAAGTTGGCTCTAGTTCGAGGAAAAGTACTTATCTTTATTAATAATTTCGCTGTGTAGAAATTGAAAGTAAGATATACAGCTTCTGGCTACGGTTTTGTTAGATACCCGAGAACTCGGAAAAAACGAAATCCACGCAAGTTTCGGTTTTGCCTGAAAATGATTGTGCTGTTGCCCCCATTCTCAAATTGTGCGTACGGACTGACTTCTCATGCTCAGCGCGTCTCAGCTTACAATACAGCTGATGTCCATCGATAGCAAGGCTCCAAGCAATAACCGCTCGTTTATGTTATATTTGCTGTTCACCTCTTGTGTTATGGAACAGCAACGTATATTCTCTGCATGTAAAAAACTGTTCCACTGTTTATGCACTATTCAACGTTATTACAGTATTCGTGAAGACTGTTTTTGTTAACATACTTAATTTATCGGAGTGTTATGCACGAGTATTTTATTTGTTGTCCTTGAGCAGTGCATATGATATTTTTTTTAAAAACAATTTTTTGTGTTTTTTCAGCACCACTTTCAGCGCTGCAGTTCATTAGTAAATAAAGAAATATGGACGCACTTGCTTTTCAAAAGTGTACCTTTCATTTTCGTGAAGATTACAAAACTTTAATATCAGCGTCAAATAAATAAAAGTATATAGTAATTACACTTTTTTGTCAGTGAAACTGACTATAAAAAATAAATATAATTATCAAGATAGATTAGGCAATTACGTTTAAACATTACATTTTTCATTACTCATTTTTAGGCATTCTTAGATTTTTGTAATTTTTGCAATTCGTCTAAGCTAAGAAATTTGCTATTCCGAACTGAGATGTGTATTATTTTCGTACAAATCAGCTATAAAATCAATTGAACATTAACGTATATTTTGTGACTTCATATTAAACCATGAACTTTCGCACCCTGCTGCTTTAAAACATAGTAGAAATGACATTAGTTGAAAAATGAACTTGATGAATTGTGACAATAATTAGAGATGAAACCATAAATGAATTTTCGTTCTTTAAAATTTCAGTATTTATATAGCTACTATGTAGTTCGTTTTAAACGTGTTCCCGCACATTTGTTTAAAACTTTTGGAACTTACCTTTTTAAATTTAAAGGATAACAGAATGAAATAATACAAATATTCGAAGCGTTTCACAATTAAAGAAACAAATTTGGTATAACCTTTGGTTATTCATTATTTATTTAAAAATATTGACCTGTAATGTACTTGTAACCGTTTTATTTTATTATAAAATTTAGGTTATGATACCAACGGAGAAGGAGAAATAATGTCTTGGATTAATATGGTGCTGTGAAAACTCTTTGCGATGATTTCAATAAGCAAGTCATTTAGGGTTTCGGTTACATAAGTCACTAGTTAATTGCCGTATATGATTAAATTACTAAAATTTATTATTATTTATTGTCATAAGACGTATACATTTTGCTAGTATTATTTTATATTTTAATACTGTAATTAACTACCTCCAGGTTAAACCCAATTGCAGTTCTTAAATACCGAAGGAAAAGCAAAAATTTAAAAATTGAGGGAAAGGACTTGAGGGAAATCCGAAAACTGTAAAAACAACGTAGGAAGATATCTGGGTAAGAATGAAGCAACTTCATTATTTTCCATTTTCACACTTCAATCAATCCATAACCAGAGAAAAATCAAGAGTTTAAATTTTGTTATTAGGTTACTCTAGCAAATGTCAAGATGTCAAGGATAGACAATGGATTAGATCCTTTTCATCACCACGACCGAATCTCCATCTCCTTTCTGAGGTCCTACAGGAAAATCAGTTTTCATCCTATGGTATTCATCCTATTAAACACGTTAAGAACAACTAATTAACAACATTAATTCACTTTATTTCGAATATTCGCACTAGTAGATTAATTGCCTTGAAAATAGATTGCACGAACAACAAACATACCTCATTGCATTTTTCAGATGTGCCAATTACAATCTTACCATTTGAAACGTGCTGCGCAGTTTCGTATGATTTTGCTCAGCGCATTGTTAGCCCATTACACCGACTCGTAAGTAGCCTATATCTCCCACACTTCGACCGCAAAAGCATTTTGACAAAACTTGTCCTTTTGTATCACGGAGTATACTGCTAAACTTGCCGATTACATTGTTTTGACTAAAATAATTGTTCTTCATAAAATACGTTTAAAATTTCATTCTCGCATCTTTAGTGATGCAGAAATCTCAGAAACCACGTGAAAAAATTATGGAAAACTTTATAAACTTAAATTAAAAAAGGTTTAAAATATATACATTATTTGAACTATAATTTTTATGTTACGTTAAATATTATTATAATGATATAATTATTCTGCCATGAAGTAATTATTTGCTATAGAGTAAAAATATTTATGACATGGTATCAAATTCCAAAATATAAAACGATTTAAGTGATTTTCCTACTAATAATTCAATGCAGAAAATAAATATCTCAATTGAAAGCAGATTTCTTAACTTTAAAAGACATGTCAAACCCTAATAAACAAAAATATTCAATTTTATACATCATTGAAGTGTTAGCTGCCCAGCTAATAATTACCTACTATTATCGACTTCTAAGTTGAGTCATTTCCGCAGCAGATGAGCGATATATGCAAAGCAACAAACTCGTATATGTCGCTATTCCTATCTGAACCGCACACGCAAACGCAAACAAGCTATACGAGCAACTCACCAAACATCCTTGTACATCTATTCCGCTCAGAACCGCACCCGCACCCTTAAATTAGCAATATGCCCAACGCACAAAACTTGCTTACAGGTCTATTCCAATCATAATCGAACTCGCACCCACAAATGAGCTGTATGATCTACCCACAAAAGCTCTTGTACCAGTACTCCGAGTATCACCACCCCGCTCTCTTAAATTTGCAATATGCCCAAAGCGCAAAACTTGCTTGCAGCGCTTTTCCAATAAGAACCGCACTCGCGCCTGCCAATGAGCGATAGACCCACCGCACCAAACTTGCTTGTACCGCTATTGAGATCGGAACAACGCTCGCGATCGCAAATGAGCAAGATGACCAAAATACCAAACTTGCATGCACCAGATTCTGACCAGAAGTGCTAGCACACCCAAAAAAAGGACGGATGATTTGCCGCAAACTCTGATGACAAGAATGGCATCGTCATTTAATGTTTACGATGAAGGCTGTGTAAAAACCAAAAGGTGGCTCAGGGCATTCATTTATGTCACTGAGTGCCTCTGGCCTGGAGGTCCTAGGATTTGTCCCGACAGTGACAGGATTTTTGACACTAGCTAGATAACCCCCGACCGCATGATACAGGTCCCGGATTGCTTTCCTTCTTCTTCCTTGTCAATTGTCCTTTCCTCCCCTTACTTACACACACACATGTTCTTTCTGTCTAGTTGCTACGCTGGTGGGTGATACTTTGTTCGAGAAAATGCCTTTATGCCTCTGTAGGACGGCGCCGGACCTCGCCAGCCAGTGAGGGGAAGATCACAGCCACTTCCCGTGGAAAACATGTACTGCACTTACGGGACTAACGACCTTAGCTGTCTGCGCGCCCTGAATCACTAATTAATCAATCAATCCAACTCGCAAAACGCTCATGTCCCGCATTTCCACCTAGAAGCGAGATCGCGCCCACTGCGTGCAGAGCGCGGGAGCGGGAGCGTTGGGGCGACGCAGGGCGGTGCAGGGCGGCGAGGGCGGGGCGGGGGCACGAAGCGAAGCGGGGGCGGTCGCCGCGCCTGCGCCCCCGGCCACGCGATCCCCGCGAGGCGAGGCGGGGCGGGGTAGGGCGGGGCGGGGACGGTGAGGGGCTCCGTCACAGCGAGAGCACGTACACACGCAGCCAAAAGGAGGCGACCGGTCGGTGGGCGGGCCGGCCGACGCTCCGCTCCGCGACGCGGCGCGGCGCGGCGCGACGGGCCGTCGCGTCCCCGGGACGGGCCCCCGTCAGCGGCGGAGCCCCCAGATGAATGGCCCGGGATTCTGCTCCGCAGACGACGCGCGAGCACATACAAATTTCTTTCGGGTACTAAAATCTCCCTCTTCTACTCCGGAGATGGAGCAGCGGATGTGGGATGAGCAAAAAGCCCCGTTTCTGGAACGTCTTAAATGCTTCTGCAAATTCCGCTTTCCTCTTTCAAGTAAAAAACAGGAAAAACGTGGTTCCAAATATTCATTTTTCGACAAGAAAAGAATATGCAAATTTCTACATAAGAATAATTACGTGTACTACCTTCTTTCCCTTCGTCAGTAAAATTCTTTTCTTTATGCGTAAAAAATATCTTAAATCTCCATGAAATTTCATTCAAGTTAAATCATGAAAGTATAGTTTTCTTTATTATTATTATTATTATTATTATTATTATTATTATTATTATTATTATTTTGTGTTATTTTCTCTCCATTCAAATGTATGCACATAATTTAGATCACCCACATGATTTTGACCATCCATATGGTCAAAATTTAAATCCACATGAGACGTGATAATTGATTTTCTATATTACTGTTAGTCAATAAACTCAAGGCACTTCGTCGTATCTTATTCATTGTATAAAAATGTGCGAAAAACAAAGAGAAACCAGAAGATGAGTGAACCATTCGGTCCAGGGAATACGTTAGGCAAAAAGGATTTCTTTACACTCCTATGTTTGACGGGTTGCATATCACGGCAAACTAACGGGCGAAACGTGTTTTCCGAGAAATAGCGTCACGAAACTAGTTATTCCACCCAGTTTCATAATTCGTATTCTGTGAACTAAACTGAAAGATCCGTTACCAGTCTGCCAAAGCCACATTCGACAATAATTGTCTTAATTATTAAGAGCCCCCAAATCTTGCAAAGTGTTTTTTTATTGCCTCAGTGCACATGTTGCTTCAACTACAGTGATCGAAAGTAGCTTGGCCTAAATTTCTTGACCTCGTTGATTAACTCGCATAGACGCACAGACACGTTTTGTCGTCAATCGATCATTCGGTATCAAGGACACACAAAACATAGATTCTGGCTATACCACATGTTAAAGGATTTTTTGTGTATCTAGAAAATGGATTTCTCCTATTTTTAGTTTCAAGGGATCGGCAATAAGAATTTTTGTGTCGAAAATTCGCCGTTTTCCAGCGCACGATAACAATATTCTCTTCTTACATTAGTAAGGGCGAGAATGTAAAAACTCTACACAACAATTACATTGCACACTAAGACAGCTTTTCCTTCCTGAGTAATTCATTTATGATGTATTACGACCACATGAAACGACGCTTCAGAATATTTACATAGGCTGCGGAAAGTATGCTGTAAAATATGAAGTGAATGTAAGATAAACCAAATTTCTACATCTTATTTGCTCTTTAAAAATGACGGATAATCGCCATATCTTCGGAATCGAAAGTAAATATTCTTAATAGATAAAGAATCTCCATTAATCTTCTTAATTGCCACCATATTCACTGTGTTGTACGCATAAAACTTGCACATTTCCAACGTTTTCTTCACACCCCTTGTAGTTGGCATCAAACAGACAGGCTAATAGACTTGGAAAGAAAGAGAAAATGAATCGAAAAAAAGATATGCACATAATCGAGCCACCCAGTGGAACGTCCAAAGTGCTTTCTAGTGATGCATGCAGGTGGAAAACTCCGCGTCATGTTTCTGCGTTATTTTCCTTTATTGTGTTCAAGAGAACACAAAACGAAATGCACGTTATAATACTAATTTGTAAAGTTTATTATTAAAACTAGCCAAATAAAAACTTCCTTCACGGCTCCGTAATTCCAATTAGAAGTGTAGAAGAAGGATGACGAATGTGTGATGTAATGTACGAAATAAATTAATAAGTACAGGCTGATTCGAGCTTTTACTCATGGAAAAGAATGCATTTTGAATGCTTTCCTGTTTGTCTTTTGCATACATATGTTGTTATAATAACTAGGAACATATCTGGGCTTGAACATATCTGGGCATATTAAAAGATCTGTTTTAATCATTTAACTTATGCATTCTTTCCCTTCTCCGACAATTTTTTTTAAATTTATTGTCCATATTTTATTGTTTAAGATCAATTTTATATAAACCTCGTTGTTTAAGATTAATGTTTTAATGTAATTTACTTAAATTTTAATAAATACTATAATTTTCTTTAATTTTTTATGGTACATTGCTACTACATTAAAAAAATTTATCTTATGCACAGCTACCGGCCTCTGGCGAATCCATTATGTACCAGTTCTGCTGCACCGCTTCTGTCATCTGGCGGAATATATTAGAAACCATGTCTTAGAGAGAGGCAAAAAAAATGATCATGATAACCAACATGTTATTTAAATTATTTATTTTCCGCATTTGTGTTGTAAAAATCTTTACCAAAATTTGCAAGGATACCGCGACAATCGTAAAGAAAAGCCTGTAAAAATGTCGTACCTATTCATACACTTCTTTTTGTGGAATCAATGTCGATTACATATCATTGAATTCACTTTTATTAGTGTAAATTATACATATACTATTTACCTTGGCAACCTCTTCCCAATTACCTAATATGTAAATATTGTCATTGGTAAGACCATATGATTTATTTAGAGTATTGTGACTCTCCTACATTACTTACAGAACAACCACCGACAGCGTTTTGAAAAACCCACCCAATGATACCATACACACAATATACAAAAACTTTCATGCGACTTATATGAAACTATTAGGAATTTTACAATATACTCTTTTTCACGTCGAGAAGGCACAATGTCACAATTATGAACAATGTTATTCTTATGGAAGGATTTTGTGCACTGTTGCCAAATCGATTGTTGCTATTTAAATTATCAAGAAAGAAATGAAATATTTGTTCAAATTAAGTAAACAATAAACCCAGCTTAGCGGGTCTGCACAGGCCGCAGGGGCTATTGAAGGAAGTCTGGATGGGTATATTGAATATAAGCCCTTATGTGTACGAAAGCGTTTTGTTTAAAAAATCCTTTTTACAGAAACGAGAAAGTTAATTGTCATACAGTATCATAAAGACAGAGCCTTAAGATGAGTCGTGATTCATATGATCCATGCAAACTAAATATTCTTGGTGTTCTGCTTTAATTCCTCTTGTTCCTCCTCATTACTACTTATGCGAAATGAAACAGCTTCTTTATCAAAATATATCAATAAGAAAATAAATAAAGTATGAAAGAGATTGTAGGGACAGGTTTCACAACAGTATGTCCAATAAATTATTCTACCCAATGGCTAACCAGTCGCACTATACTTCTATTGTTCTTTAAATATTTTATTTTCAGTTCTTTGAACCACATTCTTACAATTAATTTCCATAAGATTGGAGTTTAAATTCATTTAAGGATACCAACATTATCTCTTTAAAGTAACTTGAATATCTATTTATTTATTTGGTCAAAAAATTTTAAAAACTGTATATGACGTATGGGGGAAGAAATTATCTGCGCACATTTTCTTGAGGCCCAAAATGAAAAGTCTCTTTTCTTTTTTCTTTAACAGAAGTTCACATTCTCCAATACCGAGTAGTTCTTTTATTTTGTAATTAGTATACAATAAAAAATATCTTTATTGTATAAAAAATTATGACAATAAGTTAGACACGGAAACTGAGAGGCCTTCATTATATTTTTTGGCGAAGTTCTCTCATTATTCTCTGCCCTTAGCGCTTAATGAAACGTAATTTACATGCCACTTTATTTCCCATTGTATGAGCAGTGAGCTTTAATTATGTGCACGTGCGCAAACAATAGCTCCAAAGAACGTTCGCTCATATGAATAGCGAAGCTGTTCGTAGCGTAGAACGTCATGCTCTGAAGAATCATGTTTAAGGTAAGGAGACATTAAGAATTTTATTGTTTCAAGAAGCATAGTATGACCATGAGTGTTAGTTCCCTGGGTAAATTCGTACTATAGTCTACGAAATCACAACTTATGTTTAAAATATACGTAAACTAGTGGTGTTACAACAGCACAAACTTTCCCGCGTTATTGGAAACAGCTACACAGTATTGAAATATTGCACTTTCTACGCTACTAACATCTTAATTATAATTTGAAAACGTTCAGTTCAATCAAGAAGCGAAGAACTCACTGTTTTCATAGCAGTGTTGTCAGAACTTTGTGAATTCTACAACTGCATAAAAATATAATAAAAACGTTTTGTAAACTTTGGTAATATCAACATAAATTTGACAATTGTAACTTCTCTCCATATAGCTACCTCGAGTCACAACAGTGACACGTAATTTACAGCAATTCGTGAGAGAAAAACGTAATTCCATTGTTCCATTACCTCCATTGTCGACATTGTCTGAGAGCTAGTAATATTTATTTCAAATATTTGAAAATGAATAATATCTAAAAGATTAATGTTAAGGAGGCCAATCTTCCTTCTTTATGGAGAACAGTCCTTCTTTTGTAGGTTCTGTTCTTCCTCGAAAAGTGTCCTCCTTCCTGTCCTTTTTGATATTTTAAAAATAAAGTGTTGTTATAGTGTTAATGTGTTTATTTAGTTAAGTTAGAAATCAAGATTGAATGATGATACGGTAGCTGCAGAACTTATCGTAAAATCCAAAGTGAAGGAGATTTCTTGCTCTGAAATTGCTAAAATACTTTTAGAAAATTATACATTGACAAACAAATCCTTATTCAATGAAAAAATACTCCTATAATTAAATAACTAGGAAAACCCGGCAGACGTTCTTTCCCCTCTCATCAACTATTCTGTCTTTCCCTCCCTCCCTCACCCTGTCCCTGTCTCTCTCTTGGCGCTCTCTGTCCCTCTCATTCCCATTCAGTTGCAGATTCTGCACTTCTCAGAGCAGGTGAGGTAATGTCGGGAAGCGCCGGACCAGCAAAAATGTAATATAGTGTTCAAAAAGAGCTCATACTGTAGATGACGGTGTGAGAAACGTTTCTTTGGCCACAAAATTCGAGTTTTTGAGATCATAGAACGCATTGTTTAGGAGTTAACTATATAGATTCCAAATCCTGCCGATTCTGTTGCGGATTGCATTTGACGTGAGTATTTAGTTTTGTTCTACAGCTCCATGTAGTGGAATTACAACAGAATTAAGATCACATAAACCTTTTCGGTGAACAAACACGTAGAAGTGCCAACTTTCATGGAGATTGGTCCGACGGTGTCGGAGTTAAGCTCTTTTACACACACACACACACACACACACACACACATATATATATATATATATATATATATATATATATATATAGTGATAATAATGAATTATTTTACTTTAATTTTGTTAGCTCAGTTTTGGGTTCGATACGATGACTCTACGCTTACCTGCAGGCTGGTTGTCACCGGGTTGCCCTCTGTACAGAGAAGCCTGAAGTCTGAAATTATTTCTATTACAAACAATTGCGTATAATTTGTCACAACAATAATTTCATTTATTGAAATGATTTGAATTTTGTTTAACAGTATCAATGTGATTGATTGCATGCATCAAGTTAATAACGGTGCCGAATTGTCTGAATTAATACAATTTTTCATTTTTTTACGTTGCACTCTTTTCATACACTTTTTCGTCCTCCTTTTCACTGTAAAAAATTGGTCACGTTAATTAAAGTGTAAATGTATAACAAAAGGTTGAATGTAAGAAACGAACAAATAAATAATATATAAAATTGAAATTCGAATTCACGATGCATCCAGCTGTCTGAAGGGCAGTAAATTTGCAGCGGGCTATTATATTTGTCACGAAATTATAGAAAAACTACTCGCATTTAAAAAAATTGCCTGACCTTATTTGAAGATGTAGTTTTGATCAATATATTTCATTAAGAAAAACAATTGTATCTTCATAACAGTAGTTGTAGAAAGACACCGAAAATGTTTTAGTATTTTAAAATTTTTGCAAAATCAGGCATTTCAACGAACATGAAATCTATACCATTCTCTTAAGGTTCCTTTATGCTATCCCAGGTCCCAATTTAACAAAAACAATTAGTGTTGTTTTTAAGAAAATGGTTTAAAGAAAATAAAAATTTGTCTATGTTTGACACAAATTTTTGAAAAAAATACTTGTTTTTGAAAAATTAAACATGTCCTGTTTTTTAAGAACGCTTTTCATTAAGAAAAAAATTGCATCTTCATAATTGTTGTAGGAAGATGCCGAACAAAGTTTGAATTTTTTCAATTTTCAGAAAATCAGAGTTTTCAACCAACGTAAGACCTACGGCATTCTCTTAAATGACATTCAGACTATCCAACAACAAAACTTAGCCAAACTTGTTGGCGCCATTTATTTGAAAATCTTGAAAATATCCCAGGGACTTTATGTAAAGTACACCCCAAAATTAAAATATCGGTTTCAAATTCAAGGGGCCACGAGATTAGTCAGATCGATTGAGGAGTATCAATTTTGGAGAAAATCGTCTGAACGATTTAGTCGCTATCGTTGTTCACAGACAGACGGACAGACGTTTTGCTTTCAATTGGTGTTTCGGTATCAAGGACCCACAAAACGGGGATTCTGGCTGCACCACGTGTTAAGAGATTTTTTTCTTAATTTAGCAACTGGATTTCTCCACGTTTTCGTTACCAGAGCCCTGTAATAAGAGTTGTTCTGCCGAAAATCCGCCGTTTTTTCGCGCAGCATTACATAATTTTCCCTATACTGTATGTGCATATAATATACGCAAAAGTAAAAATACGGTCGACTAGTTCAAACCGACTGAAGTGTCCAAACGCATTAACTGATATCACTGCAGGGCCTCTGGATGGAAAGTCCTAACTTTTTGAGTCCCAATGGTGGCAGGATGTTCGACACTAGCTTGTCAGCTAGATCGAATTCAGCCGTCGTCTAGAGGAGAGTTAGGGTGGCTGGCTGCTACGACAGGTAATTGTCCGTTGTTTCTCCGATCAATACTAGGCGAATGTCGGAGCAGAACCCTCACGTCACGGACCACGTTCGATCTTTCTTCCCTCTTCCTAATCTTAACCTTCCCTTTACTTACACACAGTTATAATTACATGGTCGACACCATCTCGCATGCCGGGAGACTATACGGGAGTTTAGAGATTGTTCTGGCTGGAGCGGTGCCCCACTAATGGGAGACACCTGGATGGGAAGACCGCGCAAGTCACTGTGTAGATTAGCTTCGGATCTCGGCATCCAGCGGTGGAAGAACACCGCCACCTCCCGTGATAAAAACATGCACTAAACTTTCAGGGCATATCAATTCACATGCCTAGGAACACGAAATAATCAATCGATCGATCGATTAGTTCGAAGCATTCCCAACGTTTTTCACAAAACATTTTATGCGTGTCCAAAATACTACTGAATAACGTTATTTTTTTATTCTTGATAATGTCCAGATAAAATATGTTGTGATGAAACATTTGGCTAAAATAGAGGTCGTCAGCGCCTTTTGCTAATGAAATGCGTACATTAGAATATAATCTGTAATAAAATGGATAGTTTCCCCAAATCCATCTTTTCCATATAGCCGAATATTCATTGGTAGAAGATAAATCATTTAGAGTGTAACCTAATAGCGTGTTCTCGACAGTGCTCGCGAATTGTAACATTGAAAATGTAAATGTTTGTAGTTGAAACATTGTAAATGTTTCCCAAGTCATTTTGCTTGGAAACGTTTCGTTTTGTACAAAATGTTTCCGATGAATTCGTTTATTATGTAACGTCCAGGACCTTAATGTCAGACAAATCAGTGAGCATTCTGTTAATATACGCCAGAGGAAATATTTACTTTTGTTGGGTACAAACGACGAATCACACAAATTTGAGAATCGAGAGAATTTGTGTGCAAAAACCGACAGCTGTATAATCGGCGCTTGAACTAGCTCTGTAATGTGACGCGCAATCAGAGTTCAAGAACGCACAACACCTTCCAGTGTATGCAGTGATCTTTCAAGTCTATCATCGGCGCTTCGTGTTTCGGCAAAGAGCAGTTTTTGCATGTGATGTTCTGATAATAATCTGTTCCGGTAAATGAGCGTACCTCTGTGGCAGTTGAAGAAAAACGTATCAGTACGAAGGTCACTTGAAAAGTTATGCATATGAATTTTTTAAAATTAATTTTCTTTTCTACAGTCTTGCTCTTTACCGATCATTATCACGTAGTATCATTCTTCTTACTTAAATTCAAATTTAGTTCAACTTGTTTCAGCAATGGTTGTTTTCTTAGCGCTCATTTAAGATGGCTGATGCATTACATGTTCGTCGGAAGCAATGTGCTGTGAGAACGAGTCAGTGACAAACATTAACAAGAGATTAAAAATGTGTATGGTGATGATGGTGTTATTCGCAGTTAAGTTAGTCGGTGGGATTCCATATTTTTTGGTGAATTTAGGCAAGCGAATACCAAGGATCTCTCGCGCACAGGCAGACCGCGCTCTTCACATTCTCCTGACAATAAGCAGCTCATTCACAACCTCATTTTGGCTGACAAACGTGTAACAGTGAAAGAATTGCCAAAGAAATTGGGAAAGGAGAAGCGAGTGCGGGCAGAATAGTGAAAGAACTGCTATTAAAGGTTTCTGTCAGGTGGGTTTCAGGAGATGATACCTCCATTGTCAAGGCTGCTAAACAGTGGCTAAGATATGCTGGCCCCGACTTGTACCGTGCGGATATACATGCCCGTCTTCCAAGGTGTCGTAAGGCAGTAGAAAGAGTTGGAGGTTGTGTGGAAAAGTGACATTTTCTTCCTCAAAGATGGATCAATATACTCTAAAAAATAGCAAAGCTGTGGAAAATAAATTGAATGTTTAAAAATTGTTGTATATTTCTTTTGAAGTGACCCTCGTACTAATATAAACATTTTAAAAAAACATACCAATATAGAAAAAACAAACATAATACAAATAAAAATAAAAAACTTTAAACAAACACACAAGAGCACAACAAACAAATATAAAATACAATATTCGCTATTCGCCCCTTCTCTACTCCATTCCCATTACTTCACTACACTTCACTGCTTGTCTCTCCGCTATCCAATAATGTCTATATTACAAGTAAAGGTAAGTATACTGCAATGAGTCTCCTTGACACATGCATCCCTCTGTTACGCCAATTTACCCTTCCGATACGTCACGCCCACTGACGGCAGAGACGCGCGACCCGCTTCCCCTCTCCTTCACAAAAGGCCTCCTTCGCACAAAAACTGATCCCAAAGGGAGTTCTTCGCGAGTCACCTCCCCCCTCCTTCAACTGCGCTGTACCTCTCGTTCTCGGGAGCTCCAATTTATTACCACAGTCGAGTTAAGGAAGTCGATAGCACTCAGCTCGTCTAATCCCTAAGGGACATTGTCAAGACATCACGAAGCTACTGCACAGCTCGCAGCTGCGGGCCACCTCGCAAAAGCCATGTGCGCTCGCGATAGTACAAAGGTTGACCGATTAAAAGCCTAGTTAAGAAGGTCGCAAAGGAAAGGGATAGTCTTGGGCCAATTGACGAAAAAATACTCATAGAAAGATCTAAAAGCTAGATGAGGCAAAACATCACACACGTGACAGGACAGAACATTCCGAATAGAGTGAGGGTGAGATGCGAGAGGGTAGCAAGCAGAGAGATGCAAAGGCACTTGGGTTAGAGAAGCTCAGAGTGAGCACTTGTTTAGTAAGACTTGAGTTGAGAACTTGTAACGAAAACTTCATAGGAGCCGAGACTGAGCCTACTAACGGTGGAGTCACTTCTGAACCGTCGCGTGACAAGGGCAGCACCTGCCCACCTAATTGATCCGCCGGTCTATCATTCTTGTAACTGGAATTAATTCCATGTTACGGATCTATCAGACAGACACCCAAAAAGTAACCAAGGGTGTGCAGTCCGTTCTAACGACTGCGTAACGCAAGGGGTGACGTGTGACGGCCTTATCTTGCGTATCGACATCATGTTCCAGTACATCGAGAATGGTCGTGGAGGACCGCTGCTGATGTCCCAGGCATAAGCAACAAAAGCGCGAGATTTTTCTGGGCATGTTTGAGGCTACGTGAGCCGTGTTTCGTCGGGAGCCCACAGCCGGAACTGACCAGTAACTGCCCGCGAGCGTGCAATCCAACTGAAGTGAGGTCAAGAAATCATCACCATCATTTTTTGTGTATTCGCCCATCGTCATTCAATTAAATATAAGTTCTGGACTGGATAGTAACAAATTGAGAGAGGGAAATTTTATTTGTAACAGAGCCTTTTTTAAGCTTAACTAGCGTACCCGTGCGAGAACTCCCGCATGTTAAATCCCACCCTTTCCCTATCCATTTGTCTATCCGTTCCATAAAGGAGAGGAACTACTAATGTACTTACAGAATATCAAACAAAATAACAATGCAATTGATGTTTGAAACAAATTTTCAATTAAAGTTTATTCAACATTATAGAGAGATGTTCTTGGAACAATTCATTCTTCTTTAAAAACAACATTTGTAGAAATTTTTCAACCTTCCTTGAGAGTTAGCTTTTCGCTTTCCTTGATAGTCACAAAAATAATAGAAAAGGTTTTTACACTTGAGAAAGTCAAGTAAAGTAGTGCTAAAATACCGGATCGGGCAAGAACAGACCTACTCATTGCAATATTATTTAACTTTCCTTCATTTGTTATGAAGAACCGAGTGGGTTTTGGAGAGTCAGGGTGCCATATTGCTGGGGTGAGAAAATTGAAAAATTATTTGTTTACTAAAAAATATTGAATTATTTTCTGCGTCCTTACGTACATCAAGAAAAACAATTCCGAGCCAAAAAATAATCAAACTAAAGTTTTCACCATTGAGTACTAAATACCATTTGTTAGCATTAGAAACAATTTAGTAGGCATTAGTAAGCCCACTTCGGTACATGGGAATGTTGCTCAAACTATGTTTGCATTTTTAATATCTTAACGAACCGACACCTTGAGTTTAATATCAAACGTTTTATTTACAATATGAGTTCGCAGTTGGGTTTTACTGTAAATACTTCCACATATCGTCAACATTTAAATCGTGCGTTTGGACTGCGATCTTTGGCAGTTGTCGGGTGACTTGCACTATTCTTTCTATAATCTTAAATTCAGTTGTTTTTTAATTGATTCACGTAGTATTGTAGGCTAGCGCGTTTTGATTTTTGTTTTTCATTTATTTCAAGCTATTTTTGCTGTGACCGCCCGCGCGCAGTCAAATGTCCCGCCGCCGTGTCGCGTCACAGCATCGGAGGCGCCATCAAGCGAAGCGGCGGACAGCGGCAACGGGCCGGCCAGGGCGGAGTGCGCGCGCCCGTCTCGGGTGGATAGGCGCGCTAAGACTCGCCGCTGTCCCTATGGCAGGGCTAGTCAGCGAGCGGCAGCGGCGGGCGGACTATAAAGCGGCGCCGGCCCAGCCCCGGAGACAGTCGTAGGAGAGCGAGCAACGAGTACTGGTCGGCAGCGGAGTGGACAGCGATTTGGCAGCGAAGATTCTGGTGACGGCGACTTGGGCTACAACAACGGGCTTCTCTTCTGGATACTTGGCGACCCCGGCATTATCGGAACATCTACTGGCTATTGGCGACCCGGCTAAGTTTTTCTCCTCTCTCTCCTGGTTATTCGGCAACAAGGCATTGTATCCGTATTCAAGAGTATTGTAGCAATATTGTGAAATAAACGAAAACTGTTTTTTTCTGAATCTCTCGTCTTTGTTTGGATTCAACAATTTCACTTTAGCTACTTTAAAAAGTTTGTTCTTTGTGTTGTGCCATAGCACAAGTTTTCCCCCACTACCTCTGCGTACCTGTGCGAGAACTCTCGCATGTTAGACCCCACACTCATCCCTATCCGTCTATTTTCATTCTAAGAGGGAAAGGAGTTAACGAAATGTGTTTATTTGTATCTATACTACTTACTACTATCTATACTACTATACTTTTATTTGTATCTATAAAGGTAACTTGAAATGTACTAACACAATTACAAATAAAAATAAAAAAACAATGCAATTAATGTGTAAAAGCAATTTTCAATAAATATTTATTCAACATCATGGAGAATTTGCTTGGAACAATTCCCAACACTTACTTAAAGACATTTGAAGTAATTATTCAATATTCTTTGTCAATTAGGTTTTAGTTTTTCGTGATAGTCACAAAAATATTAGCTTTTTACTTTTGAGAAAGCTACGTGTCTGAACCCGTTGAGTTGAAAATTTCATCGAATGATAACGAAAATATTGGTACGGGTAAAACACAAACACAGTCTTCACTCTTCGCTGAACACCCACATCCTTCCACAATTAAGTACACAGCACTTATAGACCATGAAAAACCGTTAATTGAATAGTTTCACAACACGCATAAGAAACAATCTTCATAGGCATAGGTATCAAGCAACTATAATAGTACTTCTAGTTGTTGCTGGAGAGCAAATCTTCAATTAATGATTATGCAAATAAACCTCGTCAGACTGCACAAACTACGGTGTTAACAGAAAGTGTAAATAAAGATTGTCGAATCTAAGCCTTCTAAGCGAGTCGCCACAAAAATTGCTACCAGCAGGGAGGGCTGAAATATTGAGGTGGCCTTGATAGTATTAAAGCGTGAAACCGAAAAGTTAACTGAATGGATCGGAGAATATCTCATCTTATAGATTATGGTGTGAAAACGTGTCTTTGAGGCCTTTGGCCTCAAAATTTTACTTTTTAAGGCTCTAAAATGCTTTGTTTATGAGTTATTTGCCGATATATGTTGACATGTCATGCGGGTTGCATTTTACATGAATATTTCGATGCGTTTTTTTAAGAAATCATCCATATTTTTAGAGTCAAAGTGGAATTTGTCAAGTCTCCGTGAAATTCTCTTTCTTTGGAACCCTCATTTATAAAGATTGGTTGCGTGTGAGAGCCGGAACCCAAAGGTATACTACTGAAATAATACAGGAGACGATAAACGTGTTCCCGCCACTTCGACAGGTTACAATTTTACAAAATACCATATCTGTGTATTATTACAATAGTTTGTTTACAAAATGCATTCCTTCAACCCAGAACGCCCCAACCTTGTGTTTCTCAATGCCGCAACAGGATGGCAGGCAAGATGCTCGCTTAGCGCCCATTAAACAAATTTAGCGTGTATACCCTCAACTGCTCACTGGCGCACCTGTGTGTCTGCAAGTCACTGGCGCACTCCATGTGTGTCAGTACACCCCTCTCTTGTAGTGACTCATCACTGGGTCATTACAATACGCACTTCTCACATGCAATCATGCGATCTCTATTGTTTTCCTTTCATTAACCTGAAAAAACATAACCACCCTTCACTGCGCATCATTGCATTCTACACTTAAGCTTTTGAGAAATCTCGAACGCAACACTTGCAAGATCCTGGAAGTCACTAGCACTTCTGTAGGAACATCGGGTACCCCAATGGAATAATAATCGCTAGGAATCGCTAGGAATTGTAATCGCACAGATATTCAGTGTGCCTGGGTTAGTAATTTGTTCCATTGGCATTCTTATATGCTTTCTTACACAAAATGTAAATGTTTTTTTGTGGAGAGACTGTCTGTCAAAAAGCTAAAAAGTCGATATTTTTGAGGAGGCATTCAGTTTAGCGTCTCCTCTCTCTGATACGTCAGTCGAGTGCTCAGATGCCGAGCGTGAACTCTAAATGGTTCCAGTTAACAATGGTCCTTTTTTTCTACAAAGCTGAATTTTCATATATTATTTCTTTGTTTTCTGCGTTTAATTTTTAAGCGTGATCCCCACTAGTTAATTAAAACTGCATCTCAAGTCGTTCGCCGAGGTCTTTCGACGCTGATTGCTTTGTGTTCGCCTTGAAGAGGATACACAGTAGTACTGCATAGTATAATACTCTACATATAATTAAAAATTCCCAATTTACATTCGCATAGCTTACGCATTTAGTCGCTATTTTCTTCTCTCGGTCCAATGCTTTAATCTGACCTTCCCTATATGTAAGTTAGTCCGTATTCTATTCATTTACTAACCAAAGAAGTGTACGCCTATTAGCTTTCCGTACGAGTAATAAGCGTGTAAAAACGGTACTTTTCACTTCAGTATTACGTTACTTTCTCAATACCACCTATTTAATTCCGTATATACAACAATCATCTCGTACGTACGTATGACGAGAAAGTAAAAAAATAAAGTAATTGAGAGCTACAGCTGAATAATACGAGAAAGTAAGAGCTCTTCAAGACTTCTGTGATGTATATCTAACGTGATCAGCCTAGAAAGGGTTGCTTTGAATTATTACGTCCAGATATTTACAGGTACGTACCTCCAGAATTTTATCTAAACCTACTAAACATTAGAATTTTTCTGTATTAAAACCTTCGTCAAACTAATTGCTTTACTTTTATCTCGATTTATTTTCATATTGTTTTCCTGTAACTATTCCAATGATTCGTCAATACCTTTTTACAATTGATCAATGTCGGATACGCTTTAATTTTTCGATACACGAAATAGTTGTCCGCAAAATGTCTGAGTGTCAATCAAATTTCGGTACCTTCTTCTTCTTCTCCTTCAGGTATTAAGTCACTGCCTGTTACGCCTCCGCTCCCATCTCTTCTTCGGACGGCCAGAATTTCTTCGTCCTTGTGGGCGGTATTGTAGAATTCTTTTCGACAGGAACGTTGTCTTGCATCCTATCAATGTGCTGTATCCAGGAATTTCGGAAGTAATTTATTTTCTCTTGAAGATTACATACGCCAAGGTTCGAAGAGAATTCCAAAGAATTTCGGTACCGATATCATTAATTTACAGGCTGCTTAATATGCAATACGACCCAGTTCCGACGAAATACGAAAATTACTCAAAGCCCATTCTGTAACTACTCCTTAGGAAGAAACGAAAAAGGAATCAACAATTGTAAATATTTTTTTAAAAACTGTTTATTTACTTCCTGTTCAACAAATTGTTTTAGGGGTAATTAAAGATGAAAACGCTGTTTTGTACTTTTGAATGTATTTTTTTAAAACTAAACCACAATCAATAGTAAGATGGTTTCAAAGATACAGTGGCGTTATATGATACAAATAACCAATAAATTTAAATCTCAAATTTTCATACAATAAATTTTATTGTCACTTTTCAGTAGCATTGTTTGTACATTTTAGTTTTCTTAAATATAAGATTCTAGTAAGTCTTAAATATTTTATCTTAGTATGGCATTTAAAAAAATATAATTTCTGCCTGTTCGACTGTTCAAGTGTTTTACGGGTTTTGGAAATTACAATTAATTGACTTGTTAGACTTAGTCACTTGCACATTAATTGTCCCTAATTCTTAAGGCAAAACAAGTATTGTAATTTATGATTTAATTAGTTACTGGCAGAATGTATTTATATCAAATATTGTTAAAATATTCAAATTAAAGGGGTTAGTGAGTCGGTTATGTGATTTATTAAGGAGTGATTTTCATTAATTAAAATTTTTTAGATTTTTTGTGTGACGTTTTGCTTTTTATAAGGAAACTAGTGTGGTTACAACATCACATACTTAATCTTGTTATTTTTAAACGCTTCTGTAATAATATAATACTAGTTGAACCAGCAAAATTGTTTCCAGTTCGCAAAAGTATTACCCGGGCTGAGATGTAAACCCAGATGCATAGTTTTCATGAGCACGCGACTTATACGACCCCTCAGCGATTTGCATGAGAAAAATTCTCCCGACACTTCAAAAAGAAAGTTGCCAATTGCAATTATCCAATTTGAGAGCTTTTTGGAAATGGAACCTCTATAGGAGTATTTTGCTCTAATCAAAAAACATTTTTAAAAAAGATTTTGGAGTCCCTTTTGAGAAAACGTTTTGAAAAAATTTCGTTGAGGTTTCATGTAAAGTACCTCAAAAAACAAATGATCCGTTACAAATTCGAGAGGCTGCGACAGATTAATTGTGGAATATCACTTTGGAGAAATCTACAGTTTATGCATTAGTAAGGTAAGTACGTTTCCCCCACATACTTCCCACATATTCTTCGCATAT
>JAHLJT010009436.1:79235660-79308160 GCA_031308135.1 Acheta domesticus | reverse complement strand
CGGATAAACCGCATTGTTCTACACTGTACGTCCAAGTGAGTTTTATAGCAGTTTTGTATATTCTTTTCCTTTTGTAATGGAAAACATCTTACAGGAAATCAATTTCTTCCCACACTGCCAGCTTATCAGGTGTAACATTCGATTTTCCATGCCTTCTGAATTCGTGGTGGTAAGGGCGGAACATACACTCGATCATTAATTATGCGGTGAATGTTCTTCAGAGAAAGAAATCCACAGGTGAGGAGGTGGGAGGTGGTGCCCCACTGGTTAGAGGCACTTGGTTGGAGAAATCACACAAGCAGATGTCTAGGTCGGCATCGCAACGCGCCATCCAGCGGGGAAAGAACACCGCCGCCACTGGCGATAAAAATATGCAAACACTTACGCAAGTAATGACTTGAACAGTTGACGCGCCCGGAAACAATAATCAACGAATCAATTGGCATGGTCCTTAAACGAAAACGAATCTACGTGTGCAGGAAGGGAGGGATCAGATGTTGTGTTAAATACTTATTGACAGTGTTAGGGAGGAGGCTTTTGGATTTTCTTATCCACAAGGGAGGGTACCAAACGATGTCGCTTTATATTGATCCCTATTGAAGTCTTTAAAAGAGGTCCGTGAAGCTGATTTTTGGACACGCCAGAAAACAATGCTTCTGGGAGCTTTTATCGATTGCCTACGTCGGGCCGCTTCGACAGATCGAATGGAACGATACTTTGCATGTTGGAACCACATTAATTACGACACATTAATTTAAACATTAATTGACACATTAATTAAATATGCCGGGCAATCTCTACTCACTTTCCCCTGAATGTGGTACGACTATCATCACAATTCCAACTCATTGAGACCAACCGGACCTGGGAGCTGGACACTCACCCTGGCGTGAGATGGCGTGAATAATGATCCGATTTACGCGCTTCCTTTTCACGATTGATTAGTGATTCCGGGTGCGTCAACTGCTAAGGTTATTAGTAGCGTAAGGGAAGTGCATGTTTTTAACGCGTGAGATAGCAGTGATCTTCCCCCGCGGGATGGCGATATTCGGTGCCGACCTACATCTCGTCTCCCGAGGTTTTTACTCACCAGGAATCTCTCAACAACGGAACGCTCAATCCGAAACACGCTCTAAGCTCCCGACTGGTCTCTCGATATGTGTGGTAGTGTAGTGCATGTAAGATCGTGTGTAAGGGGATGAGGATAAGACAAGGAAAAGGAAGGAAGATCGCGCGCGGTCCGTGGCCCATATGTTAGACTACTGCTGCGACATTCACCTGGTGTTGATCGGAGAAACCACGGGAAACTACCGATTAGAGATCCCACCACTGGAATTCTCCTTCAGACAGCGGATGAAACTATTTAGCTTGTGTCGAAATTCCTATCACCATCGTTTCTCGAACTCTAGGATCTCCCGTTTAGAGACCCTGAGTGACATCAGTTGATGCCTTGAATCACCTAAGCCGATTATTTTGACGAACGATTCCGGGGTTCATCAAAAGGAAGCGTGTAATTCGGGTCTAGGAAACGGACCACGCGGGCGAAAATTTCCAATCGTACGCCAAATATTCCAAAGGTGAAAGGTAAATCTCAATTTCGTCCGCAGGAGGGTTGTTGAGGATGAGATTCGTGGTGTTAGAAGCCATCCATATTACCTCCACATGGAGAAAACGCCCATGAGTTATGCAAATCCAACCGCAACCACCCCTTCACATACTAAGTTGCTGCGCTATCAAGGATCCAGATGATCAGGAAATGTGTTAATTTAATTCAGTGTATCGCCAAAAACAATAAAATTCTATGTGACGTACAGAGAAGTAATAGTGTACTCTTATAATAGCATAGTGTATTAACGCGGGAAGAGAGTGAATCCATCCCGAGCAACTGTAAAATGCACACGAGAACAAATTAATAAGTGTCACAGGTTTATTGCTGGTGACATAAGTAAATTTGTTCAGAAATATATCCTCTGAGAAACGATTATATCATCAAATTTACTTTTTAAAATTATTGAACTCATATCTTAGTATTTGAAGGGAATAAATCCCTAGGCAATGAAAGCAAGGTTTGATATATGTGTGTCTTCCTATGGCGCTGCATGCCAGTTTTAGCCTTGGCTCTGCATTCACGAATTTGTAATACAATCCAAATTTTGCAAGATTGTTGGAGATGGGCCGCATTGTGATTTCTATTTCTACGACTGGGACAGGAAGAGGTGGCTCAGGGCATCAACTGAGTAAAAAAAACATGTCACTGCAATGCCTCTGACCGGGAGGTCGTAGGTTCGAGCCCCGACGGTGGCAGGATTTTCAACACTAGCTAGATAACTTGGTCAGTCTGGGGGAAAATTCAGGAGGAGCTGTCTGGAGGAGAATTCTAGCGGTCAGCTGCTCTGATCGGTAGTTTTCCGTGGTTTCTCCCATCAGTACCAGGCAAATGCCGGAGCAGTACCCTAACATACGGGCCAAGGAACGCGCGTTATCTTTCCTTCCTCTTCCTTGACCTATCCTCATCCCTTACTTATACACACATACACTTAATAAGCACTACACTATCACTCATGCCGGGAGACCGGTCGAGAACTTACAGCTCGTTCCGGCTGGGACGGTGCTCCGCTGGTGGGAGATACCTGGTTGTGGGAATCACTGTTAGCCAATGTTACGTCGGCGCCGGATATCACCCTCCGGAACGTGATCACCGCCACATCTTGAGGAAAACATGCACAACACTTTCGGGACTAATTACCTTATCCGTTGACGCGCCCGTAATCACCAATCAATCAAAACCTACAACTGGTGTTAGATTTGAAAATGCAAACGAAAAGAGTAAGAAAGAATAGAGTGGCCCAGAATTTGAGTCATTTTTCCCGAATCTTCAGGAATTGAATGAAATCGTGAAGTCAATAGACCAGACTAGCTCCGTGGATCTAGAATTATCAACTAGTCTCTGGTAACCACCAAATCAGGAACTAATCTGGCATTTAGTTGAACTAAGGATCTCTCGAGCGAAACTTCAATTACTCGCAACGTGGCACCAAACAGTACACGCAGTGGTGAAAGCAGTTGTATAAGATAACGGTTTTACATGAGCAGGACGTAACAAACGGGTATTAGGATTAAATATAATAAATTCTTGAAAGTGGTCCATAACCATAAAAATAAAGCTGGAAATAAGAGTGGAAGCCAACATTATGTAATGTTTTAAGAGGAGGTATGTGCCTTAATAGAATTCTGTAAGCTCTAAAAAGGAAAGTAACTAAATCGAATTCGATGCATCTTCCTTTAAATAGATAATTTTTCTAGAATTATGATTTTTAAATATTGAAAAATGTGTATTTCGAAGTTATGTAGATGCATGTAATAACTAATTCAATTCTCTGTAAGGGATAGAGATAAACTAAAGACAATGAAAGGAATCTCAGTCTCAACATCTGATAACAAACAACACTCCTAAGTTACAATATCTCATTTCCTGCCCACCGTTACTGCGAATCCGTCACGTGCGAATTAAGGTCAAACGTAGTAAGGTCGCAAACATTTTCTCTCACATGATAAAACTGATAAATTCATCAGATAAAATAAGAAACGTGCGCGTATTGCATCTTGAATTAACAATTCAAGGACCCTGCAGGGTATATTGATAATGTTACGAAATACCATTATTCCGTAAAGAAATAACAAACCAGCTTAGTGGTAGAGTATTAAGACTTTTTAAAAGGGTTTTGAGATTCTTTCCGTCTGCTCAAATCATAATTTCTGACTACTCCGCGTCATTTCAAAATAGATTTGTCGGCATTCCACTGTTGAAAGAGTATCACGGCACGTTACCAAAGTTTGCTATAATTCTGATCCTTTTTATGAAAAAACTAGATGTTTCGCTAGTCAATTTACATACTTCTCAATCCTTTTCCGATGTTATCCTCTTTCCCGTGGGCGGATGAGTGAGAACGACCGGCTTGAGCACCCGGCTCTCCAAACCGAAACGAGGGAGATGAAAGGGAAGGAGAGAGTCATTTTAATTCGGGTATTTTACATAGTGACATCAGATGTCAAATAACGAGTTGTAAGTTTTTATTGGTCATCATAGGTCAATACAAGTTTTCTTCGAAAGCAATTGCTCTCATATAGTCACAATCAAATGTGTTTATAAGACATCTATAATGTCCTAGGGGTTAAATGTGCACGTTGGTTGCACCTATCACAGGGTGTACTGCATGCTATTTACTGCCAGCAGCAAATACAACCATGACCTTCGAGGAGTTTTTGAATACCCTAAATTAGAAGTACACTATTAAACATAAAAGGCTGAACAAAGTTACTTTTGCGTTGTACTAAATACTCCACCTTGTGTAAATAACTAAAAATAATAACAATCTATTGCCCCTTCCTACAATTTGAACCCCTTTCTATAACCCATACATCTACAAAATATTTATACTTCCACCACTACCTCATATCCCAACACAATTGATAAGTAAACAATTATACTATTAGGTTGAAAATGCCTAGTAAATACTGTACTAGCTTTTAAGATACGCATTCGTAGGGTAAAGCCTTATGTATTGTCAACAAAATTTAAAAATAAAGTGATCTCGCAATGACCTTCCTGACTTATAGGTTATTGCATCTTCATTTTACCTGACAGAATTCCCGCAAAAATGAAATCTTCAGACCATACCCGTCAGAACAGATCCCGTATTTGCTAAGTTAGAGAACGACGCAATCAAAGGGTAAAATGTCTGTGACCGTTGTGGTGCCAGTTTCTAGGAGTATCAAAAAATAGTTGGTAGCATAAAATACTATACACTATAGTATTTAATCTAACTGTCTATATAGCATGGTCTATATAGTATTTGTCTAGCAAGCTATAGAGTATTTGTCTAGCGTGGTCTGTATAGTATTTGGTAGCATTGGGCTCAAATTGGGAGTGCCACAACTACAGAGCCGAAGTCGCAGTTGGGACAATCAACAGACTTCCAGAGTTGGAACATTAGATGACAACCACAACGTATCTTACCTGTGAGACGCGCAGCAACGTCATTTCCCGCATGTTCCCGAAGAAGGGCTCGGGCGGCAGGAAAGGCACGCCCTTGCGGCGCCAGTAGTCGAAGGTGGCCGTGAAGTACCAATAGAGCACCGCGAGGGCAACGGCGACGCCAGCCATCGCCACGCTCAGCAACGGGACCCCCATGGTGGCTCTGGAACGAGGGCCACTCAATGTTAAGGCCGGTATTTATTTACAGTTTTCGTGCAGATTCTCATACAATTTCACTACAGAAATTTCAAGACACCAAACTAGAAGTACAAAAGACAAAAGTCGCGCGTATACGGTGTGTAGGTTTTCTGTATTAATTCTGTATGAAACGCCTCAACACGCCGCTAGCGAGTCTACCGGGGCACAACTGAATTGCACCGTGCGAATACTTTCAGCGGCGGTATTTCTGCGGGTGCGTTCTGGCTGTGATCTTTATTAGGCAATAATTAACCGTGAGAAGCATAGAGAAGAAAAATAGTCAGGCAGGAATAGGAAAAGAGGTAGTTCATTACAATATCACTTCACACAATCGCACCTAACCACAAAATCGAAATTGTCGAAATCGCGTCAGATAAACAAATCCGTTATACAGCAATTTTTCTAACTTTGCCCCTCAAGGCCACTCAAATCCCATCTTCGCGATGGAATATGTCACGGTATTTCGCATCTTTCTCAATCTTTCCGCTAGAATTCGCATGATCGCGACCGTATCAAGCAGTGCTTGCGATCATGCGACTTGTATCGGCAAGACCGAGAAAGACGCGAAATGCCGTGACATATTCCATCGCGAAGAATGTATTTGAGTGGCCTTGAGGGGCAAAGTTCGAGAAATCGCAGTTTAGTAAACGATTCTGCCACTACAGGCGCTTGAGTCAAACTGTAGCTTTCTGCATGAAAAATTACGAACGTGCTCAAAAGTGTTCATAAAAGAAATCGTGCATTGCGCAAGTGCACGTTTTCTGTACGTCCAATCCGCAAGAAAACTGTACCGTGCTATCTATTGATATTTAGAAGGTTTAACCAATTTATAACATCTTGACCTACGTACTAAGAGCCACGTGAGTGGCATTAGAACTGCAACGCCGAATCCTTCACGTAAGATACAAATTACGTTTCCCTTCATAGCACGGGGTTACAAGGTCGATGATAAAGAATATGGCTACCAATCATACCAATCCAAAGTGAAAAATCTGATCCAAATTGTACGAAACTGTGATGATCTGTGACGCTTTATTTTCTTTTCTTTTTTTTCGTTTAATGACTTTATTTTGTTATTGTGAGTAAAGTCGGTTCCTAGTGTGCTATAAACTCTTTTTAAACTCTAGCGTTATGAGATGCCAACAGTAGAATATCACGTGTAATGTACAAAAGTGCACTAGGTCGAAACGTTACGAATGTGCTACAAATCTCTCCTTAACCATAGAATTTTGTTGTAAAGATGAAGGAACATGGTGCAAAAGAAAGATAACACACCTGAAAAAGTATCATTTTGCAGGAGAACAGTTTTAATCTGATCTTTGCCAATTCCTTCTCACTCAAAGACAAAGTATTTCACTGTATTTCTCCGCTTTTCTGTGAACTATCTGCATGAATTGTTCACTAGTAAAATATACCATTTTATAATTATATTTTTTCACCAAAAATTGACTTCTAACTTAAAAATTACGGTTTTTAAGATGTGTCACTAACCTTGTCCACCGACAATGTAATTCATAATATTAATAATTACTGCCATGAATATTGAATCCCAAATTACATTAGTCCCTAGGATAAATACAAGTGTACTTTTATAATAATTTCACTGTCACCATAGTTGTCGTTATCAACGTGTTTGAGAGTAGCGTTGCTCGCCACACACATTTCCTTTGGCTCTATATGACCTGAAACCTTTCCTTATTTTAAAGAAAGACGAAATGTTTTTGTCGATATCTTATGGAAAAGAAAATGGTAGGGAAAATAGTGTTAGGCAGGCTAAGTTCGAAAGAAGACAGTGACAGAATATTGTCATCTACAGTAGCGCTGTCTTTGTATTAGTCATGAAAACTGCAAGGAGACAACTCCGGTGTTGGAGGCATGGTGGTGGTACTATGGACGAAAAACGTCGGCAGCTAATCTGCTAAACTGATTTTCAGCGACATCACGCGGTGAATGAAGGAACTTACCTCGACTTTTTTTGGTCAATAACAAAGCACATGTACGTACTTAACTAACGCCATCTACACTTAATATGTGTAAGTGTAGACGGCATTGACTGGACCCTTGAACTTGGTTGCCATTGGCAGTAAATGCCTTACAAGGTTCTCGCGTTGACCGTGAGATGTCACTAAGTTCATTTTTGCTGATTAGTGTTAGTAGCTTAGTGTTAGCATCTTGATTAATCCAGTACTTTGGTATGAACGCTTTGTAATTAGATGCTCCCAACTTCACCGAAATTTTGTCAGCAGCTCTTTACGTATAGACCTTGTGCAGGGACGTTCAGTGTGTTGCGAAATTAACTTATAATACAATTGAATGCTATCCAGAATTCCATGATGGGGAATATATTATATACGTTTTTGGTTGCACCCGTTCTCTAGGCTACCAAGAATATTGTATGTAAAGTCAGCAGGGATACAGCAGGAATGACTTGAAAGGCATGGAACATCTTTTGTGTGGAGAACAAATGTGCCACAAGAAAGGCAAATATTTGTCGTCGAGTCTCCCGCGGTCCTACGAAAGGGTTTTCGGGCTGAAAAGGTTTGCAACATTAGCCACTCCGCCTGGAAATGTAACGGTGGTGATCAGCTTGATATAAATATTTCTGGTTTAATTTGTATTCTTAATTACGGATGTTACTATAAAAATTGTTTCAGAAGTTTCATTTTCAAGAACAGTCAAAAAGCCCTTTAGCCTCTCCAAACATGAATTTTCCCTTTAGCATTCATTTTATACCTTTGACACTACACCATCATCGAAAGGAAATTCAAAATGAATTACATTATCTGGGCAAAGAATAAGGACTTTCTAAATCTAAATCAGAGCTTCTAGTTTTTCAACGTCATCAGTAGGAATGTTTTGTCGAAAATGTAAAGTTCTCTATGTTTAGAGATTGCCATGCGCATTTAGAAAAATATCTTGATGTTAAAGATGATCTTGCGTTCTAAAAAACACAGAAGATCTAATAGTATATATGAATTCACGTCACTTTACCGAAGAAAAGAGACTATTTCTACTTTCTAAGCCTCAAAACCTTACTATTTCAAATCGGAATTGTTTAGCCATCTATTCTTACTGACCATGCAGTAAGAAGTGATATACCAAAATATGTTGTGTTCTAAAATTACAAGGCAGCCAGAACAGATCTGAACATTTTCGAGTTGAGCACTACAAAATACTCTAAATGCCATCCTCACCATCTAAATGCCATCTAAATTGTGTTCTTCCCGAAAAAGAAAAAAATGTTAAAATTTGATACTCAGTATTATTATCTATTGTATGAGTAAATCATTTTTTTTGATTTTGGGGAGACCACTAGGGGCGGTTGATGTCATGTCATGTCATTCAGATCCGCTACTAGATAGCGCTTTTTACACCGCGAGAAGAATCGAAGAGTAACTGGAGGGGTGACAGGTGAATTGACATTGATGCGTAATGATGATAGAAATATGGAAATTTTCACATACACATTTTTCAAGTTTCTCAAGTTTCTCATTAATCGGTGGAAGTTATCCACTATCCCCTACATCGGACTATTCGGATTATTCAACGAATTCTCCCATCGCTTCGTGTGCCTGTCTATTGACCCTCATATGGTACTGAATGTACACCGCATTGTCACCGTCGTGGAAGTCCAAATTCGTCGGAATTACGTTCTGCACGGAACATGATATCTAGAAATGTCCCCGTATTAATGTGTAACAAAACTATTTCGTACTTAAAATGTATGTTATGCAGTCATAAATGGCTGCATCGTTATGGTCAGGCTATTATAATAAATGTTACTGCTTGGATAGTGACACCGGAGCATGCCAATGCTGAAATTCGCCAATGGCATAAATGGATTTTATCACTGGCGAGTTGAAATAGATTTAGACGAGGTTATGTATGTCTACCACCCCCTTTCACAGCCTCGTAATGCCGAGTGTTGGAAAATGTTTTGGAATAAGAGTCAACACAGTCATAAAGATAAGTTGCCTGTGATCAATAAGATTGAACATTTCCATTTCTTTATTTTTTGTATAGTTCATTAGTATGTTGTGTTAAGTAAATGAATGAAGAAATTCAGTATTGTAGTGGAATTTTATTTTAGTTTTAACCTTCGTATTACCTCTAAACAGAAAAAATTTTCTTATAGGTGGGCATTCCCAGAGATAGTAGGTCTTGACTATTTACACAGGAAGAAACTTCGATAATGAACAAACAACGAATTATCACACAAGAAATCAAGTATGAGATATAAGTGCACCAAACTTTTAATCTTTCACCTGTACTCACAGCTCTCAATTCAAGGGAATGGAATGTTCAGGAATACGTGAATCCCCGACCACTATCGTATTTCCTTCGAAAAAATCCAAGAATGTAGTTAATTGATATTAACCTTCGGCACTTTGCAATATTCTTTAATTGCTTTATTTTGATTTAAGATTCCCATATGTACTTGTGATAAGAATGAGGAATTCAGTTCTGGAAAAACCAAAATCGAAAATCCATTATGCAAAGAACCTTCTTTCCAGACCACTCTGTACTGGCTTATGTGGCTCAGAAAAGCAATTGATGCCACTGCAGCGTCTCTAGCCGGGAGGTCCTAGGGTTTGAGTTTCGATGGCAAGATTTTCGACATTGGCTAGGTCGAATTCAGCCGCTGGCGGAGAATTCTAGCGGTGAACTCTGATTAGTAGATCGCCGTGGTTTCTCCGATCAACACCGAGCGAATGGCGGCGGATCAGTTCCCCAACAAAAGAGCTACGCACCGCGCGCGATTTTTCCTTACTCTTTCCTGTTCTATCTTCGCCCCTTACTTACACTTACATTTACTACAGTGCATTGCATGTCGGGAGCTTAAAGGTTGTACCACCTGCGGCGGTCCATCGTTGGGGAAAACTCCGCAAACCGGCGGGTGGATCGTCGCCGGATTTCGCCATCCAGCGGGGGAAAATCACCGCCATCTCCCGCGATAAAGCCATGCACTACACTTTCTGGACTGATGACCTTAACAGTTGACGCGTCCGGAATCACTAATCAATTAGTCCGACAGTGGCAGTATTTTCGACACTAGCTACATAGCTATTACGAATTCAGTCGCTGTCTGGAGATGAATTCTAGCTGTCGGCTGCTCTGATCTGCAAGTTTCCGTGGTTTCTCCGATTGAGCCGAATGCCGGAGCAGTATCCTAACAAAAGATCGCGAGGGATCCTTCCTCTTCGTTGTCCTATTCTCAACGTACTTATACACTGACCAGTAGAAGGTTTAGTGCTAATCCCAGTTGGGGCGATGCTTCGGTGGTGGAAGATACCCGGTGGGAAAAACTCACAAGCCGACGGGTTGGTTGGTGCTAGATTTCGTCGTACAGGGGGGAAGGCAGCCATTTCCGGCGATTAAAACGTACACTACACTTACGGAACTAATTACCCTATCTATTGACGCAGATCTTTTTCTACAAAAGAAGCGCAGGAAATTCGAATTTGCAATGTGGAAAACGCAAATTTTCAAAATTTATATTTTCAAAGTATGTACACGACATCATTTAAAGATCTAATTTTCAGAAACATGTTGTTTGCATTAAGCAAAAATCTCTATAATAAATTTTGTAGTTTTGCAGTGTTGTATTTTGGAATTTTCGGAAATATAGAGGGTTCCCCGAAAAGGACCTGCGCCTTATTTATTTGCGTATCTAGTTTTATCCGAGAAAAAAGTTTAAAGAAAAACTAGGAGCCATTTATGAGACATTTTGTAAATTGATTTTATTGTATGTAAAAATTTTGCAAAAACTATTCGTTTTAGTAAAAAAAATATATATTGCATGAGCTTATTTAAGTATCTATTTTTTCAGGCTAAATTACGCGAAAGCCGTAGATTATTTAGAAAAGGTGTGTATGACTATTTGAAGAACAGGTTTCATTAAGAAAAAGTTATTTTGTTGTTGAAGGATGAAAATGTAGTTGCACGATGACGCCAAACATTTTTTACTTGGGCAATTTTTTCAAAACCAAGCGAATGCCAAAGCAGTAGTCTACAAAACGGGCCACGGACAGCGCGCGATCTTTCCTTTCCTTCCCTATCCTCACCCCTTGCTTACATACACACAGCTACCACACACGATCTTGTCCCGGCTGGGGCGGCGTCCTGCTGGTGGAAGATATCAAATTGGGAAAACACCCGACGTGTAGGTCGGCGGCGAACGTCATTCTCCAGCAGAGAAAGATGACCGCCACCTTCCGAAGAAAAAAGTATGCCCTACACTTACGGTACTAATGACATTAGCATTTGACGCGCTCGGAAACAAGAAATAATCTATCAACCAATCAGATCCATCCAGGTATTTCCCACCAATGGGGCACCGCCGAAGCCGGGACAAGTTCCAATCCCAAGCTCCCTGATGGTCTTCCGCCATGTGTGGTGCATGGAAATGTGAATGCGTAAGAAAGGGATGAGGATATGACAAAGAAGTGGAAGAAAAGATCGCACGCGGTCCGTGGCACGATTGTTAAGATACTCCTCTGGTATTCACATGATAATGATAGGAGAAATCACAGAAAACTATCGATCAGAGCAGCCGGCCTCCAGAATTCTCCTGGAGGCGGATGAATTTAAAATTATATATTGTTCTGTGGTAACGACTTTGTGTTTTTTCGAAATCTTCAGAAGAGCCTCGATCCCACTTGAATCCCCCACAACCAGCGGTTTCAGTCTTCCGTGTAAGTATTTGAAATGGAAGACGGACAAGCTGGATTTGCAGTGGAATTCGTCGATTTCGAATGGATTGAATACACGTGTGTACTAATTAAAGTATTTTTTCTGAATAATTTTGGTGTTCCGTATAGTTTGGTAGCATATTCCATTATATTTTAGCTCTCCGTTTGTACTTAGCTGTCCTATAGTATTTTAGCTGTTCATAGCTCTCCATTTGTATTTTATTTCTTCACAAAATTCTTGAAATTGCTTCCACACACTTTCTCTGTTCCTTTCACTGTTTTTCAGCCATGAATCTTTAATAACATATTCTATTTCAGAGTTTTAAACATTGCCAAGACGACACATTTTAATAATCAATTAATGTGCACAAGTTATTATGGACCTAAAACAATTGCTATCGTAATCTTAAAAAGGGAAACAAAGTGATTACAGCGGAGTGTAAAGGGAAACAAAGTGATTATAATAAATGGCGATAGACATCTGGGATTGGTTTGCATTCCCAGATGATGGGTGACATCCTTGCTTAGCATTGGTTAGTTACGACACGGACAGACATGAGTGAAATAGAAGAATATTCTAGATTAGGGGTGGCGAACTTTTCTGTATATAAGATCTACCTTTTATTTTAAAATGGTGTCGCGATCGACTTGTCATAGGCGTAGTCTAAGGGGGAAGAAGGGTGTGAAAGGCATACTATGTTTATACACTCTACTTCAGTATAACTACATCAGTGTTCAGTATAACTGGTTCAGAGTATTCGTATAACTAACGTATAACTAGTTCGCGTTTAACTAGTTCAGTGTACACTCGACTTCAGTATAAGGTAATTACCCACGTACGGGTAGATAAATAAAATATATGTTCATAACTATTTTTTAATTTTTCAAATCTCTTATTAAGTTTTCGAGATATAGGCACATGAAGAAAATAAATTTCCAGATCCAACTTTTGATAGCAGCATTCCATACATGAGGTACCTACAAATTCGATTTTCCGACATTTTTTCAAGAGAGATTTTTACTAACTAAAAATGCAATTGAATTTTTTATCAACTGCAATGTATGTGTTGTTGTAATATTTGTTCGTAAATATAAAAATGTTGTTATAAAAATGCACAGTTTCACTTTCGTTTTTTTGTGGGGGAGGGCAGGAAAATTTATCATGACAGAATAACGTGACTTACATTTTGGTAATCTATCAATAGCTTGCTGGGTTCACCTCGTACTGAAATATAGATGTATGGCTTATCTACCTATGTAAAAAACAACAATATTTAAAGGGCCAAAAAACTCTTGTCCAGGAGAATGAAAGAACATGGATAATTATTAACAATATTAATTCAAAATAGCTACAGATAAAGACAGATTTAGAATTTACTTTGTTGCCTTAACATTAATGGGAAGACAAAATTTGCTTGTCTCTAACCAAGGAATAAAAATTAAGTTATATCCTGACAAAGATAACAACAACAACAACAATAATAATAACAATAATAATAATAATAATAATAATAATAAAGAGTCTTTAGAATGACGATTCAGTCAGAACAGAACGTTGTTTAGTCTTCGTTAGCTTCGAGTATGAAAATGTAGATTCGCATAGGTATGTAGATCCGAAACAAGAATATATTCGCCACATTTGGTGATACTGGCAAACTTTACCTTGGCAATTTCCAAAAATTAAACTATTGCTAGAAAGTTCTGTCTTCTACAATCGCTTCAAAATCCATGGTACACGGAATTCCACCCCAGACATTGCGAGCGACTTGTTGGCCACCCCTGTTCTAGATCATTCCAAATAAGCTTTAATTCTTACAGGCACAAGAAGTGCTGATGACTTGGTTAATCGGAATCTCCTGATAAATTCCCATTGCCGTAATTTCAAAATTGGTCCATTCCCTCTCGCATCTATTTGAGTCATCGCATTGAAACATTCAGAATCATCGCTGGAAACATCCTCAAACGTCGTGATGTACAACTGTCAAGACATAATGGGATGTACATACCGTAAACATTCAGCATACTCGATCCTTTCCTCGACAGAATTTTCCGAGTAATGTTTTTCTCGAATATACTCTGTGTAAAGGATTTACTCATGGGTAAGATGCTTAAAGCCAAGAAAATATGATTTACTCGAGAGTAAACCGTTACTCGCTGTTGGTGAACTCGGCTTCAACAGTTGTCGAATACACTCTGTGAAAAGGATTTACTCCGGGGTAAGATGCTTAAAGCCGAGTAAATATGATTTATTGAGAGGAAATCGTTGGTGAATCCGACCTTAACAGTTAAGGCTCTAGAGTTGCATACTGACGAACAGGCACACGTTTGCCGTCAGCCAAATTTCGGAATCAAGGAACCACAAAATATTTATTCTGAAACACTACGAGTTAGAGGAAGTTCTGTACTACATGCAGGAACACGATTTACCCACTTTGACGGTATCAGAGCCCTACAATACAGTTTTTGTTATGTCAAAATAAAAAGCTTTCCGCATTACAAAACTCTCTCTATATTACGTAAGTATAATTGCGAGAAAGTAAAAGGCGACATGAGAGTATTTGGAATGGTTTAATGCTCCGTGTCCTTTCAATTGTTTGGATTTCGGACCCGACCCAATTTTCATGGATTATGAAGTCTCGAACAATATTCCACTAACTCACGTGAATGTTCAATTCCAGTATTGATTGTAAGATATCAAGACATTTCTGTCTGAAGTGCGTTATTTTTAGCAAGTCTGTACAAGGCCTTGCAATTTTTATGCCTTGCGGAAGTCCTTCCCAGGGAAGCATTTGAATGTGCAGACATTGTAGTTATGAATCACAATGGATCAAAGCTTTCCGTTAAATTAAGAACACAACGGGAAAAGATTGATATAGAGATAAAGTATTGGTTAATACTATATTGTTTTTGTGAATGATTTCTGTTCAAATTTCAAGAACACTTAAGATTAAGAGTTATTTAAAGACAGCCTATCTCACAGATGTTTAAGTTAAGGTTATCTCTTCCTGTCTTGTGGCTATTTATGAATTTGACACTCTACTTTCCTAGATGGATCTTTGAATATGTGATATTGATGGAATAATTCTGATATATCGATAGCGGGATGCCTTAATTTTACCTCAATCTCAATATAGCATGTAATGTAGTAAATGCGATACAAGGAAAATCTTTTTTTTTACGATACATCATCAACGAACACCTGTGTTAATATAAAATAAAATAGTTTTGTTGAAATTGGCAATATATTTCGTTCAATGCATTCAATTTGTGATTGTTATAATCGTGCCACAAAGACGGTTTCCTTATAGCAGTTCGAGTTTTCGATATTCTGTTACGAGTAACCCATTGTATTTTCAGGTCTTCCATATTTCTAGAACACTAGATTGTCGGCACGAGCCATCACTCGGGCAAAGCACTAGTGACAAAACCACCCGGGCAGGTACACGATGCGCATTAGTAATCGGGATTTGCGCATGGCGCCTCGTTTATTTCTTCTGGCAAAGGTGGCTGGCGAAGCCAGGAAGCGTGAACTGCAATACCTCGAATCCTTCTTGACTTCACGCTTCATGGCACATTTCTTTTGTGTCGTTTCTTTCTATCGTCCCACAAAAGGAGAAAGCCTTGTTTAACACAGATAGTTAACAATGTTGGTGTGTTTGTTTAACCCCTATCCATTTCCGCCCCTTAAAAAATACGAGAGCATTCTTTCATTTTTTATCTCGTAAGAGAGAGTGAGAAAATTCATAACTAATGGTGCAAAAGAATGGAACAGACCTTCACGTACTAGCTTCTTAAGTCTTCAGTCTGGGCTATCTTTTCGGTCTTGCCTCACCCTCTTCCCAGCTGCCATTTTTTGGCGCTTACAAGTAAGTTTTTTTCGTTTCCTCCATTTTTGGACAGCCGCACAGAAGGATGGACAGATCGACGGATGGACGGAGGGACGGACGGACTGACAGATGGATGGATGGACAGATGGCCAGACAGAAGGGCAGATTTGTCGCGTTTTCTCAATTTTTTTGGACGGATGGACAGATGGAGGCACGGACACAGGACGGACGGACAGAAGGACGGGCTGACAGACGGATGGACTGATAGATGGACGCACTGATAGACGGACGGACTGACGGACGGACAGACGGACGGACTGATGGACGGACTGACGGACGAATTTCGGACGGACGGACTGACGGACGGACTGACGGACGAACTGACGAATGGACGAACTGACGGACGGACTGACGGACGGATTGATAGACGGACTGACAGACGGACGGACTGAGAGATGTACGGGCTCAGAGATAGACGAGCGTTTTAAGAAAACACTTTCGGTGCGTAGCATACTCCCGGCGAACATCGAGCTAACATTTTCATTTGCTATTATTCACAGCATGAGCGCGCTATTATTAATTAATTAAAAATGATTTAGTAGGAAAGAGTTAGGTTAACTGGACCGGTTGGGTTAAGTGGTTCATGCTTTTAAATGTCGGTGAGAACTGTTTCCTGCCTTTTCCACTGGGTGGCATTCTTAGGATGATAATCTAAGCCATAATCATAAGTTGCAGGCCTTCATTTGTTCTGTACAGGAAGGAATTTTTATTCTGAAAGGTCACGTTTTTATTTACCACTCACTTGCTTTGCATTTTTCTAGTGATTGAATAACAAGTACAAGAAGAATATTCACACCAAATTAATTGTTAGTAATTCTGCTCTATGACAGTGTGTTTGGTTTCTAATGAAATTTCCCGGCTTGTGTGTTTTCGGGTATATAAAGAAAATATGTCCTGTGGGTAAACTGGACCGCCGGGAGGTTAGGTTAAGTGAACCGGTCCAGTAACCCCCTTTTTTTTCGGAAGTAATATTTGTAGATTTTCAATTATTACATCTGGAATGTTACATAATTTATTCGCCTTTCAATATTTTATTAATTTAATTCATTACCATTGTTATTTCCAAGTTTTAATTTTAGATGCCACGTTTTGGGAAACGGCGCGCGTTCCGTGGCCCGTTTTCTCATTTATGTGTGAAAAAGGTCATGGCAGTATGTAGAAGACTGATTTTTTTCATTAAAACAGTCTATTAAACGCCAATGTTATTTTTACAGCTTATTTCGATTTCCGGTCCACTTAATCTTACCATTAGATTAACTGACCCTATTGTAAATGTATAAAAAATTTCATGTTTGACAATAAATGTAAGCAGTGATGTTGTTTCGGAGGCTATATTGTGAGAACAAACAATGATGTTGTTTGTTCTCACAATATAAGGAGAAAGCCTCTCTGAAATATCATGCAAAATGCCACGTGTGTAGGTCAGGTAAATAGCATTTTAGAACTAATTGAAAAGTGGACTAGTTAACCTAACTCTCCTCTATTTAAAAACGTTTAATGTACTATCTTGAGTTTCCTCACCATTTTCGAAATATTCGCAAAACTCTGAAAGAAAGCGCACTTCAATTTTTCTCTAAGAGTTATGGAAAGAGAATGGGGTAATCTTTACGAAATCTCAACCAAACAAGCGGATAGCTTCGGACAACATTCGACTAATATTGGCTAAAATAAGGTAATAGACAGAGTGTGAAGCGTCTTGCATATTTGCCAGAAGTATTTTGGAATAAAAATGTGCTGGAAATTAATTGTATAGGTTGCACAGACTCAAGGTTGGCTAAAGTAAATCGCAAAAGCTCGCAAAGCAATCGCAAAGCAGGAGCCTTGTTACCCACACTCGAAAATGCAAAGGAAAATGACTCACACAATTATTTTTTTATTAATTTTATTTTACATTTACAGACAGTACAACGTTCAGCCCTGAGGCTCTTCAGTTGATTGGCCGAGCAACTTTGTATCAGTAAAGTGTGAAGGGGGTAACTGCTTGTTACCTCCCTGATGGTGATTACATGTGTTGTACCTTCAACCAATTTTCTGCGAGGGAATTATGTTAGAACAATGACAGGATTAAAAAGGATGGGAGAGACAGGTAATTGCTAGAAATGTTCTTGCCTTATCTAATGTCAGAGAGATATTGAAGGAAAATATGGAATGGGAGTCTGTTTCTTAGGTGGGAGAGAGGGGGCTGATCGGTTCCTATTTCGTAAGTGACTGCTCCTTGTACATGTTTTAAATTATTGAAAAAATTATGTGCCAGCTTTGTAATCAAGGTAATTGGTTCTATTGCCAGATCGTTGTGGAGGGTCTTATTGCTGACAAACCAGGGGGCATTCACTGTTAATCTTCAAATTTTGTTTTGGAAGATTTGTAATTAATTTAATGTGGTTGGGGCAGCTGAAATCCAAACAGGGCATGCGTAGGTTAATATTGACCGAAGAATAGATTTGTAGATGGTTAAAGTGGAATGAATTTTTAGAGAAGAGTTACGGTTGAGAATCGGACGTGAAATAGCTAACCTTCTATTGGCTTCAATTACTTTGGACGAGATGTGACTGTGCCAATTTAGTCTTGTGTCCATCAGAACACTGAGATAACGCATAGATGAGTTCAGAGGAGACCACGGAATGATAGAAGAATCCAAAGTCAAAGGGCGAGGAAAGACAGGATACCTTAAAGTAATCAAAATCAGTAATCAAAATCAACCCAAACAAATCAATTTCCAACGGCAATTAGCAATTGATTTGTTTGGGTTGATTTTGATTTTACATAATTTTGACCAATTTTCTATGTTTTTAGGTGACATTCAATTATACGACATGCTGTGTTTAGGTTTCGGTTTGCATAAAAGAGTTTACTCATACATACTTTAGTATCATCTGCAAAGAGAGCTTTATTAACTGTATTTCTAGTAGGAATATCTGCGACGTACAAGTTAAATAAGAAAGGAGATAACGAGGATCCTATTCACACAATGAATCTGACCACTATATACCTTGACTCTCACCAGCATTCGAAACTTCCCAAGTGCAATGTGATCCTCGTTTATCACATTATATGGTATTCTTCTGCACTGTAACGTAGAATTTCATCTAACCTAGCCACCTTGTTTAGGCTAATGCACACCATCATCCTGATTTTAGTCCGAAGTATGCCTCGAAATTGTTTCTACTTCGAACTTGGTTCACCCATTTCGGATAATCCGAATATCAACCGACTAATTAGGAAGATTCGGACATTAGCCGTATCGTACACATTTTACGAAAACCAAAAGATTATCAAAGATAATTAGTTTTTTATCAGTTTATAGTTTGTTTCACAGCACAAAACATTTTCTATTATTTACTAATTTACAAGAGTAATTGTTACATTTTTTAAATATTAAGATTGCTATTACCTTGCGGTCAATCGACCCTCATCTCGACTTTTCTTAACGTTCTATATTCGTTACCTGTGATTCAAACGCCCCTCCTCTCTAGTAGGAGTCTCTCTGTCCCGTCGCTTTGCACACATTTTTTTCATGAATGAAACCCTCCCCGCTTCGTATGCCTGAGGTGGTTCGTAGATTCATATCGGACAGTTTTTTATTCCTTTTAAATGTTGAGACGCCCATTTATTCATCTCACTAACAATGCCTATTCTGGGAAAAAGTATGATCTCAATTCCAAATTCATGCCAGATGCGGGATTTGAATCCGCAGCCTCCGAACCGAAAATGTTATCGCACTACCGCCTCGAAGATCTCGACTACCCCGGTCGACAATTGAAACCATTCTGCCATGCAACAAAGAAGGTTTATAGAACAAGAAGGATGATACGGAATAACTTAAAACTTTAATGGCATTATTTATATGGCGATAAAGAGCATTTCAAAATTATCGGTACAGTGATACTTTGTAATTCGTCGCAAATTACACTAGTCTACAAAAATAAACTTTTTTCTTTCGCAAGAATGAAAATAACAGATTCTAGAAGTATTTTTCATAATGAATTCAAATATCATTTCAGTTTTCCTCCATCAGGCAGGCGTTCCGTGAGAACATAACATGAACTTTTCATACTTTTTCATAAAATAAGTTACTAGCTATCCAACTCTAAATGGTATTATACTCTTCCTGACTTATATTCTGATTACTCATTCTGTGACTAGAAAGTAGTAATGATGATTTTCGGGGATACTCTGTGTCTGGAACAGCTTTCTTCATGGTTCAACAGTAGTCAATCACTGTATTAGAACTACACTTGCATTATTACGCTTTCCATTGTGGAAATTTACTGATGAAAATTGCCCACCGCGCTAATCACTGACAGCCCCCAAGATTTTCCGGCAGGAAGTCGAAGTCTGAGTCTAAGAAATCACTTTTCAAAATCATATTAAATCCCATAGTTTTATAAGAATGCAGATCAGCCACTATGTCCGCTAGTTTTTTGCTTTATGGTTTTCAAGGAAATTGCAATATAAATTTTTGAAGGACTGTCAGGCAGCTTTTTCCAGTAGATTTAATAGTTCTTCAAAACGTTCATCAGCCATTAATGACCTCATTTGTGGTTCTGAAAAATCCCTTCTTTCAATTTAGCATCAATTACCTTGGGAAATTTCGATTTCAAGTGTAAGAATCTATCAGAAAGTTTATCCATATCTTTAACGAATTTTTTCATTCCTCCCAATTTAATACGCAATTTATATTTCAGAATTCACTAAATGGACATGTTGCACGTTTTTCTGGTCTGTGATACGAGATTCTTTTAATTTTTGTCAAACAGAAATAACAATTACATGAATCTTCGGTTCCTTGCAAAACACAAAACTTGCAAATGGCATATGATGTGTACCGTTTTTCTATCAAGTCAACAACTTTAACTCACAAAACATATATTTTGGGGCCCTTTTCAAAATCACCAGCTTTACAGGCAAAGTAGTAGTTGATAACACTTTTTCTCAAGCAAAGTTAAATTTCTACTCTGAGTCTTTCAAGTCAGCTCGCCACAAATACAACAGAAATTATCTGCAAATTATCTGCATTATCTGCAATTATCTGCTAACAAGCTCATAGACACCTCAATATTGACACACCTCAATGCTAGATTAACTGGTCTGAGGATGTAAAAACAGGAATGAACCTGCACAGTACTACCTGTTGGTATTTCAGCATGATGTTACATGTAATTCTGAAGATACAGATTGAATAAAATTGCTACATACGAGGTAAAGGTTCCTACGACAGGTCAAAGAAAATGGTACAATCCAGATTTTAAAAAGTAACTGTCACAAAAAAACTGTGCCTGATGGGAAAATTCTGAATACTTATTTGAATTCAGCACGAAAAACCGCACTAGATAATCAGATTTCTTGTGAAGAAAACCTCTCGGCCAGTATTACAGAGAATTAGACAATCTGAATGGAAACTATCATCCCATGATGCCACAACGCACACAGACACAAGCAATGAAACATGACGCAGCTGTGACAGAAAGTGCTTCTGGGTGTTTGATAGGAAAACTCCCCCAGTTTCTTTCTATCCATGATCTTTTAATGAGAATTGTAATGAATGCAAATCTAAAAAACGGAGACTGCGCAACGTTCTTTATCGTGCAACAGCTAAAAACAGTTTCCCTTTATTAAAATACCACGCTAAGCCACTGTCTCAAAAAAACACATCTAGTGCATTCAATATTTCTTTTATTCCCCTTCCATTCCTTAATTCTCCCAAGCCGATAGCCGCGCGGGCTAGTTACCGATGAGCGGTGCGGCGGCCTCAATCGTCAGCCAATATTTGCACACCGGGTAAAGGGACGGGAGCACCAGTCGACGCCGAGTCGCGGGGTCAGCGCGCAGTTTGCTCTGTCAATTTCTCCGAGCCCACGAAGAAAGCCCGTTAGCCCATCTCGTTAGCGGCACGAGCTCGCAGCCGCCGGCCGGCCGCTCCGCGCAAAGCGGACCGAAGACCGAGCAAACAGCCATTTCTATGAATGACGACCTGAGAGGTCTAGTTTACTTTTAAAGAAACCTATTTCAACCACGCATTCGCTTGTGAACAAATCAGCTTCTTGGAGGTAAATAATCGTAGATCCAATATTTTTATACTTTAGAAACTGAAGTTTATTTTTACTTTCTCGCTATTGCTTACGCAGAATAAAGTCATATAATACTCATATATTCAAAAAATTGTAAATAACCTTAGTTTCAATATCTGTCATTAAAGAACAGTTTTTATTGAGCAAAAATGTATATCTTTAATATGTTAGTTGTAGGAAGTCGCAGTGGGAAGATTACAATTTTACATAAATTGGAGTTCTTTTCACGAAGTGATTGCGTGAAATATACGCAATTTTTAATTTTTTAAACAATGTATTTCTCAAAAACAGATATTGAATAAAATAAACAAATATTTTTACGTATACTTGATTTTTTATTATCATCTGCTTTCTTTGTAACTTTCATTTTAAATTATTCTATTTTATTCAATTTTCAAAATTTCAAATCAAACTTTTCAATTCAATTCAGAATTTTGTGTCATTTTTTTATGTTCAGATGTAAACCTGTCTATTATTTTTATTAATTGTATAACCTGAACCGGCAAGTACCGCGAAACGTTGTGTATGCAAATGACCTTTTTGACGAAAAACATACATATTGATTGTGCAGAAAAGGATACTTTGATTATTAATATTGTAGAGACAATCATAACCATCTCATATTTTAATCTGTGTAAACTAAATATTTTTCTCACTAACGTTGGATAGCTCATAAAAAGAGGAATGTAATATATTATATTTTAATGTTTCATAGAAATTTGAGAATAAAATTATACTTTCTGACATGTGATCTTGAATTAAACGAACAATATTTTATTTAGTAGGCCCTTGTAACCGGCCTTCGCGGGTTTGAGACTTACGAGGAGAGGGTATGCTGAGAGGACACAATTTCAATACAATACAATTTCAATCAGCAGAATAAAATTTAAATTCTGAGTTATCAATGAAAAAATATCCCATTCTGATTATTAATATTGACGTTTGTTTCTGAGTTCTTCGTGCCAAGACCATAGATTCCTTAAATGCACCTGTAATCCTCACTTCGACCCCTCTCGGTCTCCCCTCTCCCCGCAAAGACCACCTCCCCAAAGGCAACAGTTACAAGGGCTTCTAAAGGAAATATTGTCCGTTCAATTTAAAATAACATGTCCAAAAATATAATTTTATATCCAATGACTATCAAAACATTAATAAGTGAAACATTATTGTATTTTTCTTTTTATGATCTATTCATTACTAGGGAGAAAAAAGATATATTTCCATTTAAAAATTAAATATAATTAAATTTATCGAAAACTAAAGATATTACAAGGAAACTCTCTTCGGCATATTACTTGCCCCCATGATTCCTCTTTGTTGAATTCAAAAAGTATTTCGATATCATGAACCGGTTTGGAAGTGGGTGGACCCGTATTTGGTGGGACACCCGGTATATAAAGAAAAAAGTTATGTAAGTCCGTCACTGCAGGAAAAGTTTCGTATTTTCAGTAGAAAAAACACTTTTAGTGGGTCCTTGAAAGTCCCAAAAGGGGCAATATACCAAACTACTTTCTTTAATACGTTCTGCCATCAGAATTTTCAAAGCCTCTGGCAAAAATAAAAAAAATAACCACAAACAAACAAGATTTTCTGGAAAAAGGCTCCAATTGTTCTATTTAATTTTTATACTTTTAATGTTCGCTTAATAAAACAATAAAGGTTCGAAATTCATTTATTTCTCTGAAATTTCGGTAACTGCAAAAATGAGCCATTCCGTTTAATGTGCCTGGGCCGTTGAATACAAATAGCCGAGTTGTCTTATGAATTAAGTCCGTCACTTGCAGAACCTATACCAACCTTACCTAACCATCTCTATATAGTATTTGAGTAAACTCCTATACCGTGCGTCTATGGAGATTTCCGTGCTTCACGGTTAGACCACTTCCCGTGCACCAATCGAGACATATGAGGTGTCATTGAATGCGTCTTGGTCCCCTGTTGGGGAACTGATAATTTGTTTTTCGATCCGGCCATACGATTACAAAAACGTGTTTTTTCGTGTTTTGGATCCACGATCTTTGTATGACGGGAATTAAACCAACGCCACCTAAATAGATCTACGCAGGTGACGTTGATTAAACCCCATTATTCCGTAGTTATTTTCAGTCCGCGACTCCTTAATTTTCTTCCATGAGCATGGTACACTGATTTTTGACAAACGAGAAAAAACTAAATGAATATTCTCCCGGCAGAATGTGTTGTAAATTCTGAAGTATTTTAGTTGTAGTGAAGTGTGAAGTAGAATTTTCAACTTGCCTTGGAACATTAAATTTGAAGAACGTGAAGTGAATACGAAGGAAACAAATCTGTAAATACTAAACAATTCGTGTCTTAAGTGTGCAAAAATCTATTTTCAATTTAATGTGACTTAATAGGGAACAAAAATATCGAAGTGCTAAGCAACTCAGAGGAATCAAATGTAGTTGTATAAGATTTTGTGTAAGAATTTTCCGGTTGGAGAATGATATTATATTAGCATTAGAGAATAACGCAGAACAGTAGCTTACAGATAATTATTTATGTTCATATTAGAAAACAAAACGTAAAAAATATAGCTATGCTGTCGCATGATGCATATATTTGTAAGTATTTACAGCGATTATAATTTTGAAATTGCAGTATTACCAGTTCACATCCCGTTTGGAGTTAATATACAAGGCTATTGATGTGTGGGAATTTTTGAACAGGAGTATAACATTAGCAGATACTACGATTAATTGATAAGTCCAATGCCAGATACTCTAAGAATATATTTGAACAAAGCAACGCATATTCCTTTCATATGAAGTTTGAAAGAAATTTTCAACCCAATAATATAGTTTTAATACAGTTTACAGCGTCGGCGACGCCACATTCAACTAGTTACAAGTAATACGAAAAAGTGTCTGCTGCTGTAGAACCCCTAGCTTTTATATATGCAGCTTCATTGACTGATGATTCCGGGCGCGTCAACAGCTAAGGTCATTAGTCCTGTAAGTGTAGTACATGTTTCCCCCTACGGGAGTTAGGTGTGTTCTTCCCTGCTGGAAGGCGAGATCCGGCACCGACTTACCATCGGCTAGCGGAGTTATCCCCAACCAGCCATCTCCCACCACCGAGGCACCGCCCCAACCGAGACAAGCTCTAAGCTCCCGACCGGTCTCCTGGGATGTGTAATGCATGTTAGCGAAAGTGTAAGTAAGGGGAGAAGATAGGACAAGGAAGAGGAAGGAAAGATCGCGCGCGGTCCGTGGTCCGTTTGTTAAAATACTGCTCCGGCATGCGCCTGGTGTTGATCGGAGAAACCACGGAAAACTACCGATCAGAGCAGCCGGCCGCTAGAATTCTCCTCTAGACAAAGACTGAATTCGTCCTAGATGACAAGCTAGTGTCGAAAACCCTGCCACCGTTGGGACGTGAACCTAGGACCTCCCGGTCAGAGGCACTGCAGTGACATCAGTTGATGCCCTGAGCAGCCTCTGCCGGCTTATATAGTACGTAGCGCGGGTTTCGGTGTCGTTCAACCCCCGAGTTCGCAGATTGAAACCCGGTGGACGGTGGATTTTCGAGGTGAGGAAACCTTCTCAGAGTGCCATGGCACACTTGTGGCACGTACAAGAACCCCTGCTAAATGTACGCCAAATTGAATTCTCCAACACTTTACATTGTAATATCCCAAACGTGCTCAGCCACGGAATGACGCAAGCGTCGGATAAGTATGACCAAAACTATTGTGTCGATGTCTGCTGGCAATAACGGAAATCAAAAATCAATAGTGTTGAGAGTCCAAGAAGTGCCAAATTCGAATATCCCAAACAATTTATTCCATGTCGGAGGAGCCGAAGGTCACGTTTTCAGAGCTCGGGTGTTGGACAACAACAATATTTCAAAGATAAACCAACAGCCCACTGTCAAAAAGAAGTAAATGCTATTTTTTGTACTCATATTTCTGTTTCTTTGTAGCCATATTCTTTTCCATTCACTCCAAACTAGTTGAAGAAGAGTTATCACTCATGCCTCAAGTTTTGAAATATATAATGATTTTCAAATGAATTGACTGCGAAACATATATCGAAAGTCATACTAGAGTGCGGAGGGGAAACGTTACATTTTCCGCAGCGAAGCATATCTAAGAATTTCTTTTGTTATTTAAGGTCGCATCAACATCTAGGTCATTAGCGACCACTATTGGGTTTAACGTTATGGTAACTGTGGTGGTGTTGTTATGGTGATGTTAGGGGGTGAAAGGACGAACACAAATACAACTATACACGAGGCGGGACTCGAACACGCGATCCTTCGGTGCGAGATCGCTACGACACTACCGACTTAGCGATCTCGGCCACCGGGGATCGGCAAAAAAGTTTTGAAATGTTCGAAAATATATTACAATACAATAGGATCTAAGCCATTTTTGTAAGCACATATGTCTCGGGCAAAGTATTTTAAGAAACAAATAGCAGCCGTTTTTGAGACAATTTTTAAAATGTCATTCGGACTCATTGTAAAGTAAATTAAAATCTCCATCAAATCCAAAGGGCTGCGACAGCAGCTAGATCAATGAGGAAATTTCCACATTCTACAGAACACTATGAATAGTTTAGACATTAATGTTTTTCACACACAGATGGGCGTACCGATATTTTAATTAATAATGTACAGACGAGTTAATATGTAATTGAGATGAAAGTTTCCTAATAGAATTGACCTTCATATTTGAACGTGTTTGATGTTTTCATACCGGTGCGTCAAATTCTGTAGCTTTGTCGTACGTTCTTTGATTGAAGACTTGATTGCAAGAATCTAATGATTTTATTGTATGTTCCTTCCATTGAGTACCCGTAAATATTAACAAAAGTCATTAATTTATGAATGAATTTTACTTTCTGATTCAATAGTCACTATTTATTACGCGAAATATTAATACTCGTACGTTCTCAAACATAATTCAACATTATGTAAATTACGAATATTTACGAGAATATTTCTGCTAAATCCGAGCTTTATTTGTGAATAAAAACACAACCACAAATAAGCCATTAAAGTTTACCTAAACTAAATTTTCGGTCCATTTTTGCTATTACAAAATAATATATTTCAGAGTACTTTACAAATTGTATGCCAGGAATTTAACTTTGTAATATCAGCCTACCATCCATACAATAACTTTTCAAGGAAAACACACTGTAAGAAGCAAAATTTGCATGATCTACTAATTCAACAAATGGCACTTTTTCAGCATGTAGGCAGTGGAATTTGTTTACAAGAAGTCAGAAAGACAGAAAACCTACCGAAAGATATGTGAGAGTAATATTAAAAAAGATCTCACGAGATTCTTAACAAAAAATAAGAAAGGATACTTTTCTCTGTAATTTCTTATCCCAACCACAACTTTCATTTGACTGAGAAACTTTGATTCACAGACACAGATACATTCATGAGATAAACTGGGATGTAGAAATACGATTTCTCAACGATATCACCTCACTCGTTTTGCACACTTCCTGGTCAGTTTATAAAGCAAATTATCCATGCATCAAATCACTAAGAGCGATATCGACGGTAAAAATAAATAAATAAATAAATAAATAAATGCAAAGTCAATGGCTAACTCATGTGCAAAGAATGATAGGTGGAAGTATGTCTCTCTTATATTTTCAGTTGTGGAAGATGAACCCAAGAAAAGTTCTAAAAGCTGGACATAAGGGAAAAAAAGTTGTTTAGAAACTTTAGGACCACCCCTTGAATCCAATTTTGATATTATCTACTTCTATTTCAAAGTTTTTAGACATCTTTTAAAACCTTGCAAAAATTTGCTTCAAGTACGATCATTTACCACGAAAAAATAATATTCTAACAATTAATATAATAAATGGAAGGAAATGGCACAAGCAGCTTCAAAATTATTACAGTAATGAATACTACAAATTATTTCCATTAAAAAATAACACCATTAAGGTTTTTGTTTTGAATTTTCGAAAAAATGCACTTCCGTCGTCGAGACGCAAGTCAGGGAAAACTTTAGTGATAATATTTCAAGAAAACTATTCAAAAAATGCAATATTTGTAAATGTATGCTTACTTCCCTCAAAATGGTAAGGAAGTTGTATTTTATTCCACTTAACATATCCTTTGTTAAATATTTATTTTCAAAACAATTCGCAGCAACTATTACTCAAGTAAATTAGGGAACCATTCGTCCAGTTGACGATGGAGTCTCGAGAAGATCGAAGCTCCCCTCAGGAAAAGCAAGAGAATCACTCCCGCCTCCCGAGGTGAAAGACAGTAGCTTTCAAAGTCAGTGGGAAATTCAGGTGTACTCTGCCACTTATGTCGATAGATTAGAATAGTCGATATATAGCTTCACCCCGAGGCAATAGATTTTTGCGTCTACATCCAAATTTCTTACAATTTACTCACGCGCAGAACAATAAAAGCTGTCTACAACGGAAAACCACCGTTCGTATATTTTTTTTCATTTTGAGAATTTACACAATGTTTTAATATAACTAAAATAAACTGTCGTTGCTGATGTAATGTTGTATCGGAACAAAGTACCTCAAAGATTGTTTCTAATTAGTTAATAACCTTCGCAAATGAGTTTCGAAATATTTTTTTTATAACACACAAATTGAATAATGGACACGGTGAATTGTTTTGGTCCTAAAACAGGCTGCAATAAATTTGGAAAACAAAATATTTATCCGTTCGTCTAAAACTACGCTGCCTTCATTATAAATGAATAGATCTCCTACAGTTAGTTCTTAATATCTTATCAATTAATAAAAATTCTTTTAAGAACACACAATATCAACTCTGTCAAAAATATAATTTTTGATATCACATTTAACATATTGTACTGAAACAGCAAATTAATCAGAATGCGGAGAAATTATGTTTAAGAAAACATTTTAAAATGATTTCGCATACATCACAAACAGAGCGTTAACTATTAAACTTTGCAAAGACATTCCGTAACTTCTACCTAATTTCTCAAACTGCACAGAGAAATGTATGGAAAGGCATTAAAATGATTATCTCAGATCATGCAGAAAAACAGCAATGTAAGAGAAAGAATTTAAAATAAAGTGTACATTGTGACGTTACAAAATATCGTGCTTTAAATTCCTATTTGGAAAGAAAATGCTTAAAATCAGTGTTTTTTTCTCATATAGCTGTAATCGAAACAAGACGCGGCATATCACACGATATTTACGTTTTCCAACACTTTATCAGAACGACGCGTCGTTCTTCACGACGTGCCAATCGCAACGGGACGATCGACTTACCCCTCTGTATCGCTAGACGCGTGGAGTGAATCTCAGAGCCGGAGACTCCAACGCCGGAGGTCGGCGGCTGGCGAAATATCGGATGCCGCTGCGACGCCGATGTAGCTCTGTGAACGCGTGGCCTGGCACTGCTGCCCCAGTCGCCCAGGCGCTCTCTCCCAGCAGCCCCCGCCCCGCGGCCCGCCTGGCCCACGCCGCCGCCCTCGCCGCTGCACTCGCCCCTGCACTCGCTGCTGCGCGCGCCCCCGCCTTCGCCGCTGCACATGCACCCGCCTTCGCTGCCGCCCACGCCACCGCCTTCGACACTGCCCACACCCCCCGCCTTTACTGCTGCCCAAGCCGTCACCACACCGCCTTCGACACTCCCCTCGTCGGCCCCCTTTCCGCCGCCCACGCCGCTGCCCACGACCCTCACCGCCACCGCCTTCGTTGCCGCCCTCGATCATGCTCTGGCTGCTGCACTCGCCACCGCCCACTCACTTCGCCCTCACTACTCCTCGCTGCAGCTCATCGCACTCTTTCTCGTCACCCTTAACTTTCGGCCGGTCTTCATTGTACCTGAAAGTATCTTTCATCATCAACACCAAAAAGAACACAAAATCGAAAAATGGATACTGAATAATGAAAAATGGTCGGTTCTTTTAGTGCCGTATGTCCCTTTCCCGGAATGTTGGCGGCCATTTATTAGAAAACTGTTTCTAGGCTTCTTGTGCAATCATTGCGAAATGATGTGATAACTTAGGATACCGTGTATTTATTTAGCAGGACCGGTCATGCAAACCCAGAAGTCTCCACACATTTAACAGTCATAATTCTTTTTTTTTATTGTAACAGGAATAAAAATTATATTTTATTGTCTCTTTATAAAAGAAGCGGACACAAATGGAAAGAAATTAAATTGATGAGTACATTGTTGTCATTTGAATTATCAAAATATTAAAATCAATTATTTTCTATTATTTCGAATGAATGGCATTATTTTCCATGTCCTTTATTTTCAAAATATACAATTTTGTTTCAGTGGTGGCTCCCTTCCGAGATTGGGGCCGAAAGCAGGTGTCCAGTTCGTCCTGACTGAAGTTCGCCGCTGCTGCTGGGCTGTCATCCCCTTCATCGACACAATTCTGACGGACGTGGAATTCACATTCTGACCATTCAAAGGATTATTCTGGCAACGGTCTGCGATATCAGGGTTTGCGTAAGAACATGAAGAGACCTCCCGAAAGGATAAACTTTCTGAGTTAGATATATTTGCGTCACAAGTAGCACATTCAAAACTGGTTCAAGAAATTACACTGTTAACTATTGCAGAGAATAAGATAACAAATTAATGTCGTTAAAAGCTTCAAATTTCAGAAATATGGAAGGACATTTTTTAACATTATGCCTTTAATAAATATCACGTGAGCAGGTATGTATTTCTAAAAAAGTTGCAAAAGAATTGTTATAATTTACAGAATTCTGTGGTAAGAAAATGTCAGTTAAATTATGTTTGACGTAAGAAAATAATCCTTACTTCCGGTACGAGATGCTGAGGAAAATATCAGCTTCGTGAAGATTTAACCTGTTCACCAGGAAGTATCAACGCTTTCGCTAGAAAGGTCTAAAACACCAGCCCACAAGTTCAGTTTGTCTTCTTCAGGATTCAAATCAGTTCACGGAATTCAAAAGAAAATGCCAGAGGTCATAGTTCTGAAAGAACATCCAATAACTTAGAAGCAAGAAAATATGAGAACAATGAATAAACTAGTCTTATATTGGCTCTATCCAGTTTCTTAAACTTTCTCCAGCAAGAATAACGTAAGTACAGTAAGTGTGTCCGTAATGTGAATAGCTCGTACTCTTCAGCGACATCCGAGAAAGTATTGTTGAAATCGTTAAGGGTATCGTGTTGCGTGTCCTACTTTCTGACTAACAAATGTACCCTAAATTGTGGAATATCTTTTAAAATTTGTTATTTTATCTACTCCAGGGAAAGAAAATGAATGTAACAGACTTAAGTCTTTTTATTATGAAAATTGTATATTAGGTACAAAACTATTGCAATGTGAGGGAGTAATTCCCAACAAATCACGCGAACAATCCAACAATGCAATTCTGAATGTTTAAAATTATTATTGGTGTCATTGTTTATTACTTCCCTTTCACTTTTTGAATACGTTATTATTACAAATACTTCTTCAACTTCCCTTCAAACTTCATTGAATCAAATCTTTTTATATTTGATCATATATTGAAATACAGGTCAAGTGGGATGACTCTTTGGCTTGTGATATCAATTGAGAATCTTCTAAGAAACAGACCTTTGTTCAGTATGAAAAGTAGGAGTAGCATCTACGTGTCGAGTTGAGAACGGCCACAAATAACAAAACGAGGACCTTTTAATCTTTCCTTTTACATGAAATCGATAAGTTATCAATTTTGCAGGTGGATTGGCAAAAATAACACTTTAAATTGTAACAGCACTCATTCATGTAACTCCATTTATTTCATTTTAATTATCACTTTTAATAAACGTTTAGAAATTCAACCAGCCTAACAAAAATCTTAAAGTTATTTTAACGCTCTTGTAAATTCCGAACATTATTAGTGAACATAAAATAAATTTACTCTAAATTTACACGTAACGTTTTCTAGTATATGTTTTCAAAGTGTAATTTTTAATTATCTTTTTCCTAATGACTCTTTTCAAGAAGTATAGTACTTTAATAACAGAAACTAAGACGTGCATTCTGGTAAGGCAAATGATTCTCAACTACCATTGACTTTCAGAAGAGATTCCATTTACGAGGAGTGACAGGCTGACGACATCACGGATATCGGGAACGTAGCGTTAATTCAAGCCATGTAAGATTGACAGTATAACATGGTAAAACAATATTACATTATGAATTTAGTAATATGACTAAGCATGGTATTATAGTAGGCGTATTAGAAATAATTCTCACAATTCACGATAGGTAATTGTTTGTTGTTGATAATTTTTGTTATTGGCTGATTTGTTCGAATGAGCGGGACTTTATAGCAGACGATTGAACCTTCCACAACCCCTTGTTCATAATCTGACCATGAGTAACCTCTGTTAATAGACATCTAGAACAATGAAACCTCAGATAACGGAGTCCATTCTATAATTCAATTTCCATCGAACATTATTCAATAAAAAAGACTTCGTTTGAGCATACGGGTAAAGTGATTCATTCATGAATTGCGTCGCCGACTCCTCATGTCTCTACTAGGCATCCCCCCTTCTCAACACCCCCTCTCCCCTTGACTCCTTGTCGCCGCGGGCCTGAGATGTGTGCAGAAGGGAGAAAGCTCTGTCGCGTCGGTGTCTGCGCCTGCCGGCCGGAACCAAGGCCGCCACGCGCACAGTGAAAGTGGTCGAGAACGGTTATCGCCGTCGAATTTGGTTAGGAGTGCTTAATAGTAGGTTCTGTACCGTTGATGTTTCTCAAGTAAAGGAAAATTCATGTCTTGGTTAAGGCTCATCGACTCGACAGGGTGACTGACAAACGTCTGGAGTTCAGATCTCACATTGGAATTGGTTGTAGTTTCTAATGTTTAGAGGAATGTCTAATCACAATAATAATTTTATTAAATTATCATAATGATGTGCTATGCATTGAGACAATCGCGAAGGAAATTTGTTATATTTATCAAATTTCCGCTGGTGCGTTCAATAGATAGCTAGGTCAGCATGTCAGAAAGCTCGTCCCAGCAGGGGCAGTTCCCCGCGGGGGGGAGATACCTGGAAATGAAATGCTCTGCAAGCCAACGTGTAGATCGGAGCCGGAAGTCACCAGTGAGGGAAGAACACCGCCCCCTTCAGCGATAAAATGTTCAAACTAACGAGTCCAATTACCATAGCAGTTGACGTGCACGGAATCATCAACCAATCGAAAATCCAAAGAGTTGAATGAAAATTACACCTGAAGTATTTTTTAAATCATCCTTTGCTCTGTCCGAGAAAAAAATTAAAGAAAAAATTCGAACTGCTTTCAGAAAAAAATTGCTTTTACTTCAAACACAAATTACTACGCGAAATCTTTTTCAAAAAATTATACATGACGTATTTAAAGACCTTTTCTTTAGGACGTATTTCATGAAGGAAAAAAATCTGTAACATCGCTATTTCAATTCTGCACTGTTTAATTTTGCAATTTTCCAAATACAAAGAGTTCACCAAAAATGAAACCTGCATAATTTACATAAGTCTACTTTGCTCTATTCATAAAAAAATAAATAAAACACTTGTGGTGCTAAGACAGCACATACTTCCTCGCATTAATTCCAATTTTGTAATTTTCGAAAATTCAGAGAGTTCAACAAAAATGAAATCCATGCCAGTGGATTCCCGTCCCTTCCTCTATCCGTGCAAAAAACTAAGAAAAAATTGGAATGTTTTTTGAGAAAATGTTTTTTAATTGCATTAGTTTCAAGCACGAATTATGCGAAATCTGCTCATTTTTTCAAAATGACCTTTGACCTTTTTAATGACTTCTTTTATACACGACCTTTTTTAAAGAGCTGATTTTTCACATTAGTCTTTGTCTAATGCAATAATATCTATCTTCAATTTTGTAGTTTTGAAAAATTTTCATTTTGCAATTTTCGAAAAAACGGAGAGTTTGCCGAAAATTGGGACTAGAGCCATATTTTTACCGTCTCTCGATACATATGAGGAGAAAATTTAAAGAAAAAATTTGGGATTTCGGTTTTTGAGGGAAAATTGTTACAAAAATTACAATTCCCTATATTTCGCGCAAAATTACACGAAAACTACTAATATTTTCGAAAAATTGAACAGTATGTTATTTCAAGATCAGTCTTTAAAGAACAGATTTCATTACGAAAAAATCTTTCCTCAATATTATAGTCATGGGAAATGTCCAAACAATTGCACTTTTACAACTTAAAAAAATCTGGAATTTCAACGAACATGAGACCTACACCATTCTCTTAAGCGTCCTTTGTGCTGTCCGAGGACAAAGTTTAATACAAAATAGTATACCATTTTTGAGAAAATTTTGAAAATGATTTTGAGGATTTGTGTAAATGTGCTCAAAATTTAAAATGTACAGTTGAAAAGAGTTCGTTCAGTACAGTTGAGTTCGTTCAGATCGATCGGGGAATATCAATTTTGAAGTAAACGGGGTGACCGGTTTGGGCGCAAGCATTGCCACACATGGACAGACACAGAAAGACGGATAGTTGACGGAAAAATGGTTAATCAATTTTTCGGCATCACGGACCCACAAAATATGGAATTTGGCACTTTTTGGTTACCAGGGCCCGGCAATAAGAGATTTTCAGCCGAAAATTCTTTTTCCTGTCTTACAATAATATAACAAGTAGTTTTAGTCTCAATCACGTTCAGGGGATAGAACATCAATCGACCATTATTGAGTCGTGTATCTGACCATTACCAAACTTTTGCAGTTTTTAAGTGTCCACAACCGGAACAAAATTGGGGTTTAGAAATAAATTAACTTAAGGTGCTAGAACAGCACATCCTTTCTTCAATTATTCCTAACTGCTTCTCTATATTATATTACTACATAAACCACCAAAACTTTTTTCCGCCCCGGCACTCGAACTCAGGTCCTCTGAGTTAACTTACCGGGAGCCTTACCCTACTCTATAGAAACTCTGTGAGTTTCGAACTCGGGCTTGTAGTTTTGAAATGTTAACTTTTTGCAATTTTCGAAAAAAACGGAAAATTCGTTGAAAACGGGACTAGCAACATGTTTTTTTACCTTCCTTCCTTCAGACTTGTAGAAAAATTAAAGAAAAAAATTGGAGCAACTTTTGAGAAAAAAAAAGGTTTAAAAAGTATTTAAAATTGCGTATATTCGCGCAGCATTACACGAAAACTACGTATATTTACGAAAAATTGAACATGACCTTAGTTGAAGATCTGCCTTTAAAGAACAGGTTTCATTTTTTCAATATCGTAGTTGTAGCAAGACGCCCCAAAAAATGTGCTATTGCAATTTTCGAAAAATCACTTCTCTTAGGCCTACCTATCTGAGGAAAACGTTTAATTTAAAAAATGGGAGCCATTTTTGAGAACATTTTGAAAATGTTTTTGAGGCTTCATGTAAAGTGCCCTAAAAACATATACTCTCCGCATAGAGGAGGGACTGGCGCATTGTTTCGACTCCGGCGATGGCCTGGAATGCCAATAGTTCTGAGCTGGCAGGGCGGTCTGACCCAGACATTGAATGGGAAGGGTAAACTGCGTTCTGGCGGGACACAGATACGAGCCTGTCGGCGTATTTGTGCGTTGACGAGGGGTGCGGATAGAGGCTAACGCCTCGATGCCAACCCCCGGGAGAAATCCCCCTCCAAGAACATAAGGGGCGGGTAAATAGCGCAATAGTACATTCTACACCAGATCAATTAATTTACTACATGTAGGAACAGGATTTATCCACTTTTTTGTTACAGGATCCGACAATAAGAGTTTTTCTTATTGTTTTTCTTATTGAGAATTCACTATTTGAGAAGTTTGCGCGATTACAATGCTTACTTATTCCATTCGCAAGGGCGAGAAATTACACTTCTTAAAAATGTGACCAAAATTAACGAAAGATTAACTAAAGAAAAACATATCCGCCCATTGCATCTATTGTACGGAAAGATCCTTTCTGAGGATCTTCATTTCATCTTTAGAAAAATTTCTAAAAACCTTCTTCTATCAGACATGCGCAATTCGGTTTACATGAATGTTCTACAACGTTGTTTTTTCATTTAAGTTAAATGATTCCTTAAAGCAATGAACTTAAATTATCATTGTGTTATTTGTTTATGTTTGGAAATGGTTTGTTTGTTTTTTATGGTTTGTTAATGTTTGGAAGTGATGAGGCGGAATGTATTTATTTATGTAAACATCCTAAAATCAGTGGTAGTTCGCGATTTCTATCGAATGCCCGGAAACGATGCAATATGTATTTTGGTTTATTTTGACTCCTAGCTTTTCCTGTTAAACGCAAATTCTTAAAATCGTTCTCTTTCCGTGATTACGACCGATTTCGTAAATGGAAATATCATCAGAAAAGCTGACATTTCAAAAGTTCCTTATGAATTCCAAAGATCGCTCCTGAATATATTTAATTAGAAATAGTAAATCACAAGAAAGGCCATCGCCGAACACCGTCAAGTTCGCTTATTAAAAGTTCCTGATAATAAATTGAAGTTGAATTAAACCAACAGGTTTTGATTTGATTAGGCATGATTATGCCTGCGCGGCGAGTAAATAGTGAAGTGATAGGGCTCGACAGTATCAGGATTTTCATACAAGATAAAGATTGAGCCAGCCACACACTGATTGTCTGATTGGTCAACAGGTAGATTCCGAACTTCAGTAAATCTTACAATTTTGATAACATTTTTGAAAGTAGGGAAAAAACAATGCTTAACCATTATCTTATGGGGAACGGTATTCCAAGTTGGACTTAGAAAGTGGTAATTAATGGGATAATTGCTTCAAAGGAAAGAATTAGAAAGATTACATTTGTAGATTTTTATTGTATAAAGTATTTTATCTACATAATTATCAAGAAACAACTCTGTAAATATGTTATATAGGATAACAAATATAGAATATTCAATATGAATACTAATAACAACAATGTCTTATGCAATACGTCAGTATCAAGTCAGGTCTCAATAAAGACCACAAAGTTTAAATCCTCTTATAAACTCGTTATTAAATCTATGAGAAAAACTTACACTATGTACTTACGGCATAAAATAAATAAATAAAGATAAATAAATAAATAATCTGTTCTCAGAAAATATTATCTATCCACTAAAAATATATGAAACAATTTCACGTTTCCACATCGAGTTCACCATCAACTCTGAATAGTGAAATGACAATATTCATGTACACTTGACCCTATTAGATATCCAACATGGACCACATGTTCGAATCGTATGATTCAAATCTGTTTATCCCTCGCCATCGAGGACATTAGATGTCAATTTGAGTATTTGAAGATATAGTTATCGCACCTGAACCTTAACCATTGTGTGTAGGTCAATTTGCAGATAAGTGCGCGCAGCATCGATTCTCTAATTGGGTCAACCCCACCAAATAGATATCAATCCAGATTTTAAGTCATGTCTATACTTGAATTTCTCTCTGGCATCTAGCATTCTCACAATTCCTTTCAAACAGTGAAATGAGCCTTCTTTTTGTGGACAATATCACTGACCTACAATTTAAAGAAAAATAGCTAATAATAAATAATTAAACACGAAGGAAAAAGAACGAATTCTAGCTGCGTGGAGTCACTCGAAGCCAGATGCCCCCCTTGGGGCTGGTAACGATGGTCCGGGGCTCAATGGTAAGCGGAATGCTCGTCCGCTCGCAAACATGGAATTGGTAGCGGGAGATGAGGGCGGCAAGTCCTACTTTGGCTTGTAACAGGCCGAAGCGCATTCCTGCAACACAAGAAAAGCATTCCTTAAATTAAATTGCACTCGGGAACACCTGATAATTATGAAGGATGCAAGGAGTAGAGTAAAAAATACTGGGTATTCTACATCGTCATGTTGTTGCGAGTGAGGAAATAAACATTTTCATTCCAACAGGAGGATGTGGATATTCAAATATTCATCTCACATGAGCCAGTGAGAGCAGATACTCTCACGGTCGTTGTGGGCCCTAAGATCTAACAATATCGAAATGGATACAAATATTAATTTCAAGTCTTCTCTAATGCTAAAAAATTTCCATTCACAAACACATTTTGTAACATACGTAACATCTAAAAATGTCTAGGTATTACTTTTTGAAAGTATTTTGATACAAGAAATCAGATTGTCGTTCTTTGCTATCCCCCTGAACCCCCTATAATTTTGGAAGATTAAATATGAACATTCATTCCACTTTTATCGTTGTGAAAAGTGATTTCAGAATTTGAATGACGTTTTTGGTCAAAAAGCAACGGATTTGACCCATTATTTAAATCTTGTAAACACGAAAGTGGTACTTTGACTAACTCATAGTATTTTAATTACGTGTACTTTGATCACTGAATGAAAATGCAGATAAAAAGAGAGAGTTACTACACGACTGTTTGACATTGGACTCATTCTGATCTTTAGACAACTCCATTCATGATTTGATGTATGAGTAACAATACATTGTTATTGCGAATTCGTAATACTGATAAGTTCTGGGTTCTGCAAAGGTATGAATAACCAATTGGTGATTTTATCGAATGTTCTCTGAAAGTGGACAGTGTAAAGTCGGAACAACTTGAGATACTTCAGAATTGCACACAGCTAGTCGCTTCCATGTTTATCTCTTATAATGCTCAAAATCAATAAGCAGATCTGGTAGCAGAAAGGACAGTTGTTCCATAAAAATAATAGGAAATAAAATCGCTCAGATATAAAGAGTCTTCAGAAAATTACAAGTTATTACGTTTCTGCTAAAGTGTGTTTCCATCAACACAATTTCGATGTATTATTCGCGAGCAAATAAAACATTCTACAAGTTATTGTTTTCGCGTCGAACTTACTAGCCTTTTAAGGTAAGTTATGGGTATTCAAGAGGTTCTGGGTGTTAATGACGTCGGGAGCAATATATCTGAACTGTAAACAACGACAAAGAGAATCTGAAAGCATGATCTACACTTTGACTGATCTCTTAGCAACCATCTAAAAAAATGCCTCAAGAAATAGAACTCCTTTATAGCATCATCACACGAAGATGATCAAGAACTACTTTTAACTCATGCAAGTTCCGTTCGTTGAATAGGAAGCACTTCCATTTCATATCCCCGCATGAAAAAAACCGTATCGGTACATTTGTCAATAGCTTTCTTTCCTGTGAAGAACCACATGCGACCTGCCGAACGGACCAGACTCGCGAAATCCGTTCAGTGGCGAGATCGTTCTCGCCAGCGCGGCGGTAATCGAAGCGGGTGGCGTTGGAGGTGGTAGTGGCGTTGGAGCGGTGGCGGTGATTGTGGCGGGGGTGGCAATGGTTGTGGTGGTGGCGGCGGCGGCGGCGGCGGCGGCGGCGGTGGCACTGGTGGCTGTGGTGACTGCGGTGGCGACAGGTGGCGGCGACGGAGACGATGGTGGCGGCGATGGCGCTGGTAACGGCGATGGCGCTGGTGATGGCGGTGGCATTGGTGGCTATGATGGTGGAGGTGGCGCTGGCAGGTGGTGGCGGAAGGCGGCAACGACGGCGTAAGGCGGCGGCGGCGGCGGGAGCAAAGGCGGCGGTGGGGGCGGTGGCCGTGCCAGCCTGGGGGCACCTTTCTCTCGCCGACGCTTCTCGGCCACCGCGTCGCTGTTCCTGTTTCCTGTGTTGCGCAACTTAACCGTGACGCGACGACGGGTAATACTTTCGTAGCCTAAATCCAATTCGCAGGTGCTTTTTATCTCTCAAGTATTTGGTCTCTTTGACATACACTCGTTGGTTTGTGAGTTCTTTTTGTGGGGGGGGGGGAGCATTGCCAATACGAGACAGTTGACACTAATTTACTTTAGCGATAAATTGATTACTTTGATAGTACTTAGAACAATTAACGCCACTATTAAAAATACAGCACATACGAACAAATTGTAAACATGAATAGTTTTCAGATATGCAATCATAATTCTCAAAATTTGAATATTAATACGATTTTGAAAAGAATCATCATTGTATTATTATAAAATAAGTTCAAAATATTTTGAATCTCCGATTGTATAATACTTTTTTCGCAAACTATTTCTCAACTAGAATTATATTTTGGGAGTTAGAACAAAAATTTAATAGTAGTTATATTAATAATGTCATAGGCACCGAGAATAAAAGTTCATGTTAGGTAACATGAAAAACATGTGTCGACTTCCGTGTAGTGTACAGGTTGCGCTGAATCAGGGAGCAACGTTCTCTCAGATGCTTTCTAACCTTTTGCCTGGAGAAGGAGAAGATAATTTCTGCAGATCGATATATCCACAATCCACTCTCAGAATACATTTGGCAGACTTTCATGCCATTTGGAATGAAAATAACACAACCAGTAATATGATAACTATAATAATAGAGCGGAACATATTTGCAAGCTGAAACTTCTATTACAAACCCGTGGTAATTTGCTGCAGCCTTTGAATTAGTACCAAAATCCCTTTATCAAAATTCCACTATTTTGTTTTACAAAATCTGAGGGGGAGGGACTTTATATAATAATAATATTAATTAGCTATACTTCTTGAATTAACGTCTATAATTAGTTATTATTGTTCTTTATTAGGACAAAATATTTATAAATAATTATTATGTATGTATTTTGGGTGGGCGCCCCAAAGTAGCATAAGACCCACAGTCCCTTCGCCCGGCCCTGTGAAAGGGCTCTTCGCCATTCCACTAAGTCGCAACCACACTCATTTCATTTACCTAATAACGAAGCGTTGCTACCGACAAAGCACGATGATAAGACTCAAGCACTCACCAATGCAGAGGCGTGGGCCCTCGCCGAAGGGCAGGTAGGTGAAGGGCGGCCGCCGGGCCTTCTCCTCTGGGCTGAAGCGCTCCGGGTCGAATCGCTCGGGCTCCGGGTAGTACTTGGCGTCGTGGTGCATGGCGTACACCGGCACCATCACGCGCAGCCCCTTCTCCAGCACCACCGACGACCCGGGCACCGGGTAGTCGCGCGTGCACTGCCGCACCAGCACATGGCCCGGCGGGTACTTGCGCAGGGCCTCTGCAAGCGAAACGGGAACTTCAATACATTCAGCTTCGGGCCGAGCGAGCTCGTTTTAGAGATATGTTCGGAAAACAAAGAAAAGAAAAAGAAAACAAAGAAGAAAGAAAGAACAGTTAAAAGAAAAAAGAATGAAAAATAAGTTGTAAAAAATAGCATTATCTGTCACGTAATAAAAATATCGTAACGTTCGCACACAACCATTACGGTAATATTTGCTGTGTTGACTACTAAATTATTATTATTATTATTATTATTATTATTATTATTATTATTATTATTATTATTATCATCATCATATGTAAGTACAAAGCATTTTTTCCACATTATTTTTTGTGCGATGTTGAATTGGTTCTTATTTTTAAACTGGTGAAATAATAAGAGTGGTTTTATTTGCACAGTGAAAAAGAGAGGTGGGGGGAGGGCTATTTCACGCGGATCATAATCCGTAATCTCCTCCAAAACGACCGAGATTTGCAAGTGGTATTAATAGAAATAGAAATTAAAGATACGTTCAATCCAAGTGTTGTTGATAAAATAAACATTCACAAACACTTGCAGAAATATTTGGCCATCGGTGAGTTTCAGTGATTTCTATCAGGATCATAATTAAGATAAACAAATGTCAAGAGTTCTGATAAATAGGAGAACTCGGAAGCCTACACATATTTTGCCTTGAACACTGTTATCGGTGTGAATTTCAAAGGAGTGCACTTTGTTTGTCGTCCGGTTCGGAATGATTAATATGACCAAAATTACGGAGAAAGCTCTGAAATAGTTCTCTTGATCTTCCGTAGATTTGAAAGGAAAGGAAGAATTGACTTGTGTTAAATGATGAACCCCTTCTCTTCGACCGAATTTTTTAACCTTCTCCCATAATGCTAAGAAAATATTGTACAAACTGTATGTACTCGAAATAATAAATCTTCAATAATGTTTGTTTTTTTGTAATGGACATTGATTACTCAAATTCTCACCTGATAGAACTTTGTCCAGATAATCCATCTCCTGAACGGCGTCATATGTAAGTTTTCCCCCGCATTTCTCGTAAGTGGCGTCAACTTCCTCACGCAGCTTTTCCTGAATATCGGGATTCACCGCCAACTCATGCAGGGCGAAACTCATGGTAGTGGCAGAAGTTTCAAAACCAGCAGGAAGAAAACAAAGGCCTGAGCGGCTAACAGGTTGTCAGTAAGCTCTGGAAGAGAGAAAGAAACATTTAATTGTTGTCTCTAGAAGATACATTCGCTCAGAATGACTACCAACATTTGATCTGATAATAAAGTATATATTTATAATTCTAGCAACAAGCATATGTGTATGAATATAATGTATGTATAAGTATGAATATAATTAATATTAATAATTTCTAAATTTTGTTAATGTTCGACTGTAATTTGCAAAACATATTTATTGTAAATTGGTATTAGGGTGACTTACCTAAATCATTGTCATCACGAAGTTTTCCATTTTGAGTAGCATGACCATTGGTCAGTTTGCTGCCGTTCTGCATGGAAAAGCCATTTTTCTGCGGAGTGTCAAAGAAATTGTTGTTGATCAAAGGATCATATTCATGTTCAATTTTTCCGTTTTTCATCTGAATAAGCAATTGCAAGAAATCGTTTCTCTTGACGTTGTTTTTCTCACGATATTCCACAGTGTCCTTCACCGCTTGAGTAAAGAAAGCGGTAGTGTCCTCGCTGACCATTCTTACTCGCAAAACCTTAGCAAGCGCTGGAATGAGTAGACCCACGAACCGGCGGATATCGTTTATAACAGACGGATCAAAGACTTTCTTGCCCATTTTACGGAATTCGGATTCACTCTCAGACATACTGTTCAGTTGCAAACCGAATGCGCAGGTGCCAATCACATCAGTGGTAAACTTGGCCAGGACCTCCCTCAGCTCGACTCCTTGGCTCGCATTAGCCACATCGGAGAGATATGTCTGGAGCTGCGCCGAGCACTCTTCCATGAGGTGGAACATCATCTTCATCTTGCCGGAAGTGAAGGTGGGGGTCATCTTGGTGCGCAGTTTGCGCCATTTAGAACCTCCGAGATTGAAAAGATGTGCGGAGAGGGGATCCTTGTCCTCGTCGAAATTGTGACCTCGGTCCTGAAAATACAAAAACACATCGTTAAAAATGCACAGCTAACCAATATTGAAATTTGGTTCAATATTTCAATGGATTGTACTATCAAATTGAAAGTGAGTGTCACGAGAATCGCATGTGGTCGCGCTAGATTCTACAAGTTAGGCTTATGAGAATCCAACTGATATATTTTCTCAAAGCTTAATGTAACCACCTGGAAAGCATAATAATCGAGAATATTCCCTTTCTCACCTGAAAGTGTCCGAAATCCTTGACTAGAACGTTCTTGACGAGTTCAGGATCGATCAAGAGCATAGACGGTGTTCGGGACATAAAAATTCCAGCGAAGCGTTTGCCCTCAAAATGGCGATATAGACCGGTCAACACGTCCGCCATGGACTTCTTCAACAGAGTTATCTCTCTCACATTTCCAAAGAAGGGTTCGGGCTGCAGGTATGGCACTCCACGCTTCTTCCAGTAGTCGAAGTTTGAATTGAGATAGTAACACAGAGCGGCCAGCGATATTGCTAGGGCACCCAAGGCGTAGGTAAGCAGAGAAATTACGATGTTCATGGCTTGGAAACTCGTACGAATCAGCTTTATCTGTAATAATAATAATTATAATAATAATAATAATAATATAATAATAATAATACCAAAAGCCAAGCAGAAAAGCAATATAAACTACCCCTGACTTTCGTGGAGGAGTGAAGCTACATTTCAAGAGAACAAGAATAAACATGTAATGACAATAAAAATATTCTAAAATAATAAGAATTCATTTGCTTTATACAAAATTCAGATATAAATAAAAACGTGTTTATTAAGCAAAATAATTGTTTGTTTTTTTTGAAACTGTTTAATGTGCTCTAAACGCAGATTGAAATTTAAAACTGCGTGGTATGTAATCCAGGGTGAATTACGAGAAAGGATAATCTAAATAAATTCAACAAATGAATTAAATAGTAGTCATTTCTATTGTAACTGTATGTATATTTTATAATTAAATATTTCTACCCCACAAGTGCCTGAAACGTATGACAAGGAAGAGATCCTCACCTGCAGATGTGTGTGGTGGCTAGGCCTCCAAGTGTTGATCATCTCGGTTCCGTTCCACACCTTATATGCAGCCCCTTATCAATTTCCCTAGCAGTTGGCACATCTGAAGGAGCGCTTATCACAGCATTCGCTCCTTCTCCGTCGCCTTCTTCGCGGAACAAAGGTCGTCAATACATCCTGTCCAAATCTGAGCATCGCACTTACTAATCATACGTGATCTTGGAACATGCAATGTTATAACACATTTTACTGGACAAGGTCCACAGGAAGTGCGAGTAGAAAGATTCCCGAACTCTGAATTATCTCTCTGTACCGAGAAATAATTATCGGATTAGTGTGTCCTTTCGACATACTAAATATTGTTCAATAATATATAAAGTATCTTCAATATATATTAAAAAGTATTTTTATGCTTCTATTTTACCTACTTTATAACTCATGTAAATGTTATTCTAGTAGGTACAGTACACAGTAAATTCTGGAAGTTAATACAAAACTGTCATTCACTTCGTGCATTCATTAAAATCTGTGTTCATCATTGTTTCCTTAAGAGCAAAAGCTTTCACTTTAATAACAAACTAATTTGCGGCGTAGGGTAAACAGTACAGTTATTGGCCACTTAAACGAGTTGCGACCGCATTGACTCATTTGAAAAAGAAAAAATTGAAAATTTGCTACTTACTTTCTAATGTCCAATGGTCCTTTTACTTATCCCACCCGCAATTTCTATCGGAAAATGAACATTACGTTATTAATTAATTTTTCATAAAAACGTGTCATTTTGTACGGTGATTGGCCAGAAATTTTAATGATGGCCACCATGATGACAGTGATTGGCCACTGAATTATTTCTAACAGAAACAACTAGTATAACTATATATTCAATTAATTATTATATTACCCATGAAAGCACACAATTTCTAAGATACAGATTTAATATAACTTTAATATTTAAGCGCTGTTAGGGTAAATCCCCTCTTTTCAATCTGAGCATATACGACTCATTTCTTATGTCAGATGTATCTTTTGGCGGCCAAATTGTCTTTTGATGCTTTCTATTTTACTGAGTAAACATTCTTACTTCCTTTTTCAGTTAAAACCTTCCATGTACTTGGACATTTGACTCCAATAGATACCCTTGTAGGATCATTTATTTTCTCATCCAATTTACTTCCCTCGATGAACCCTTTCTTCAAATCATATTCTGATGTCTTCTTTCAAATCAACTTGCGACTGTCACTAAAAATGCACTTCACTTATCCGTGTCATTATGGGATATCTTCTTAAAAATGCCTTGACCCGGCCTTCTCACGGATGGTTGTTGTTGAACGGATTGGGCATTTAGTTTAGCAGCTAAAAATTGTAGAGCGCTGCTTTGTAGTTCTTCCATCTTCCTTGGAAAACGTTTCCTGGCTTGTTCAAGTATATACCTAAGAAAACTGACTTCTTCTTTAAATAATACAGTCTCAGGATTTAGTGCTCTTTTGTGATCTGGATTGTTAAAACGAAACTGCAATCTTTTCTTGGGAACATTCAATGATTTTTCAGCAGAACGCACTGATGTCCCGTTATTTTTAACACATTTGATGGTTTTTTGCCAAGGCTTCTGCATCATATACAGCGTGTCCCACCAACTATTGACCACCCTCATAACTTCTAAACGGTTTCTCGATATCGAAGTGCTGTTTTCACTCAACAATGCCGAATCATGGGGCAAGTAATATGCTGTAGAGATATTGTTTTGCAACATTTTTTGTTTTCGAGAAATTGAATCATCTTTGATTTTTTAAATGGAAACATACATTTTTCTCATTACCATTAGGTAGATCATAAAAAGAGGAATACAATGATGTATCGTATGTTAGTATTTTGATAGTAATTTGAGTATAAATTTAGAGTTTCTGACATGTGATTTTAAATTAAACGTACAATATTTCCTGTAGCAGCCCTCGCGTCGTTGCCTTGTGGGTAGGTGACCTTCGCATCGCAGCACATGACTTACGGGGAGAGGAGTAACTCAGAGGGGAGGTAGCGCTAGCAGTCTTAACTAGAAAGTTATCAATATTAAACTATCAGAATTAAAGATTTTGCATTGATTCATCAGAATTGATAATTTCTTTCATTTATTGAAATTCCAAAGCATCGATCACTGGAATTAACGTTATAAAGACATAGTTTACGGGAGATTCTAAGGTCATTTTCAAACTTAATGAATGGAGCTCGACGTCTAATGTCTGTATGGACAAGTCAGCATTTTAAGACACGACAAATACGAGCAAAAGGAAATGAAAAGTTGAAGATTTCCACTATAATATCTCCAGAACATCAGATTATGAAAAGTTAGAAATTTTGTTATTACTGCCGTTAGTCCACTTCTTATTGTAAATTTACAAAAATAAAATAAGACGCGGATAACAATAGAAAAAACAGAATAAAAATATGTACCTAATATGAACTTTACTGACTTTATTAAATTGTTAACTGAACTCTGTGTCCTCCAACGACTGCAATGTTCCTCTGCAGTCGTTTGTTCAAGGGCTGATGAAAAACTGCAGTTATTTATGGCATTAGAGTACATCGATGCTTTGGAATTTCAACAAGAAGAGAAATTTAATTCTGATGAATAAATGGAAAAAAGTCGTTCATTCTCATCCTTTATACTGATGTTTATTTCTGTGGCAGTCGCGATAAGGTCATGGATTGCTGTAATAACGCCTCTATCCCCCATTGCAACACCGCTCAGACTCCCCTCTCCCCATAAGTCGGCGCTGCGAAGGCCAACTTCCCCAAAGGTGGCAGTTGCAAAGGGCTGCTAGTTTAGGAAATAATTATCCGTTTAATTTAAAATCATATGTCAGAAACTCTAATTTTATACTGAAATTAGTATCAAAATACTAACACGTGATACACCATTGTATTCGTCTTTTTATAATCTACCAAGGCTAATGAGAAAAATATACAGTTCCATTTAAAAAAATCAAAGATCATTCAATTTCTCGAAAACGAACAATGTTGCAAACAATATCTGAACGGCATACCACTTGCCCCTTGATTCAGCATTGTTGAGCGAAAACTGCACTTCGATCTCGTGAGCCGTTTAGTAGTTATGGAGGTGGCCCATAGTTGGTGAGACACTCTGTATATCCTGCTTTGGCCTCTTTGGCATTGTAAAATTTATTTAAGGCCATTGCAGTTTATACCTGTGTGAAATAATATTAAACTACGATTAAAAACAATCTGACAGCAATCATTAGCAGAGTGACCAATAACACAACCCACGCACTATCGAAGATACAGTCATTGATCACCCCCAATGTCACTAAATATGCAAAGCTAGACTTCTCATTTTCAGCTGATATAGTCTCTCAATAAGATTTGTTTTCTGAAATATCATGATTTACTTACCGCCGTAATCAACAAACAGTGCTATTGGATATCAGGTTTCTAAAGAAAATCTTAAGAAATCTTTACATACAACGAAAACACACCGCACTGTTAACAAACATCCGCCATATTGGCAACAGATGCACTCTTGCAGTCAAAGTAAATATTACATTATAACCAAAAAGTGTCCCTTCACGCCTTCACGCTATTTACAAGGAAAATATTAGAACACGGTGTTAGAACAAGCGGTAATTCAAGTTATTGTCGAAGTGGCCAATCACTGTACCGTTTACCCTAATAAATTTCAAATCAATCATGTCTTGTCGTCTAAGTTCTAGAAGATCAAAGAAGTTTAATGATCTACCCACTGTGAATTGAGAAACGTAACAGAAACGCAATTCTTGGTAGAATTATCGACATTTATGATTAGAACGATGCAATCAGATAAACAGCCCTGAGAAATCCTAGAGAATTGTTAGACACAATTTATTAGTAATTTGTTACTTTTACGTAACAATGGTAAATTTGTCCACATATTTCAGAAGAATGTCAGTAAAAAAATAATTCAAGAGTATCTTCCCTGACAAGTTATAAAAACATTTCTATATTCTACCTGAAACCGTGCAAAAAGTTTTGCACATTTGTGTACGTAAAGGATACTGAAATACTACAATTTTTAAACATATATTCAATTCTTAAATGATAATTTATAGTTTTAAATGACGTACTTTAAACAGGACCATATCATCACAGGACCACGTCATATACAGTTTTTACTGTTTTTTGACAAATAAATAAATAGACCAGCTTTGAAACAATAACTGACATTTTGTATTATTTTTGCACATTATTTTGAATCAATATTAGTGACGCAAAAAGAGGATTTTTCATTTCTGTATGGGCCGGAAACGCAACGGAAACTGGTCTCGAGACCTCTAACAGAGCGAAGACTTCCAGAAGTCAACTGTTAACAATATACTTTTCACGTACACAAATACAAATTTAGAGTAGAGTCGCTTAAACGCTAAGGTCGGAATAAAACGTCTAAAAATAACATTTTGTATATGAGAGAATACAAAAACAAACATTTTCTTCGTATATATGTATATATATATATATATATATATATATACATATATACGTATATACGTATATATACATATATTGAGACGAACCGGACGAAGAAGAAATTTCAAGACAAATTGAAGAAATGTTACAAGAAGGCATAATAAAAAGGGCGACGACAGCATATGTCAATCCAATTGTAATCGTGAGAAAGCAGAACGGCACCTTGCGCCTATGCTTAGACGCGCGTTACTTGAATTCGCTAACGATACCGTACAGGGATGTACCGCCTAAAATTGATGAAATATTGTTACAATTCGCCAATAAGGGGTACTTCTCGTCAACGGACTTCAGCAAGGCGTATTATCAAATGAGGTTGCATCCGAAGGATCAGAAATACACGGGATTTGTCTACAAGGGACGGAGCTATGTGTTTCAGCGAGTCCCATTCGGATTGCGCAACAGTGGGGCCGCGCTGGTTCAATGTTTGGACGAAATCATGAACAATGCTGGGTTACGAGATACCACTATTTAAGTCGATGATGTCTTAGTTCATTCGTCAGATTTTGAACGTCACCTTGAAGCATTGGGAAAATTATTACCACTATTGATTCAAAATAACCTGGTATTAAATCTTGAAAAATCCCATTTTTGTGTACCACGAATCAAATTTCTTGGGTATGAAATTACGAAGAATGGAATTAAAATGGGATTGGATAGAATTAAAGAAATCGAAGCCATACCCCGACCGAAGAATATTAGGTAACTAAAGAGAGTTTTAGGAGTTTGTAATTACTTTAGCAGGTTTTGCTATAATTACGCTCTAACAATAGCTCCCTTATATAAATTGTTGCGAAAGGATCAGAGATGGGAATGGACAGAGCTTCACCAGAAGGCTTTCGACGATCTCAAACATATGTTTTTGCAAACATGCACGATTTCGCATCCGGATTTCACACAGCCGATGTACCTACAAACAGATAGTAGTGATTTGGGGGTGGGAGCGACCTTGTACCAAGTCATTGATGGTGAAACGAAAATCATCAACATGGTCAGCACTGCCTTGAAAGGACCGCAGGTTCGTTTTACGACGGCGGAAAAAGAGGCTTATGCTATTGTTTGGGCCCTTACAAAACTGAAGAATTATTTAATGGGGAGGAGTTTTGTCATCAAAACCGATCACAAAGCCCTGATCTTTTTAAATCGTTGCAATTGGCAAAACGATAGACTGATGAGGTGGTCACTGTGGCTGCAACAATTTGACTTTCGAATCGAGTATGTCGAGGGGAAGAAAAATGTATTACCTGACTTACTCAGTCGTCAGTTCCCAGCTCCGGAGACAAAAATCACCCATAAAAGCGTCGAACAGGTCAATGCAATCGATCTAAGGATTCCTCAAAGTTTTTTATGGGATTGGTCCACATTGGCAGACCTTCAAAGTCACGACGACGAAATTAGCAAAGTCAAGCGTGTACTCGAGGGAAGAGGACAACCGGAAGACGAAGAAGTCGCTGCGAAACTGCAGAAAGATCCCGGAAGATGGAGATTGACTAATGACATGGTGCTGACTCGAATGGACACCGATCCTATTACCTACAGGATCTGGATCCCAAAAGCACACGCGGAGGAACTCATTAACTATGTCCATGCGCAAGCTGCACATTACGGGTCCGCAAAAATTAAAAGTATTATAAGCGAACTATGCTACTGGAAAAACATGGATAGGGATGTGAAACGAGTAATCAAGTCGTGTGAGACATGCATGAGGACAAAGTTCCCGAATCGATCGTATGCGGGAACAATGACACCGATCATCCCCGAAGGGAAAAATGATATTATTGCAGTCGATTTGTACGGGCCGTTGCCAAAATCGAGGCGCGGGAACAAATACATAATGGTCATCATCGACTTGTTTACAAAGTTCACGCAGGTGTACCCCATTAACAAGGCCACCACTAACCAATGTTTACGACAGGTTGAGAAATATGTGGCAATAGCTGGACAGTATCGTAGGGTCTTGAGCGACCACGGAACTCAATTCACTAGCCAACAGTGGAAAACAGCATTGCAAGAAAAAAATTTAACTCCTATTTACTCGTCAATTCGCCATCCACAATCGAATCCAAGCGAGCGAGTAATGAAAGAAATGTCGAGGTTGTTCCGAACCTATTGCGTCCAAAAACATGAGGATTGGACCGAATTAGTGCCCCACGTGAATCGATGGTTGAACCACGTCCCGCATGAAAGCATCGGGATGAGCCCATACGAGGCACATTTCACCCGCAAACCACCACATGTGCTGGAGTATCTAGACCGTGAGGAGGTAACCGGACAAGGACCCCACCCCACGGAACAGCAAATTCTCGATAGGCTCCGCAAGGCTGCTGCAGAACGAAAAAAGAAAGTAAAAAGCCGGCCGTACGTGTTTCGGGTTGGTCAAAAAGTCATGCTACGAACTCCAAAAGTATCGGTGCCAAGACTGAAATTATTTGCTAAGTTCTTCCACCTGTATGAGGGACCGTACACGGTGACGAGATTGATAGCTCCGAATGTGGCCGAATTAATAGATGAAGAAGGAAGAGTAATAGGGACATATAACTTCTTTAACTTAAGACCTTACTAAATCGACACGCCGGTATTGGACACGTAACTTGAATACGAAAAATCAGTGAAGAGAACAGAAGAAATAATAAACGGTTCTCATTGAAGATTCTTCTCCATCACATTAACTGAGTGTCGAAGAATCTTACCGTTGTGGGGGCAATGAGACGAACCGGACGAAGTCCGGTCGTCCCATGAGGAATTCATGCTGTGACCGCACGCAATGAGGACCAACGCGATTTTGAAAACCGCGCGCCGTCAACGTCAGAGAGTGACGCAGGCGACGGTTGATTTCAAAACCCACGACCAGAACGACGTTTGCCAATGATGTGAGAGCAGATAAGCCCCAAACTAGCCATTGGCCGGTGCAGGTCACGCCAAAGGGGGGGAAAAGGGCATCCTGAAAATCTGCGGGGAGAAACATTCTTGTAAAAATTTCCAACGGAGCAAGACTTTCGAAAGTGCGCGGAAGTGAAGTTACGCGAGTAGGATTTCAAGAGAGTCTGAGATTCTTCAGTGAGCGACTAATCGAAGTTCGTATATGAGGAAAATTCCGGCCAGGAACAAAATCGGACTGTGAGACTGAAGTTGTGCCCGACAGAGAATTTATATAGTTCCCGAGGCATCGAAAGCGTGGAAGCGGACGCCCCACGCCGATTCATCTTTGTCGACCAGGCTGCCGAGAACGAGTCGCCCGCCGCCGGAAAACCTCCAAAATGAATATCAGCTCCAAAGAATAACGACATCCAAATTACTGGAATTCACAAACAATCGGCACGTGTGTGAAAAAAAGACCTGATTCGCATCCGAGAAGCTGGTCCGATAAACACGGAAGTCTGCGAGGGGGAGAGACGCTGCGGATAAACTCGAAGTTTGCATCGCGAGGTCGCCGCCGGCGCCGCTGCTACTTTTGCGAACGCGCGGAGCCCAGCCCTTCGCTCGGCCGTGAAATCGGAGAGGTCATCAACCCCGCCCAGCCCCGACTGCTAGTCTGCGAGCCGACGCCCGCCGGAGCGCGAGAGGGAAGGTCACTAGAGGTATTACACTGCCCTGTGGAGAACGAGCGTGAGTACCCGTGAAATTCAATAAATTGATGAAAAGGTAGAACATTCTGATAAACTCAGGAGAGACTATTATGAACAATCCTAGTTTGCAGATATATTTTGTGTCAAAGTGTTTTTGTAAATTAAATTTAATGTGGAAGGCGCTGCTAGCCGACCACAAAGCAGAGTAACAATTAATGTTAAAGGAAACAGTGTGAAATCTAAATGTTTAAAAAGAGTAAACGTGAGGTTAGAGCGCTGAATGTTTTAATGTATTATTCAGGTAGCTCCAGCTGGAAGCAAGATTTACGTAATTAATTCGTGCATTGATAAGAGTGATAATCGCGTCAGGCATTGAACGTGAATCAATCAAGTCGTTTCTAGGAAGTAATTGCATGTATTGCGTAACGCCAGAACGAGGCAAAGCAGTGGTTTGCCCGCTGTAACTTGGTAAATGGTGTATGATTTATTTTGGTTAATGAATGAATTTTTAAATTACTTGTGAATTGTGTGATTCCCCCTATCACTAACCAAGTAGGATTTCCTGGAGGGAGAATACCTTAGATAATTAATAAACAACCGGCAGGGCCTGGTGGCGGAGCGGCGACAGGAGCGCTGCACGGTACCGGTGACACCCACGCCAGAAAGATTTCTCGTGGGGTATAAACGCCCTGACCCTACATAGGTTGATTGATGCCGGCGCGTCGCACAGAGACGACGTGTTCCGTCGCAATATATATATATATATATATATATATATATATATATATATATATATATATATATATATTAGCTGACCCGGCGAACTTTCTACCGCCTGTTTTTTTAACTTTCTTAAGATAATATTTCCGTTCTACTCGTACTACCGAAAACTTAAGAAAATGTTTAAAAAAAAAGGAGCGGCGATAGACGGCAGCTGGCAAGAGTATAGGGCAACTCCGAATAGCTAAGGAACCGAGAGCAAAGGAAATAAATAACTAATACGGGAAAGTCTGTGCCATTCTATAGCACCACTAGTTTTTATAGTTCTTTGGCACGTACGAGAAGAAAATGTAAAGAAAAAATTAGCGTTAAGTAATTTATGGACGAGTCCTAAAAGTTTTTCTGTTGAAAATCAGCAGTTTTCCAGTGGAAGATTACAGTACTTTCTCTTCTTACAATGTTGGAACGAGAAAGTCAGCAACATAGTGTATATAGTGAGAAGTATATTTCGCAAGAACTAACAACACACAAGTGTGCCCCTTTTAAAAAAATCGAAGATAATAAATCCGCGTGATATGCAGTGCTACTAATAAGAACGCATCGTTGAATTTTTTTGTCACTTTGATTCATTCTTTTGGACGAAATATGAAATGTAACTAGCTTTATTCCTTCTGGAGAATCAAGCCCTTCTCGTCATGACGATCGTGATCTAACCTTTCTCAGTAGAGCATAAATAAAGCTCTACTTAAAACTCCTTGTTATATGAATAAATATTATTGTAAGATGCTATTTGATGATTTTAAGAGATTATTGAGAACTAAGTATCATATATCAGTGCACCAAATACACCTAAAATAATGATTTGAAATTCATAGTAACTAATATTATTATTCGTGAAAATATTAGACTAAGTTGCATTACCTCAATGTAATTGAATAATTCATGTGTGATGTGTGAGAATACTATCGTGGATGAAAGTGAATGCAATGCGTTTCATATGAAGCAATATTAATTAATCAAGAATGATGGAAGAGCATGGAACAACCTTCAAAATACGAATTTTTTTTTATAGAATCACGAAATGTATCTGGATCATTGGCACTAGTTTGCTGAAAAGTTATAAAGAAATATCGCCGATGACCCCAGAACTTTTTTTTTTAATTTATTTTATTTTATGTCGCATCAACTGCTGAGGTTATTAGCGACAGACATATTAACAACATATACATATACATTTTTATATATACATATACAAATACATTTTTACATATAGATATACATTTTACATAACATATACATATACATTTTTAATAATTTATACATTTTAAATTTCTTTGTACAAATTAATGGCCTTCAAAAAATTAACAAATCGACTGCATTTTTCTTTGTCATTTAGCACTATTTTCATATCATTATTTACAGCATGTCTCACCCGGTCGTCTTCAAACCTGGGGCACAAAAATAAATGGTTAATACACATTGAAACATTACACACATTACACATGACAGTCAAATTCCCGGTGATCAAGTTGGCATGAGTGAGCTTAGTATGACCTATTCTGCATCTAGATAACACAATCTGGTCAGCTCTACAGAAGGATGTGGCCGGATTGTATAAATCATATTCACAGACACTTCTTAGTTTACAGCGAGCATTATTATTCCATTCTTGCCTGTCCAGTTCTTGTAGATTTCTCTTTATATGGGCGTGATAGTCTTCTGGTATTACGGGAAGGTTACTTCTTTCATCAAGTTGTGATGCTTCTTTTGCGGATCTGTCTGCCAGCTCATTTTCACTGATACCCACATGAGCCGGAATCCATCCAAAAACTATGTCTTTTCCTTTAATGTGGGAATTTCTTAACATGTTAATGATGTCTAACGCTAGCAGATGTCCTGAACAAAACGCATTTCCAATAGTTGATAGAGCCAATTTGGAGTCTGTTACTATCAGATATTTATGGTCACCGTCTTCAAGAATGTAGTCTAATGCTGTGATGATGGCGTATAACTCGCTGGACAAAACGGAGTACTTGTCGGGCAGTTTGCTTGAAATTACTCTTGTTGGTGTTACAGCGGCACATCCCACCAAGTTGCTGCTCTTCGAGCCATCTGTGTATACTTTGTTGTAGTTCTTATATTTGGCGATTTCTTCTCCTATTCTGGCTCTTATCTCTTTATTGTGAGTATTTGTCGTCTTAGAATTGTTTGTCAGTTCCACAGCTTTAATGTCTTGCATAGTCCATGGTGCATAGTCAGTAACACTGATAGGTTTAAGAGGACCCCAGAACTTTGCGATGCTTGTACTACAATTCTCAAATCGTCTTCACTTGTATCTATTTCAAAGTACAAACTGTGGGACCCAATGAAATGTGAACTCGTACTAAATTAGGTAAACATTAAAAACATAGCGGAACCCCATTATTGAAGGAAGATGGATATTTATAAGTTTGTGCATTCATTTTAGTTGATGTATCCCAAAAAAGTTATGAAAAATAACATTATTTCGGTGTTTCCGGGAATGTGATTATCTCTTTAACGCCCTCGATTGCTAAAAACTACTATATAATATAGTTAAATTTTATTTCCATTACGTTTTCCATTACATTATACTATGTAATTTATTTTATTTCGATTACTTTCTACTTTTCCGTATACGTACGTATATACGGAGTAATATACGAAGTGTAGGGAAAGTTATGTAAAGCTGCGTGAAAAAACGGCGAATTTTCGGCAGAAAAAAATTCATTGCCGGAACCTGACAACGAAAAAGTTGACAACACCAGTTGGTAAATTAAGAAAAAAATCCCCTAACACGCGGTATAGCCAGAATCCTTGTTTTGTGGGTTCTTAATACCGAAAAACCGAAAAATTAATTGCACTCTTTAATAGGACGTTAAGTTAATTTTGGGGTATTTTTTTTATTTTTTCAAAAATTACACTAATGTAATTTTTTTGAAAGATTTCTCACACAGTTAATATTCGTGTTTCCTACAATTTGTAAATAATATTGTATTTGTGAGTTAAAGTTCTTTACATGACTTCAAATACAGTTTTTTCGAAAATACAAAAGATTCCTGTGAAAAAGAGCTTCAAATTTCACATTTACAGTAGCGATGAATGCCACTCTCTTAAAAGCGGCTCTAAATTTTTCAATGAAAATTGGCATTTAGGACGAGGTTTTACTGTTCTTAAATATTCTAAAATTAATATTTCCGTTCTACCATTAGGAAAACGAGATTTAAAAAAAAATTACAAAAACTGTTCTTTGGCCAGCGATAGATGGCACATGGCTTGAGTAAGTAGCCACTCTGATTAGCTGCCCAGACCCAAGGAAATATAAAACTAATACGGTTAAGTCTATGCCATTCTGTAGCATCATTAGTTTATTTTTCTATCAACTAATATTAGCAAGAAGTTATTTCTTGCATTTGGACATTGTTCCCTTAATTTCTTACAGGAAATTGCTTACTGAGTTTTATCTCGAGATCTCTTGGAGTAGTTTCCTATCATCTGGACAAGAGATTTCCCAATGAGATTTTTTCGAAGAACGATGCAGATCTATTGATAAAAGCTTATTGTGTTTTTAAGTTATTACATCTTGCCAAACAAAATTTATTCAGAGAAAGATGCAGATCTGCTGATAAAGTATTATTGTGTTTTAAAGCTACTGCAACGCAGGAAACATTTGTTTGCTTAATTTTTTTCTTCCTACCTACAATCATGAAACTGTGGAACACCATAAGCTGTCAGTCTTTTTACAGGACTTGTCAGATCAGAGTGCTTTCCCAGACCACTAGAGTCATCCACCTTTCTGTAATTTCAAAATCAAAACATTATTTTTGATCGTTTTTATAATCACACTTTTTTACAAAAGATGTAAAATGTAAATTATGAGTTTCCTCATGCTTCAGACAAACATTACTAATCCCTGGCAGGTAGTCATTTCTCAGTAAGCCTCAGATTATTACAATTATTATTAATATTACAATATTCAATTACAGTTAATCATCATCATTTTAGGTTCTTGCCTCCATGTGCTCAACGGAAAAAATGGACAATGGTCGCGTCACATCAGCGATGTAGTTCATTAATATGTGCCACTTTACAAAAACACTCAGCAGTCTAAAGCTAGCAGCGCTCAAAAAACAATCTCAAAAAACCATATACAAACTTATAGGTTAATTTTAGACTAATTAAATACACTATTCCCGAATTTTGAGCTCATTTGGATTTCCCAAAAACATGGACGCTGCTACCTATAGTGTAAAGCTAGCAGCACCCACCTAGAAAATACAACTTCTTATCATTGCAAGGCAACGGATATGCATCCAAATTAAAGGCTAATTTTAGACTTGGAGGGACAAATTGTTCCACTTCATATTTTCTAAAAATCAGGGCTGTACAAACAGAATGATAATTTGTCACAGAAATGTTACAGCCATTTTCAAGTATGAAAGTCCGGGTGGTCTAAAGCTGGGAAAATGGTTTTTATTTTTAACTGTAGCCCATCAGTCGAACTGAAAAATATTCACAATATTTAATTTGTGCTTTAAGAGGAATTTATGAGAGTTTTTCGAGCCTCGTCCAGGGTTCTAAGCCAGTAAAATATATTTTTTGTTATTTTTTGTTTTTGAATTTGGGCCTCAGAAAATATGGAAAAACGTTGTGATAGCACAAATTGCTTCCTTAGTTATCGTATTTTTTTCATTAAGATAAAATAGGGCAAAGTTGACGAAAAAATTGAAATAAAAACTAGTGGTGCTACAGAATGGCACAGACTTTCCCATGTTGGTTTTCTATTTCCTTTGGTCTCGGCTAGCTATTCAGACTTGCCACATATTCTTGACAGTTATCATCTATCGCCGACCAAAATACATTTGTAACTTCTCTGTTAGCTAACAGTAGAACGGAATTACAACTTTAAGAATAATAAAGAAAATTAAAACCTTGTCCTATATGATAATTTTCTTCGAAAAATTTCTAGAACTTTTTAGGACAATAGCGTTTTAGTGCTACTGTAAATACAAAGCTCCTTTTCACAGAAAATTTTCGAATTTTCAAAAACTTTCATTAGAAGCCATTTGAAGCACTTTAACTCACATATACAACAGAGTTTTCAAATTGCTGGATGTCTATGTTAACGATGTGAGTGATCTGTCAAAAATATTACATTAGTGTAATTTTAAAAACAAAATTCAAAATGAACTTCCTTTTAGAAGTTTTAAGAACAAACTAGCGTACCCGTGCGAGAACTCTCGCATGTTAAATCCCACCCTTTCCCTATCCATTTGTCTATCCTTTCCATAAAGGAGAGGAACTACTCATTTAGTTACAGAATATTAAAACAAAATAACAATGCAACTGATGTTTGAAACAAATTTTCAATTAAAGATTATTCAACATTATAGAGAGATGTTCTTGGAACAATTCATACTTCTTTAAAAACAACATTTGAAGACATTTTTCTATCTTCCTTGAGAGTTAGCTTTTCGCTTTCCTTGATAGTCAAATAATAGAAAAGGTTTTTACTCTTGAGAAAGCCAAGTAAAGTAGTGCGAAAATACCGGATCGGGCAAGAACAGACCTATTCATTGCAATATTATTTAACTTTCCTTGATTTGTTATGAAGAACCGAGTGGGTTTTGGAGAGTCAGGGTGCCAGCTTGCTGGGGTGAGAAAATTAAAAAATTATTTGTATACTAAAAGGTATTGAATTTTTCTGCGTCCTTACATACCTCTAGAAAAGCAATTCCGAACCAAAAAATAATCAAACTAATGTTTTCACCTTTGAGTACTAAATACCATTTTTTAGCATTAGAAACAATTTAGTAGGCATTAGAAAGCCCACTTCGGTACATGGGAATGTTGCTCAAACGATGTTTGCATTTTTAAAAGCATAACGAACCATCACCTTGCGTTTAATATCAAACGGTGTTTTATTTACAATATGAGTTTGCAGCTGGGTGTTGGTGTGCATACTTCCAGATACCGCCAACATTTAAATCGTGCGTTTGGACTGGGATCGTTGGCAGTTGTCGGGTGACTTGCACTATTCTTTCTATAATTTTAAATTAGTTGTTTTTTTAATTGATTCACGTAGTATTGTAGGCTAGCGCGTTTTGATTTTGTTTTCCATTTATTTCAAGCTATTTTACTTTAGCTACTTTAAAAAGTTTGTTCTTTGTGTTGTGCCATAGCACAAGTTTTTCCCCACCACCTCTGCGTACCCGTGCGAGAACTCTCGCATGTTAGACCCCACACTCATCCCTATTCTTCTATTTTCATTCTAAGAGGGAAGTAGTTAACGAAACGTGTTTATTTGTTTAAAATCTATAAAAGTAACTTGCAATATACAAACACAATTACAAATAAAATAAAAACAATGCAATTAATGTGTAAAAGAAATTTTCAATAAATATTTATTCAATATCATGGAGAATTTGCTTGGAACAATTCCCAACACTTACTTAAAAACATTTGAAGTAATTATTCCATATTCTTTGTCAGTTAGGTTTTAGCTTTTCGTGATAGTCACAAAAATATTAGCTTTTTACTTTTGAGAAAGCTACCTGTCTGAACCCGTTGACTTGAAATTTCATCGAATGATAACGAAAATATTGGTACAGGTAAAACACAAACACAGTCTTCACTCTTCACTGAACACCCACATACCTCCACAATTAAATACACAGCACATACAGACCAAGAAAAAACGTTAATTGAATAGTTTCACTACACGCAAAAGAAACAATCTTTATAGGTATAGTTATCAAGCAACTATAATAGTACTTCTAGTTGTTGCTGGAGAGCAAATCTTCAATTAATGATTATGCAAATAAACCACGTCAGACTACACAAACTATGATGTTAACAGAAAGCGTAAATAAAGATTGTCGAATCTAAGCCTTCTAAGCGTGTCGCCACAAAAACTGCTACGAACAGGAAGGGCTGTAATATTGAGATGGCCTTGATAGTATTGAAGCGTGGAACCGAAAAGTTAATTGAATGGATCAATGAATATCGCGTTTTGTAGATTATAATGTGCAAAACGCTTCTTTGAGGCCTTTGTCTTCAAAATTTACTTTTTAAGGCTCTAAAACGCTTTGTTTATGAGTTATTTGCCGATATATGTTGACATGTGATGCGGGTTACATTTTACAGGAATATTTCGATGCGTTTTTTTTTAAAGAAATCATCCATATTTTTAAAGTCAAAGTGGAATTCGTCAAGTGTCCGTGAAATTCTCTTTCTTTAGAGCCCTCATTTATAAAGATTGGTTGCGTGTGAGAGCCGGAACCCAAAGGTATACTACTGAAATAATACAGGAGACGATTTGGAGCCGTTTTTAAGAAAAATTTAAGACAGCAGAGAACGGATGTCGAGAAATTTTCTTTTACAAATCGAACGATTACGGAATGGAATAGATTGCCTGCAAAGACCTTTGAACCCTTTCCTCGAAGTGTTCAACAGTTTAGGAAATTAATTGAGGGTATTATTAAGTAAATGAGCGAGAATAGTGGGTTATATAGCGATGCATAAGTGTTCTATTGTGGAGTGAGGTGTAGTGCAGTGTATAGCAGAGAAATAAAGAAGGAAATGCTTTCAGGTCTTAGTGAAGTGAAGTGCAGTGTGATACTAGTGCAGTGTGTGTGTGTGTCTGTGTGTGTGTGTGTGTGTGTGTGTGTGTGTGTGTGTGTGTGTGTGTGTGTGTGTGCGCGCGTGTGTGTGTGTTTTCTCTCTTAATGTAATTTAATGTTTTATGAATCAGTCAGTTTTTATATTATTATCATTATTTTACCATTAATATTACTACAATTAGTATATAATTTGCTAGTTATATTACCTTATTGTTGTTGTTGTTATTGTTATTATTATTATTATTATTATTATTATTATTATTATTATTATTATTATTATTACTCCATATCACGACTACAGATGTTGTGAGTCGGCTGAGTATAAAATCTACTCCAGGTTGCAACCAGCTACCTAAGGAGCAGATCTAGGGACTGTCGGTGCCTCTACAATACTTTGCGCAAAATGTGAGCTGTGCCAAATAAAGCAATTTCTTGCACTTCCCAGTCCTTTGAATGACCTGGAAGTTTAGCCAAGTTCTTACACAAATTTTGCGGAACAAATCCCAGAGCTCCGATAACTATCGGGACGACCTGTGCTTTTACACCCCACATTCGGCTGATCTCAATTTCCAAACTCTTGTATTTAAGACGTTTCTCTGCCTCCTTGGTTACGACATTTTGATCGCAAGGCACAGCAACATCCACAAGTAGACACGATTTTTTCTCAAAATCCCGGATAACAATATCCGGTTTGTTTGCTGCTATCGTGTGATCCGTTTGAATTTGTTGGTCGTACAATATTGTACACAATCCAACTGATGTCACCGGTTTTGGTGAGTGTTCGTACCACTTGAGGCATGTGTTCGGAACTTCGAGGGCGGTACAGATCTGCCAATGAAGGTAACTACACACCCTGTCATGTCTTTTTAAGTATTCGGTCTTTGCAAGAATTGGACAAGCTGAGACAATATGATCAATGGTTTCTACTTGTTCCTGGCAAATTCGGCATTTGTCATCTTGGGAAATTTTGAGAACCGCTTTATCATAATGTCGTGTTCTCAACGCCTGATCTTGAGCAGCTATTACAAGTGCTTCCGATTCTGGCTTCATTCTTCCCCTTTTAAGCCACATAAATGATTGATCTTTATTGATCTTCACCTTGTCCATTCTTTTAGATATTGTCCATGGAGGGGTTTCTCCCTCCACGACTTCTTTAACATTTTTTGTGTCTCACATTTCATGTTTAGTAGTACCAGAAGTTCAGTGTCTGTGTTATTTGTCGTATCTTGCAGTTTTATTTGCAATGCTTTTTGCTACACTAACAATGCCTCTGTTTCCCATTCTTCGGTCAGATTTCATGACCTGCCTCATTAGAGGGTCATCTTGATGAGTGGCTACATACTTTCCCATTCCAACTATTGCATTGTGCCAGGAGGCTTCAATTTGTCTGAGGCCTCTTCCTCCTTCCTTACGTGATACATAAAGTCAATGTACATCAGCTCGAGGGTGGGCGACATGATGCATTGTTAGCAGTTTTCTGGTTTTTCGATCCATGATGCGGATTTCTTGCTCTGTCCAGTCCACTAGTCCGGAACTGTACTCTACTACAGGCACCGCCAGACTACCAATTGCAGATATTTTATTCCTGGAGTTCAGAGCAGACTGCAGGACAAGTCTCACTCTTCTGTAATACTCCTTGCGAATTCTCTCTTTCATTGTGTCGTTCGAGATGGTTTCACATTCTTCAATGCCCAGATATTTGTAAGTTTTACCTGGCTCAAGATCTTGAATCACAGTGTGCATATCAACTTCAATGCTCTCTGACGTTGTCAGTTTGCCTCTTTTTAAATTGATTTTTGCACACTTGTCAAGACCAAACTTCATGCAGATGTCATTGCTAAAGTCATTCACGACAGACAGCATTTGGGAGAGAATCGCTTCATTCTTAGCAAACAATTTCAGGTCATCCATGTAAAACAAATGTGATACTGGCCTTTCATCACCATGGAGCTTGTAACCAAAGTCAGCTTGCGACAACTGTCTAGATAGTGGGATCAAACTAATGCAAAACAGCAGAGGGGATAGTGAATCTCCTTGAAAAATACCCCTGTTGATCTGAATACTTCTGGTTTCTACTGCTTCCTTTCTACTCTGTATTAGTAACCTGGTACTCCACGACTTCATGCTAGCCTTGCAAAATTCAATAAGTCTAGGATGAAATCGATAGATCTCCAGGGTCTTCAAAATCTAATCGTGTGGTACACTATCAAAGGCTTTTTGGTAGTCAATCCAAGCCATGCTCAAATTACGTTTTTGTTTCTTTACATCATTCAAAATGACTTTATTCAGTAGCAAGATTTCCTTACAGCCATAAGAACCTTTACGACATCCTTTTTGTTCAACTGGCATTAGATGATTCTTCTCTAGATGTCTGTACATTTTGTCAGCTATGGCTGAGGTTATAACTTTGTACAGTACTGGCAGACAAGTGATTGGCCTGTAGTTCTTCGCCAAAGAGCTGTCTCCCGCTTTGGGTAGCAGATACGTGATGCCTCGTGTGAGCCATTCCGGGAGTTTCTTTGGATTTTCTAAAATTTTATTAATAGCCTTTGCTAGAAGGCGGATGTAATGCTGTTAGTTTCTTAATCCAATAAATCTGGATCTTATCAATCCCGGGGGTTTCCAGTTTCCTATGTTCTTAATTGCTTGGAAGAGGTCCTCTTCCGAGAATTCGTGAACATCTTCCACTGTTTCCACAAGTTCATTTGCAGCATCAACTTGAGATTGAAGCCAAGATGCGGCTTTGTTGTAGGATCTGCTCTTCCCAGATTGCTGCCCAAAATGCTTCGACATCATCTTTTGAAGGAGTGACAGCATTTCCATTCGGTATTATTATTATTATTATTATTATTATTATTATTATTATTATTATTGGTATTAGTGTTCTATGTTACTGAGAGACTGTGTATATTTGTTTTTGTAATTAGCTGCCACCGGGTTATGCCCAATTGCAGTTTAAATAAATCTAATCTAATTTAAAATTACGTTTGAGCGTTTCGGAAAATGCGAAATTTTGAGCTTGTTTTCTCAGAAAACGATTGAATTTTCGAGAAACTTTATATGACATTATTTAAAGCTCTCATAAATGTAATAATGTGAACAAAAGTAAATGTGAACAAAAATAATGTGAACTAATGTAAATGTTAACGACGTGAGAAACAATTAAAAAAAATACATTTTTGTAATTTTTGAAAAAACAAAAGAAACAGAGTAATATGTCGTTAAGGTCATCTCATCGAGTATATTAAGCACTATCCCTAACAAAAGTTGAAAGAAAAAAATTGGAACCGTTTTTGAGAAAATTTTGCCCAAAAACTACTAAAAGTTTCAAAAAATGTTCAAGTCCTTAATGAAAGAACTAATTCTGGAGGACAAATTTCATTTGAAGGTAAAATCTCTATTTTCAATTTGGTATTTGTAGGACGACGCCGAAAAAAATTCAAACGTTTTCAAATTTCGAAAATTCAGAGTTAACCGTGAAAACCGTACCTATGGCACCTTTATAAGTGTATTTTACTCAATTCTTAAACGAAATTTAAAGAAAAAAAATGGAGTCATTTTTGGGGGGCTTCATGTAAAGTACCCCAAATTTTAAACAATGTTTTTCAAAGCTTGGACTCGAGCCAGATGGACAGTCAATTTGGAAAAAATCCTATTCATGGTTTAGGCACTAGTGGAGTTCGTAGACGGACGGGACGGACGGGACGGACGGGACGGACGGGACGGACGGGACGGACGGGACGGACGGGACGGACGGGACGGACGGGACGGACGGGACGGACGGGACGGACGGGACGGACGGGACGGACGGGACGGACGGGACGGACGGGACGGACGGGACGGACGGACGGGACGGACGGGACGGACGGACGGACGGACGGACGGGACGGACGGACGGGACGGACGGACGGACGGGACGGACGGACGGGACGGACGGGACGGACGGGACGGACGGGACGGACGGGACGGACGGGACGGACGGACGGGACGGACGGACGGGACGGACGGACGGGACGGACGGACGGGACGGACGGACGGACGGGACGGACGGACGGGACGGACGGACGGGACGGACGGACGGGACGGACGGGACAACTGTTTTTTTCGGTATCAAAGACCCACAAAACAGGGATTCTATCTACAGGGATTTTTTTTCTTAATTTAGCAACTGGATTTATCCACCTTTTCGTTTTCAGGGTCCAACAATAATTTTTTTGCCGAAATACTCCGTTTTTTTCGTGCATTACATAACTTTCCCTAAACTACGTATATGACTCCGTGTACCACGTATACGGGAAAGTAAAATGGGCCAGAAGGTAGTGGCGGAACCTAAGAACTTTTTGGGAATCCCTCATACCGGGAGAAATAAATGATTACACCGAATATTAAATATTACGAAATTTTCCTTGAATATTTGTAGCGTGATACACTTTGAAATGTCGTTGGTTTGCTTCTGTCATTCCAGTCTGAGGAGATAACTTCTACATTTGTTACGAAGATATACTTTGGTTTTCCCACGAGTATTTCGCAATTGTCTTTAACATATTTTCTTCCACACTTGTTCTGAAATTATATAATACGGGAGGTATCCCTTTAGGGGAAGTCGTGGCGTATTGCAAAACAACTTCATCTTTATTAATGTTTTGTTCAAATATTTAATTTTCTGTAGTGTTATACGATAGTATTTCATTTGTTGTTCTTGAACAGTGTGCATTCCACTTTTCGGAAAAACTGTTTAATGTGGTTTTTGCAGTTGCATTTTTGCTGCTGCAGGATATAGAACTATAGAATGTTATTGCAGTATTCGAGAATGTGTTTTTACTTTCCCGTCTACGTACGAATATACAGAGTAATATACGTATTGTAGGGACAGTTTACGTAATGCTGTGCGAAAAAATGGCGAAATTTCGGCAGAAAAAAATTCGTTGCCGGGTTCCGTGATAACGAAAATGTGGATAAATCCAGTTGGTAAATGAAGAAAAACAATTCCCTAATACGTGGTGTAGCTAGAATCCCTCTTTTGTGGGTCCTTGACAACGCAAATCCAATTGAAAGCAAAACGTCCGTCCGTCCGTCCGTCCGTCTGTCCGGTGTATATGAACCCTAACAACCTAAAATATGCGTACGATTTTTTTTTCCAAATTGAAGAAAACCCCTGATTATCTGGTCTGAGTCGAAGCTCTGAAATTGTGGAAAACATTCATTAATTTTTGGAGGTGTACTTTACGTGAAGCCTCCCGAACATTTTCAAAATTTTCTCAAAAACCGCTCCAATTTTTTTTCTTTAAATTTCTTGTAAGAATAGAGTAAAATACACTTACTAAAGTGGGCATAGACACGATTTCCATGGTTGACTATGAATTTTCGAAAATTGCAAGTTTGAATTTTTTAGGCATCTTCCTGGAACTACAATTGCAGATAGAGATTTTTCCTTGAAATAAAATTTGTTCTCCATACTTACTCTTTCATTAAGGTCATGTTCATTTTTTTTTAAGTTTAGTAGTTGTTGCACAATATTGCATGCAATACGTGCAAGTTTAAAAAATTACAAAAGAAGATTTTTTAAAAAACGGCTCCAAATTTTTTCTCTAAACATTTGGTAAGGGTAGTGCTTAATGTACTCTACGATATGACGTAAATGTTATATTGCTCTATTCTTTTGTTTTTTTTAAGAATTGCAATAAATATAATTTTTTCTTTCCCGTATACTATACTTACGTACGTAAAAAGTTTTTAAAAATAAAAAAAAATCGGCGTCTTTCTACAACTACAATTGTGAAGATACGATTGTTTTTCTTAATGAATTATGCTCATAAAAAACAGATCTTCAAATAAGGTCATGTTGAATTTTTTGAAAATATGAGTAGTTTTTCTATACTTTCCTGACAAACGTAATAGCCCGCTACGGAATTAACTGCGCTTCTTTTTCGTTTTCTTACAACTACAATTTTAAAAATACAATTTTTCTCAATTAAATGTATTTATCAAAACAACATTTTCAAATAAGGTCATACTTAACTTTTTCAAAATACGAGTAGTTTTTCTCTAATTTTGTGACAAACATAATAGCCCGCGCTTCGGACAGCTGGATGCGTCGTAAATTTGCAATTTTGTATATTATTTCTTTGTTCGTTTCTTACATTCGACCTTTTGTTATACATTTACACATTAATATTTAAATAAATTAATTCTGTTCAAATATTGGAAATAAAAATTGCTAGCTCTTTAACAGAGTATTGACAATGCAGGGAACGCAGCATTTGAATTCCGTTCCGCTCTCGCGAATTTCTGTGTATGTCTCATTGTTGTGACTTGATAGAACTTTATGATATCAGACTTCTTTTTCCAATACAAGTTTACAAAACTTTTGTATTGTATTTTTATGCAGTTGTGGAATTCACATAGTTTTGACAAACACTGCGATGGAAACAGTGAGTTGTTCGCACAGTGTAAGATATGTAGATGTGTTCACTCCCAGTCTAAAACAGAAGCTTATGTGAGGCTAGTTCTCACAGTTCTCGCATGTAAGTGCTGCAATCTTTGGGTCTCATTCGGGCAAAGTCGTGATTGGTCAAGTAATGTGTAACAGCCACAGTTTAAGATGTCATCTTAAGATGTATATCTTACACCGCGACCCAAGCCGATCGTGCGCACCGTACGGACAAGTGAGGAACTAGCCTGAAACTGGCTTCAGAAGATTTGCCCCAACGTCGGGTAGTTAACACACCTATGAATCTTACACCGTGGTTATTCGCTTCTTGGTTGAATTGGACGTTTTCAAATAAGACTTTAGTAGGGCTGAAAGTGCAATATTTCAATTCTACGTAGCTGTATCAAATAACACGAGAAAGTATGTGCTGTGGTAGCGCCACTACTTTGATTTGTCTTTCACGTGGTTAATATTTACATTAGCGGCGATTGTTCACATTATTATATTTATGAGTACACGTACTTTAAATAATGTCATGTAAAGTTCCTCGAAAATCAACCATTGTCTGTGAAAACTAGCTCAAATTTCCGCATTTTCAGAAACGTTCAATCGCCATTTTCTCATAAATGGCTCCATACTTTTTCTTCAAACTTTTCGAACGGATAATGCAAATTTCACTCTTAAAAATGACGTAAAGTTCATTTTGGGGTATTTTTTGTTTTTTCAAAAATTACACAAATGTATTTTTTAACTTTTTCGCACAACGTTAATAAGCACATTTGCAAAAACTACTTCAAATGAAGTTTTTTTGAAATCACAAAAGATTCCTGTGAAATAGACCTTCAATTTTTGAATTTTCAATAGCACTTAAACGCCATTTTCGTAAAACGGATCCAAATTTCCAAAGAAAATTGCCATTTAGAGGAGGTTTTATTGTTCTTTAATATTATTAAAATAATATTTCCGTTCTACTATTAAGAAACCGAAAAATTAAGAAAATGTAAAAAAAATGTAGTTTGGGCGGCAATAGATTGCAGCTGGCAAGAGTATATATTAAGTCCGACGATCAAAGGAAAGTATGTGCCATTCTGTAGCACCACTAGTTTAAATATTTAATTTATGGTTTACTAGTGCATGGCTGTTTATGGTCCTTAAACGAACCGTGTAATGGTATACACAAAGTCCTTGCAGATCTTTCGGATTCTTTATGCTCGCGCAGGACAAAAGAGACAAATATGTGGAATTAATATAAAAATTGCAATTTTGGCAAGTTGTCAAGAATTTAAAATTTCCGTTAGTCACTCTTATTTCCCTGTTACATTTTCTTTATAGAAACAGATGCATCTTGAGTTTTAATTGTACTACTAGTAAGAAGAAGAAAAAACAAGTTTCGAAAAGTGTTCAGGTGAAAACTAAATGAAACATAAGGAAAATTGTTCACATCTTAGTTCACAAAACGTTTACGATAATAAAAGTAGTACATGATTTTCTGTTGTAGCTTCAATTTAGCTATATTAAATTAATGGTACTACAAATTGGCACAGACTTTCCCGTATTAGTTTTCTATTTCCTTTGGTCTCGGCTAGCTATTCGGACATGCCACGTACTCTTGCCAGCTGCCATCTATCGCCGCCCAAAGTACATTTTTTTACGTATTCTTAATTTGCCGGTTGAAATGGTAACATATGGATAGATAAATGACCCTTCGTTCAGTGAATATATGTATATCTATACCTCGCAACACGGACAAAAATAATGATTATCAAATAGGCTTTGAATTATTTATAAAAGTCTAATTTGTAAAAACAAACTCTACTAATGAAACATCTTTATCTTATCAATGCCACCATCTCGTAGTTCACCAACAATGTAGTCTTCAAACATCCTTTTCAGAAGATTGTGAAGATTTCAATAAAGCCTTGCGGATTGCTTGATAGAAATACATCACACATTGAGAATACAAATTGTAAATTGTAAATTTAACATACATTTTTTATAAAATTATTATAATGTTTTTTCGATATATTAATCTCGTTGAATTTCATTTGTTTTATAATCGTCCGAAATGCAAAGAACAACATTGGGCGACTAATTTTGACGCCCAATATTCTACAAATAGGCATATTTTGGAAAAATTCAACATGCCTTATTTGAAGATGTTTTTGATGAGCATATTCATTAAGAAAACAAGATACATACCTTCCATCCTTACGGCGGTGATTCTGATATTCAAAATCACTCAAGTCTGTACCAATTCACTGGGCAAATTTCAATACGACCAAACTCGTGCAGTCTTAAGGTTTTCAAACCGAATAACTATAGAACACCACTATTATCGAATAGAATTCGGACGCGATTATATATTGAATAAATAAAGTAATTTATAATGAAAATTGTTAAAGTTTTGATTTGATTTATTTGGTCAAAAAACAGTGAAAACTGTGTATGACGTATGGAGGAAAGATTATTTGCGCACGTTAATAAGATGTGTATGACCTAAATGAAAGAACTCACTTGGAGAACAAATTTCATTTGGAGGAAAGATCTTTATCTTCAATTTGTAGTTGTTGGAAGACGCGAAAAAATCCAAACTTTTGCATTTTTCGAAAATTGGACCTATGCTACCTTAATAAGTGTATTTCATTCTATTCTTACAAGAAATTTAAAGAACAAATTGGATCAGTTTTGAAAGAATTTGAAAATGTCTGGGTGGATTGAGGTAAAGTACCCCAAAATTTTCAAGTAAGTTTTTCAAAATCGCGGCGGCTTCTATTGGAACCAGATCGAACCGCGGAATATTCATTTTGGAAGAAATCGTACTTGTGGTTTAGGTGCTAGTGTTGTTTACAGGACTAGCGGACAGAGGGATAAAAAAAAAACACTTTTTCGGTATCTGTAACCCCAAAACGTGTATTTCCGATAAAATCCCGAAATCGATTTTCCGCAGCTTTACATAACTTTCCCTATACTACGTATATACGTATACTCCGTATATACGTACGTATACGGAAAATAAAAATACGGTTTTTTCTTGCCTTCCGGAGGTAGCACAGGGTCTGGGAGGTCGAATTTTAGGTTTTTAACTAGTGTCTGGGTACACACAACGTACTCAAGAAAGTTTTTATGTCCTTTTTCCAGGTAAAATTAGTACGTAGACTGAACTAGACATCTCCCGGTAGGCTTTAAGTACGAATCCTCTTCGAAAATACAGCTATTATAACATTAACAACAATTTGTTTTCCCCACTATGAAACCCTTTACCAGTCTTGCCCTTTACGGTAGGTGGATCACACACGAATTTTCATTTAATAAGATAATATTCAATAAGAATTTGGAATGAATGTCATCTAATTATTCTAACCATAAACGGCAAATACATCATAATCTGTGTCGTAAAATGCCGTTTTATGAACGATTTCTTGAAAAGAAAAGGTTCGCCGAGCACCTCGGCTATTTCGAATTGGGTGAGCAATCGCTCGCTTGAGAATGTGTGGAGCCGCTTTAATGACGAAAATAGAATCGTCAAACTCAGTTCAAAGTCGAAGTCGGAAGGCAAAGTACAAAAATTAAAATCTACATTGCCACAGTTTCGGAACTTGATTTTTTTGGCATGAGTCAGAAGGCAAATTCTATTGTCTCCTTTGAGTACTCTTTCTCCAAGAGTAGATCGAGTGTGAACTGCTTAAGTGGCATGGAAGGATTTGTTCTCATGTGATATCTAACGCAATATTTTAAAAGGTTTTTGCCGCTAACAGGTGTGTCCCGTCGTTATAAAGTAATGACTTGAGAATCACCATTTACCTCTTTTTTATTCAATTGTTTCAGTACTAGAATGGACTTTTCTAAAATGCAAATCAATATAAGGGACGTTACTTCATAACTTCAATCCAATTACTGCAAATCTATTCGAAAACGTGTACGAGACCATATTTAATGGGATACGGAACGATTCTGCTTTAAAAATATAGGTTTTTTGTACTTTATTTTATTATTTATATGTAAAGCCCCCTTTAATTGGGCTTAGGTTCTGACTCAATGCTGTCAAATACTGTTGACTAATGCAGCACCTAAATTCTGAAAGACTTAGACATGCAGAAAGTTAATTGAAAGCATTTGTTGCGAAGTTAAGCAACATAAAAGAAATGGTGTACAGAATGGCACAGACTTTCCCGTATTAGTTTTCTATTTTCTTTGGTCTCAGCTAGCTATTCGGATTTACCACATACTCTTCTTAGCTGCATCTATCGCCACCCAAAACTACAATTTTGACTTTTTTTTGGTTTTCTAATAGTTAAACAGAAATATTATTATAAAAGAACAGTAAAACGTGATCCTAAATGGCAATTTTCTTTGAAACATTTGAAGCCATTTTTAAGAAAATGGCGTTTAAGCGCTACTGTAAATTCAAAATTTGAAGATTTTTAACAAATCCCAGAAAAAACAATTTTGGATGCAATATAACAGCTATTAAAACAACATTAAAACGCTCAGGAAAAAATTGTACAAATGGTGGGGAACTTTTTAAAGTAGCGCCGAGACCAAAAATTTGCAAAATCACTTGTAATAGCGGATTTGAAAAAAAAATTAAAAGCAACAAAAGGAAAACAAACAAAAGGAAACCTTACAACAAAATAAACGAACAGGAAAAATAAAACTCAAAAACGAGGAACGCAAAATGCACCACCCTATTACAACGACAATAAAAGGGCAACAATTAATGGAATCATTGATAACCAAGGGCGTTTATTCCATGAAAGCAAGGGAAGCATTGCTTCTCTTATCATTTCCAACGATATTTTACATTTAAATACCACTTGCTGAATGATTGCAACAATGCAGGGTTATTTATCCTGAAGACCTCGGACTCCTTGACTAGTTGACTCCCCACTTAACTAGTATTTAGAATCATTTACTTGTATTTCAAGTAAAACAGTTTAAATTGGGCGCGACAATCTTATCTTTTCAAAATAACACATAATTATTATTGTCACCAACCGATAGGAAGTTCGCCTGTAAAGCTCTTCGGAAGCACTGGGCTGACTACTTCCAGCGCCTCATGGTAATGCTATGATCAGCAGATACGGAGGCGCGTGTGGTGGGCGCGTGGGTTCATTCGATTGAGGTCGCCTTTGGAAGCAATCGGCCAGTTGCATACAGCGTGACTCATTGTCCCGCATGTGCTCATCGGTTGAGTAGTATAATTTATTTTTTCTTCGAGTTCTTATTTTCTTGGGCTGCAAGATGAGATTTTTAGTTACTGGAAGAGACTTCGGTTCAATTTTTTTCTTATTGTTTTAATGAATTTTCCCTTAACCTGTTAAGCGCTAATGCCGTATATATCCGGTGCAAGACTTTCGTGCCCTCAGCGCTAATGCGGATATATCCGGCGCGGGTCGGCCGTGCCATGAGCGCTAAAGACGGATATATCTGTCGCGACGAATCATCTGCCTTCTGAATTTATTCCTACGGAGCACTAGTAGATATTGACATGGCACGACATCTCTACGGCTGTGTGAAGGTACTACCTAGCTGTAGTTTTTTTGTGGGTCACTATTGGAGTGTTCCGGCAGATTTCGTCAGCGAGTCCTGCATCGGGCGCGGCGGAGGCGGCGGCGGTG